>CM046335.1:18543973-19053391 GCA_025403435.1 Artocarpus heterophyllus
ACGAGATCAATGAAGGAATCCTCTGCGCACGGAATTGTAAGGCAGCCCATTGGATGATCGAATCCAAATTCCTCTTCAGCCTGACTTAGCAGCTCTTTGAATGAATGATGATTAAGAAATGAAACAGGATTTACAAACCGTTTCTTCTCATTCCCATCTCCAACATAAACTGCAAAATGGCCTTTTGGAACATCTACTGGCATTGAAGCTGCTTTGTTCGTGTTGGATAATTATCTTTGAAGCAACTTCTTGGCCGGAACTACTCTAGGAAAACGGAAGCCCATTTGTAATATGTTTTTTTTTTTTTTTTAGCGGACGAGCAAGAAAGAAGTGAGAGCAATTGAAGATCTCAAAGGACTTGAAAAGCAAGGAAAAACTTCGGAAAATGTGATGACTAGACTGCCTAGCGAACCCAGCTGAATGATTATTTAAAGCTGGAAGGTTGTGCGTGATCTCTGTTGTTTCTTCAAATGAGTAGTAAAGCAGGGCTATATTTTTGTGGGTCAAGTGAGGGATATGGACTCATAAGGTGTCACTTGGTCTTGTCTTTGAACTCTGCATTAAGCATTACAATTCAGATTGAAATAGAAACCAGACCTGACCACTTCCTATGCGTAAAGTAGTTGATACCAAATCTTGATGGGTTGCTACACCTAACCCTACATTATGTTGAATTCTTGTTGTATATTACGGAATGAATGGGGCAATCAAATTTTGATGGGGTCTAGTATTCATTGGAGATCACATGGTATTGTCTTCCAACAAACCATGAAGAGAATGCAAGGGTAGTATTAGACATGTACAGCTGATCATATTCCATTTTGACTAGCTTGCTAGTTTTGAGGCATCTTACACTTCTTTGTCCTTGTCGGACCAGACCCTCTGATGTTAAAGGGAATTCACAATCATGAAGGAGTTATGTTTGAAACTTTTTGAAGGAAAATATAATTGCTTGAGATGATAACATTTTGCCAAATTAAAACTTCCTCAAATGATGAAAAAATTACATGAACAAAATGGCCTCGTGGATGTCTAGACGATGCATCCAAGTAGGAACCAAAAATTATGATGAGTACAAAATAAGATGGAAACTGAACGTTTCATTTGTTAGGGGTGTGCACGGTGCCCCATTCCCAAAGAGTTGTCCCTGGCTGTCCAACCACCCTACTTGGATAAAAGCCTTTTTGAAGTTTGCACAACTCCCGGTTGATCGCTGCCTTTTCCCGAGGTTATCCCCAGAGTCTCCTTTGGCCACTGCCCATGATGTCGCCTTCTCGGGAAGAACACATGCTCGGACGGGTGGATATAACATGAAACTAGGCAATAACTCATTTCTAAGGCTGCCACAAGGCCTTATTATAGTCTTCAAATAAAAGGTTGCTCACATTCTAGGATTGTGACACTTGTCACCTAATCCCAAACACCACCACATGGAGCACCCAGGTCAAGGGTCAAACCCATTTTACACCTGATCTAAGTGGTGGCCTATTAAAATGAAGCATTTACTCCGCCACCAAGACAAGCAGACTTTCTCACACCTAGCCCTACTCTTATTCTCAGCCAAACAGATGTTTGCCTTGAGCATTAGAGAGCCCTTAGTAAGCACCACACTGCTATCCCCATAACCTCAGAGGTATCCCCTCTTCTTGTTGGTACCCCCGAGGAGTCAAGACGAACAGGACAAGTAGTCCAACCACCGTGCCAAGCCTCACATGGTGATGATTAGCAACTAGGCATCAACATCGCATTTACAGTCTGGAAACTGAGAACAAAATAAAATGGAAACTGAATGTTTCACTTTTATGATCTAGAGATTTATTTGCATTTCCCTAGATATGGAAATAAGTAAATATCTGACAGAAGTTCCAAATAATTAACTCATTGTCTTGAAGAAAACCTTGGAACAAGCATTCCTTTAATTATATCATTTTTAGGATATTTGATCTCCAGATGTTCCCCAAGGAAAAATATTTACTTTGTATTTTCCATCATCTAATGGAATTTCCTGTCTCTTGCAAAATTGTAACACTAACTTTTTTAGTTGTTGCCAAGAATCAAACCGAGAAATGAGATCAAATCCAAATTGTTCTTCAGATTGACTTAGAAACTCTTGGAACAAAAGCTGGTATTGAAATGATACAGGGATGATAAACCTCTTCATTGTCGTCTCATCACAAACATAGAATGCCAAATATCCTTTTGGGCCATGCTCACGACGAAGCTGTTTGGATAGGATTTGGAGATGATCTCCTAATCTGTTACTTAGCAGTAACAACATCAGCAATCAAAAACCCATTGTGTTCTACATATGTTAAAGGACTTGGATGGAATGCTTTGCAGCTTGCAAAAGTTGACGACTTGGATCGCTATGGAGCCCGACATTATGTGTATATATAGTGGATCTTTTAGGCTATGTATGACAGGCATATGACCAAATGAAAGACGAATAAGCTTTTAATTTGATTGCTTTGCTTTGGAACCCAAATCTTTTTTAGTGATCACATGGCATTGTCTGCCTTTAAATCCTTACACATTCAAAGTTTAACATTCAAAACAAACATGCCCTACATGGCAAGCCAAAACGACAACAAACTTGCAACAAGGAGAAAAAAAATTAAATTTGTTTTTTCATTTTAACTTGATGTTGTGTCTGAAGATCTATCATGTTGCGCTGGACTTTTCTACTGAGGCAATTGAGTGTGTGGTCCAGTTACAGACACAAGGACCTGAAAGTCTAAAACATCACATGGTTTTGCTCTCGGGCTCGTTCAAAATGGCTGAACGCAATAAAGAAAAGAGCTTTTGAAGTGATGGGGTTGTACTTAAATTAAGGACATGCACTCGGTTTTTTTTGTTTAAATATTCAACAAACAAATTGGATACAGTGACCTGTTAAAAAGATAAGCCTTCTATTTGAAAGAGGTGTGTGCATGAGACGTGCAAGTCTCTTTTGCTGAGAAGACCAACAGACCAGACGGTCCGTATATGCTATTAGTTGAAATAGATAGTCAAATATGTGATCCCATATTTATTTGATTGTTGATAATGTACATTTCAAGACAACCCCATGTGATCCTTCTTTAGTCTTCATCTCTCTCTTGACCCACCGGAAGTCTTGCTCTACCATTCATTCAAAGCAACAGGAAAATTCCTTCTTTAACTCTTTGCTTATAAATTACAATGCAGTTGGAGGTTAAATTATCAGCAAGGCAATTCATAAAACAAGCAAAGCTTTTCTTGTCTTCCACATCCACTTGAAACTTTATATTCTCCTCTCCTGATATACGCAAAAAATGGTTTTCCGTTTGCCTGGAGTAGTTCCAGCAAAGAAACTTCTTCGACGGTCACTCTCGAGCTCAAACAAAGCAGATTCAATGGCAGTGGATGTCCCAAAAGGCCATTTTGCAGTTTATGTTGGAGAAAATGAGAAGAAGCGGTTTGTGATTCCTGTGTCATGCCTCAACCAACCTTCATTTAGAGGCTTGCTAATTCAGACAGAAGAAGAGTATGAATTTGATCATCCAATGGGCGGTCTAACAATTCCCTGTTCAGAAGATGCATTTATTGATCTCATCTCAAGCTTGAATGCTTCTTGAGGCTGACTAAGATTAGGAAGATTTATCAACACAATCTTGTAAAGCATACAATATTATCAATGTTGTATTCTTTCTCTTTTCCTTGTGGAGTGTAAAGAGGCTCCCAGAAATGAGAAATATATAAAGGAGATTGTTTGAATAATTCAATTAATTTTTTACCACAATTATATCTGTGCTTTTTTTTTTTTTTTCCATTTGTTATTATCCACTTTTTGCTTTTAAGTCAGATTAACATGTTATTTGATCATAGAGCCGGTTAATTTTTTATTTCACGTGGCTTAGCATTTACTATATAAGTACGACGACGCTCGTTGCCATGGAGATTGGATCGGCGACTGTTCTGTTGTGATTGTAGAGAAAGAGAAGCTGTTGCGATCTCAGCTGCTGCGTCGAGATCTCCTTGGCTGTCCATCGTGATCTCTCCTGCAATGACCATCTCTGTCGGCAGTGCATGGCAGCAGGCCCACAAGCAGTCGATGCGACGACATCAAGGGTTGACGACAATCTAAAAGCCACGGCCATATCTGGTCCTTTTTAAGTTTTTCCAGTTTTTATTTTTCCTTTTATGTGTGTAAAAATGAAGTTTTATGGATTTTTTTCTAATTAGTGTGTTATAATACTAATATTTTTTTATTGGCATATGTATATTTATTGAAAATATCATGTTAACCTAGAAATACAGTATTTCCCAACCTCCAATAACGTCATTAGTGGTTGTGATGTGCAGTGACATTTCCAGTAAATTTTTGCACTTGCATTCCGACAAAATCCCTTGTAAATTTTCGTTTGTATATGTTATTATTGTACTTTTTAGCCGTCAATGGTTTAGTAAAATCGTCAGTAAATTTTTATATTCACATAAAAATACAATATTCAAAACAAAATACTGTACTTTCCAACCGTCGGTGGTCCAAAGAAATAATTGATAAATTTTCAACCGCCAATGATCTGACGAAGCCACCAATAAATTTATGTATTTAATGTAATTACTATATTTTTTAGCTGCCGGTGGTCTAACGAAGTTGTCAATAAATTTTTATATATGTGTAGAAATAAGTATTTACATATTAATACAATATTTCTAAGTCATTGGCACCAGTAATAATGTAACGACTCTACTTACGTGGTAGTTACTTAACTACACAATCTTAATACTTAAATATTTTTTTAACTGTGGTGCTTAGATTTACGGAATAATTCAAAAAATTAAGAAGTAAAATGTGTATTTCTTAAAGCTAAAATCAATCATTTTGCATTAATATGCTTAGTTAAACTCCTTAATTATGGCAATTATGTGATAAAAAGTATTTGAGTATCTTACTATGAAAACATATCTAATTATGAGCTCTTAATATTTTTATGTTTACTAATATTTTCGGTAATTTTTAGAATCAATTTCGTATGTAAAATATTACTTTAGTTTGAAATTAATCAAAACTATAAAAATAATGAGTGGTAATTTTATTTTAAGTCTTAATATATTTTGTAGTGTGTTTTAAGTTTGTAAATAAGTTCTATTATATTTTTAATAATTTCTAAAAATATTTTCAAGTTTTAAAAATAATATTTGTGTCAAATCAAAAGAGGCTGAAATTTTAGAAGTTTGTAATTATTTTTTATGTTTTAACTTAAAATAAATATTTTTAATATTTACAAATTGTAAAATAATTAATTTTGTTTTAATTATCTATTTTTGATTTAAAATCTGTTAGAAAAACAAACTAAAACGGCACCAAAACGGGTAAAATTGGACAATAAATGCCTAAAAAATAAATAAAAATTCAAATTTTAAAAAATAAGAGACACATGGCACATTTTTGGCTGTTGATAGTGCCATCTAAATGATATGAACCATCCGATCTTTGCCAGGTGTCGTCTAACTAGCCATGCGTCGATAGGCCCCATATGTGGGCCGTAAAGGTACAGAAGTTTGCAATTCTTTGTTGCTGTGCCTACTTAAAGTTGTTCTCAATCCAACTAGTATACTAAGACTAATCTGATGGTCCTCATTTACTCTTCACTTGGCCCACCTGTCCCATTTGCTTCCATGATCAGTAGCCATTCAACTATGCATTTGACGCCTAAGAATGTTTGCTCTCGTATTGCCAAACGCCACACGCACCAGATAATGGCTAGAAATCGAGATACCGAAAAGGCCTAGTAGCGTGGAGAGAAGAAAAAAAGTTTAAAAAATTGTGCAACTTGCACAAGTTGAGTCAGCAAATGTCAAAGGTAAAGTACAAAAAATTATTAAAAAGTTCTTTAATAGTAATTTTAAGACTCTATAAATACCTGGGGGGAGAGCATCAGATCTGCAGGCTCCCTACAGTGTAGAAACACTATTTAAATATTCAGTCTCTTGTCTAAGTTTTTGTAAAATATTTTTGAGATTATATTGCAAAAATTATGCTTAATATTATTTCTAGTCTTTTATTAAATATGTCTTTTTAATTTTTTTTTTAGCCGAGGGAAGGGGGGAACTCTAGCAAAATCACTCTAAATATTTTTAGTTTTTCTTAGTTTTTTAAGTTGTTATAATATCAAAATATTTTTTAGAACACTTAAAATTTTAGTACTTTCTTAGCTCAACTCTACTGAAATTTCGGTTTTGATTGTCGACAACATAGACTAGCACTGATAATGCTTAGGAGGACCCTGATTAGCCATAGAATGGCTTGGTAAATGCTTAACATATTGATTTGGTTGTTATTTTAGTTAAGTTATGTTGAAATTCTACTCGTTTATTAAATTGAGTTTTTGCTGCATAATACACATGAAATGTCACAGTAAATGCTTGGTAATGCTTGATTTATTGTCAATAGAATGGCATAATGTATGTAACACCCGCCTATTTTTATGTAATGAATCACGTTAAGTTAGTATCGACGTTAAGAATATTTTATTAATAATTATGTTATATGATATGATATATGATGTTAATGTTACTAACTTTTATGTCAAGTTTTATGATAGATGACGACATGGAATCGTTGTGCTCTAGTGTTCATGTGAATTTTTAAATGTATGATTAATTATGATGCATGATGAATTGAATGTTTTATAGTATGGCATTTAAGGACAGTTCGGCAGGCCGGACTTTTAAGTTCGGTAGGCCGAACAGTCTGCCAAAGATCGGCAGGCCGATGAGAAGCATCGGCAGGCCAGACTTGATGGAACCGGCAGGCCGAAGAGGAAAATTGGCAGGCCGAACACGGCTAACGAGCAGTCAGCAGAAATCTCACCAAATTTATGGCTGAGATAATTACGTTAAATAGATGATTTATTGTGATTAATTGGCACAATAATTGAATGTTTTATCAGTTAAGGAAAATAAAAAGGTTTGACTTTGCATTGATTTGTGTTATTTTAAATGGTTTCCTATTTTAAGAGGGCAAAATAAGGAAGATATGATGATTTGTTTGACTTTCTTTTTCTTCTCTCCTTCCTTCACGCCTTGGGCTGTCAAACAGTCAGAAATTCTAACTTAATGGAGGGCAATGAATGTCCATTATGCTTGTTACGTTAAAAAAAAATTTTAACGTTCTTTCCTCAGATTGTTTTTTCTCTCATCCTCTCACTCTTCTCTCAGTTCTGAGACATTATTTTTCATTTCCTCTCTTCCTCTTCTCTTCTCCACGCATTTCACTTCTTCTCTCTCGAAAATTCTCTGCAAGAAAATTGAAGAAAATGTTATATTTCGTTGGTTAAATTCAAGGATGTTGAGAAGAAATTTCAAGGTAAGAATTTAGTTTTTTCGGTGTTTTTGAAAAGGAATTCTCCTCCTCAATTCCTCTACAATATCTTTCTTTGGGTATTGTATTTGTTTTGAATTTTTAATATGTTATGCATGTATGTGTTATGAGATGCTTTCCTAAGTTTCAAGTTGTTTCAACTTTTTTATGATAAAATATGAATTTTCTATCTAATAGGATGTTTTTCATGAAAGTTGTCAAGAATGTGCATGTGTAATGTATGATGAATGTATTTTATGTTATGAAATTTTTATGAGATTACATTAAGAAAATTGTTTTAATAAATGTTATTTCTAACTTTTTGTTTATAAAATGTTATACATGTTTAAATGATTTTATGATAATGAAATAATTTTATGCATGATAATATGGTGTTTGTATGAATTTTAAAATTAAAATATATGTATTTTAATTGTTCAAAAATGTTTTATTGAAAAGATATTTATGTTTAAAGTGTATGGTTCGTTTTTATATGCTTAAGATAATTTTATGGTTTAAGAAAAATCATAATAACAAGTTTATGAGATGTTTTGATGATAATTTTATTATGGTTATGAATTATGTTTGTAATATGTGATGTATATACGAAAGATACATGAATGAATGTTATATGAAAAATGATATATAAAAAATGTTTTAATAAGTGTTAATTTTATTGTATTTTAATGATAAATGGCATGAACACTCAAAAAGCGAGCACATCAAGACCGCGGAATCATCACCAAAAGTATATTAAGGTTAAGTAAGCTAGCGTTAAGGTAAGTACATTCTCACCTACAACATGACACATTTTACAAGGATTGATGATATGTTCACAATGATGTTCATGATGATTTTATGGTTGTTTTCCTTTAAGGATTTCTTATAAAAAATTATCATGATTTAAAGTTATGCATGTATGATGATGACATGTTTCAAAGTATGAAAATTATGTATATATGTATCACCTAATAAGTGTTGCACACCCAATGTTATGAAATGATATGTTATGATGTCATGTTTGATTTGGGATTAGCTACCCTTCTCCTCATGACGGCGCGCCTACAATGATGTTCATGGTGCAACACTTGGGCCCTTAAGATAAAATGGAATAAGTTTTTAAATGGTTAATGAAATGAAAGATATGTTTCTATGAAATTGTACTTAAGGCACTTTTATGATATGACGACAATGATGATGATGTTTATGAAATGTTTAAATTTGTGAGAATAATATGTACTTACTAAGCATTAGCTTAATCATGTTTTATGTCATGTTACAGATAAGGGTAAGAGAATCATGGAATAGACAGAGGACATGGGAAGGCGTGTGAGCGCTAAGCATGATGAAGTAACCAGAAGCACGCCAAGAAGAACGATTTTATGTTTTAAATCAAGTTTTATGTTTTAAACATATTCTTATGTTAAATTTTTAAAGAATACATGAACTTGGTTTTACCTTTTATTATTATTTTAAGTATTACGATTTCCGCATTTTATGAAAGTTAATTAATAAATTATCTCTCATGCTAGTGAAAAACATAAAAGAAAAAAAGTGGAGAATTCGCTTTCAGTAAGAAACTCAATATATTAAATGCAATGAAATCCTTGAACATTTCTCATACTGGGAGCTCTTTCTCCACTCCACAAGGTAATTAAAAAATGACAAGGAAAAAAAATAACGAAAAATCTCTGTAATATACTTGGTCTCTGCTTTGCAAAATTGTGGTTATGAAAATGCCTAGTTGATCATATTTCAAGATGCACTTAGATTACAGATGAGATCAATGAAGGCATCCTTTGTGCACGGAATTCTGAGACCGCCCATTGGATGATCAAATCCAAAATCCTCTTCAGCCTGACTTAGCAGCTCTTGGATTTTATGATGATTAAGAAATGAAACAGGAATCACAAACTGCTTCTTCTCATTCTCATCTCCAGCATAAACTGCAAAATGGCCTTTTGGAACATCTACTGCCATTGAAGCTGCTTTGTTTGCGTTGGATAATTATCTTTGAAGCAACTTCTTGGCCGGAACTACTCTAGGAAAACGGAAGCCCATTTGTAATATGTTTTTTTTTTTTTTTAGCGGACGAGCAAGAAGAAGTGAGAGCAAGAGAAGATCTCAAAGGACTTGAAAAGCAAGGAAAAACTTTGGAAAATGTGATGACTAGACTGCCATAGTGAACCCAGCTGAATAATTATTTAAAGCTGGAAGGTTGGCGTGATCTCTGTTGTTTCTTCAAATGAGTAGTAAGCAGGGCTATATTTTTTGTGGGTCAAGTGAGGGATATGGACTCATAAGGTGTCACGATGGTCTGTCTTTGAACTCTGCATTAAGCTTACAATTCAGATTGAAATAGAAACCAGACCTGACCACTTTCCTATGCGTAAGTCGTTGATACCAAATCTTGGATGGGGTGCTACAACTAACCTACATTATGTAGAATTCTTGTTGTGTATTACTGAATGAATGGGGCAATCAAATTTTGATGGGGTCTAGTATTCATTGGAGATCACCATGGTATTGTCTTCCAACAAACCATGAGAGAATGCAAGGGTAGTATTCGACATGTACAGCTGATCATATTCCAATTTTGACTAACTTGCTAGTTTTGAGGCATCTTACACTTCTTTGTCTTTGTCGGACCAGACCCTCTGATGATTAAAGGGTATTCACAATCATGAAGGAGTTATGTTTCAAACTTTTTGAAGGAAAATATAATTGCTTGAGATGATACGATTTCATCAAGTTAAAACTAATTACAAGAAAAAAAAATGGCATTATGGATGTCTAGACGATGCATCCAGGTAGGAACCAAAAACTATGATGAGTACAAAATAAGATGGAAATTGAACGTTTCATTGTTGGGGGTGTGCTCCGTGCCCCTTTCCCAAAGAGTTGTCCCCTGCGGTCCGACAATCCTACTTGGATAAAAGCCATTTGAAGTTTGCACAACTCCCGGTTGATCGCTGCCTTTTCCCAAGGTGATCCCCAGAGTCTCCTTTGGCCACTGCCTAAGATGTTGCCTTCTCGGGAAGAACACATGCTCAGGACGGATGGATATAACCTAAACTAGACAACAACTCATTTTTAAGGCCGCCATGGCCTTATATAGTCTTCAAATAAAAGGTGGCTCATATTCTGGGATTGTGACACTAGTCACCTAATCCCTGACACCACCACATGGAGCATCCAGGTCAAGGGTCAAACTCATCTTACACCTGATCTAAGTGGTGGCCTATTAATATGAAGCATTCACTCCACCACCAAGACAAGCGGACTTTCTCACACCTAGCCCTACTCTCATTCTTAGCCAAACAAGTGCTTGCCTTGAGCATTGGAGAGCCCTTAGTAGGCACCACACCGTTGTCCCCTTAACCTCCAAAGTGTCCCCTCTTCTTGTTACAGGTACCCCGGGGAGTCAAGACGAACATGACAAGTAGTCCAACCACCTGTCTAGCCGCACATGGTGATGATCAGCAACTGGGCATCAACATCGCCTTTATGATCTGGAAACTGAGTACAAAATAAAAGGAAACTGAAATGGAAACTGAATGTTTCACTTTTATGATCTAGAGATTTATTTCCTTTTCACCTAGATTTGGAAATAAGTGACAAACAGAAGTTCCAAATAGTTAACTCATTGTCTTGAAGAAAACATTGGAACAAGTATTCCTTTAATTATATCATTTTTAGGATATTTGATCTCCAGATGTTCCCCAAGGAAAAATATTTACTTTGAATTTTCTATCACTCAAATGGAATTTCCTGCCTCTGCAAAATTGTAACACTAACTTTTTAGTTGTTGCCAAGAATCAAACCGAGAAATGAGATCAAATCCAAATTGTTCTTCCAGAATGACTTAGAAACTCTTGGACACAAAAGCTGGTATTGAAATGATACTGGGATGATAAACCTCTTCATTGTGTCTCATCACAAACATAGAATGCCAAATATCCTTTTGGGCCATGCTCACGATGAAGCCGTTTGGATGGATTTGGAGATGATCTCCTAATCTGTTACTTAGCAGTAAAAATCAATCAGCATATCAAAAACCCAGTGTGTTCTACATATGTTAAGGGACTTGGATGAATGCTTTGCAGCTTGCAAAAGTTGAGGACTTGGATCGCTATTGAGCCCGACATTATGTGTATAATAGTGGATCTTTGATAGGCTAGGCTAGACAGGCAATGACCAATGTAAGATGAATAGCTTTTCATTTGAGGCTTTACTTTAGAACGCAAATCTTTTTTAGTGATCACACGGCATTGTCTGCCTTTCAATCCTTACACATTCAAAGTTTGACAGTCAAAACAAATATGTCCTACATGGCAAGACCAAAACGACCACCAACTTGCAGCAAGAAAAAAATAACAAATTTGTTTTGTTCATTTTAACTTGAATTTGTGTTTGAGATCTATCATGTTGCGCTTCACTTTTCTACTGAGGACCATTGAGTGTTGGGTCCAGTTAGAGACACAGCACCTGAAAGTCTAAACATCACATGGTTTTTGTTCTCGGCTCGTTCAAATGGCTGAAGGCAATAAAGAAAAGAGCTTTTGAAGAGATAAGGTTGTACTTAAATTAAGGACATACACTCCTTTTTTTTTGGTTAAATATTCAACAAACAAATTGGATACATTGACATAAAAGATAAGCCTTCTATTATGAAAGAGTGTGCATGAGAACAGTGCAAGTCTCTTTGTCTGAGAAGACCAACAACCAGACGGTCCGTATATGCTATTAGTTGAAATAGATAGTCAAATAGGTGATCCCATATTTATTGATCTGTTGAGAATGTACATTCAAGACAACCCATGTGGATCCTTCTTGAGTCTTCATCTCTCTCTTGACCCACCGCAGTCTTGCTCTACCATTCATCAAAGCACAAGGAAAATTCCTTATTTAACTCTTGGGCTTAAATAATTACAATGCAGTTGGAGGTTAAATTATCAGCAAAGCAATTCATAAAAACAGGCAACGCTTTTCTTGTCCTTCCACATCCACTTGAAACTTTATATTCTCCTCTCCTGATAATACACAAAAAAATGGTTTTCCCGTTTGCCTGGAGTAGTTCCAGCAAAGAAACTTCTTCGACGGTCACTCTCCGAGCTCAAACAAGCAGATTCAATGGGCAGTAGGAATGTCCCAAAAGGCCATTTTGCTAGTTTATGTTGGAGAAAATGAGAGAAGCGGTTTGTGATTCCTGTGTCATGCCTCAACCAACCTTCATTTAGAGACTTGCTAATTCAGACAGAAGAAGAGTATGGATTTGATCATCCAATGGGCGGTCTAACAATTCCCTGTTCAGAAGATGCATTTATTGATCTCATCTCAAGCTTGAATGCTTCTTGAGGCTGACTAACATTTGGAAGATTTATCAACACAATCTTGCAAAGCATACAATATTATCGATGTTGTATTCTTTCTCGCTTCCTTGTGGAGTGTAAAGAGGCTCCCAGAAATGAGAAATATATAAAGAAGATTGTTTGAATAATTCAATTAATTTTTTACCACAATTATATATGGCTTTTTTTTTTCATTTGTTATTATCCACTTTTGCTTTTAATTCAGATTAACATGTTATTTGATCATAAGCCGGTTAATTTTTTATTTCACGCGGCTTAGCATTTACTATATAAGTACGACGACGCTCGTTGCCGTGGAGATTGGGTCAGGGACTGTTCTGTTGTGATTGCAAAGAAAGAGAAGCTATCGCGATCTCACCTGCTTCATCGAGATCTCATTGGTTGTCCATCGCAATCTCACTGCTATGACCATCTCTGTCAGCAATGCATGGCGGCGGGCCCACGAGCAGCAGTCAATGCGACGACATCAAGTGTTAATGGCAATTTGAAAGCCACGGCCAAATCTGGTCCTTTTTAGGTTTTTCCAGTTTTTTATATTTCTTTTTGTGTACGTGTAAAAATGAAGTTTTATAGATTTTTTTTCTAATTAGTGTGTTGTAATACTGATATTAATTTTTTTTGCTGACATATGTATATTTATTGAAAGTATCATGTTAACCTAGAAAAGCAGTATTTCTTGGCCTCCAATGACGTCATCGGTGCTTGTGATGTGCGACGATGTTGCCGGTAAATTTTTGTAATTGCACTCTGATAAAATCCCTTGTAAATTTTTGTATTTATATGTAAATATTGTATTTTTTGACCACCGATGATCCGGCGAAATCATCGATAAACTTTTATATTTACGTAAAAATATAATATTCAAAACAAAATACCGTATTTTTTTTTCTTTTAGAGGAAGAGCAAGAAAGAAGTGAGAGCAAGGGAAGATCTCAAAGGACTTGAAAACCAAGGAAAAACTTTGGAAAATGTGATGACTAGACTGCCTAGTGAACCCAGCTGAATAATTATTTATAGCTGGAAGGTTGTGTATGATTTCTGTTGTTTCTTCAAATGAGTGGTAAAGCAAGGCTATACTCTAGTGGGTCAAGTGAGAGATCTGGACTCATGAGGTATCACATGGTCTTGTCTTTCAACTCTGCATTAAGCATTACAATTCAGATTGAAATAGAAACCAGACTTGACCCACTTCCTATGCGTAAAGTCGTTGATACCAAATTTTGATGGGGTGCTACAACAAACCCTACATTATGTAGAATTCTTGTTGTGTGTTATGGAATGAATGGGGCAATCAAATTTTGATGGGGTCTAGTAGTCGTTCGAGATCACATGGTATTGTCTTCCAACAAACCATGAAGAGAATGCAAGGGTAGTATTAGACATTGATAGCTGATCATATTCCATTTTGACTAACTTGCTAGTTTTGAGGCATCTTACACTTCTTTGTCTTTGTCGGACCAGACATTCTGATGTTAAAGGGAATTCACAATCATGAAGGATTTATTTTTCAAACGTTTTGAAGGAGAATGTAATTGGTTGAGATGATAGCATTTCACCAAGTTAAAACTTCCTCAAATGATTAAAAAATTAAAAGAAAAACAAAGTGACCTCGTGGATGTCTAGACGATGCATCCAAGTAGGAACTAAAAGTTATGATGAGTACAAAATAAGATGGAAACTTAACGTTTCACTTGTTGGGGGTGTGCTCAACGCCCCTTTGGCAAAGAGCTGTCCCTAGCTGTCTGACCAACCTACTTGGAAAAAAGCCATTTTTGAAGTTTGCACAACTCCCAGTTGATCGGTGCCCTTTCTAGAGGTGATCCCTAGAGTCTCCTTTGGCCGCTACCCAAGATGTCACCTTCTCGAAAAGAACACATGCTCGGGACGAACAGATTTAACCTGAAACTAGGCAACAACTCATTTCTAAGGCCGCCACGAGGCCTCATTACAGTCTTCAAGTAAAAGGTTGCTCATATTCTAGGATTGTGACACTTGTCACCTAATCCCTAACACCACCACATGGAGCATCCAGGTCAAGGGTTAAACCCATTTTACACCTGATCTAAGTGGTGGCCTATTAATATGAAGCATTTACTCCACCACCAAGACAAGCAGACTTTCTCACACCTAGCCCTACTCTCATTCTCAGCTAAATAGATGCTTGCCTTGAGTATTGGAGAGCTCTTAGTAAGCACCACACCGCTGTCCCCATAACCTCTGAAGTATCCCCTCTTCTTGTTGCAGGTACCCCCAGGGGAGTCAAGACGAACCGGACAAGTAGTCCAACCACCGAGCCTAGCTGCACATGGTGATGATTAGCAACTAGGCATCAACATCGCTTTTATGATCTGGAAACTGATAACAAAATAAAATGGAAACTGAACGTTTCACTCTTATGATCTGGAGATTTATTTGCATTTCCCTACATATGGAAATAAGTAAATATCTGACAGAAGTTCCAAATAATTAACTCATTGTCTTGAAGAAAACCTTGGAACAAGCATTCCTTTAATTATATCATTTTTAGGATATTTTGATCTCCAGATGTTCCCCAAGGAAAAATATTTACTTTGTATTTTCCATCATCTAATGGAATTTCCTGTCTCTTGCAAAATTGTAACACTAACTTTTTTAGTTGTTGCCAAGAATCAAACCGAGAAATGAGATCAAATCCAAATTGTTCTTCAGAATGACTTAGAAACTCTTGGAACAAAAGCTGGTATTGAAATGATACTGGGATGATAAACCTCTTCATTGTGGTCTCATCACAAACATAGAATGCCAAATACCCTTTTGGGCCATGCTCACGATGAAGCCGTTTGGATAGCATTTGGAGATGATCTCCTAATCTGTTACTTAGCAGTAACAACATCAAGCAATCAAAAACCCATTGTGTTCTACATATGTTAAAGGACTTGGATGGAATGCTTTGCAGCTTGCAAATGTTGAGGACTTGGATCGCTATTGAGCCCGACATTATGTGTATATATAGTGGATCTTTGATAGGCTATGCATGACAGGCATATGACCAAATGTAAGACGAATAAGCTTTTCATTTGGTTGCTTTACTTTAGAACGCAAATCTTTTTTAGTGATCACATGGCATTGTCTGCCTTTCAATCCTTACACATTCAAAGTTTGAAAGTCAAAACAAATATGTCCTATGGCAAGCCAAAACGACAACCAACTTGCAACAACAAAAAAATAAATAAATTTGTTTTTTCATTTTAACTTGATATTGTGTTTGAAGATCTATCATGTTGCGCTTCACTTTTCTACTGTGGCCATTGAGTGTATGGGTCCAGTTAGAGACACAAGCACCTGAAAGTCTAAAACATCACATGGTTTTGTTCTCGAGCAAGTTCAAAATGGCTGAATGCAATAAAGAAAGAGCTTTTGAAGAGATAAGGTTGTACTTAAATTAAGGACATGCACTCCTCTTTTTTTTTTTTTGGTTAAATATTCAACAAACAAATTGGATACAATGACAAAAAGTAAGCCTTCTATTAGAAAGAGGAGGTGAGCATGAGACATGAGTCTCTTTTGCTGAGAAAACCAACAGACCAGACTGTCCATATATGCTATTAGTTGAAATAGATAGTCAAATATGTGATCCCATATTTTATTTGATTGTTGATAATGTACATTTCAAGACAACCCCATGTGATCCTTCTTTAGTCTACATCTCTCTCTTGACCCACCGGAAGTCTTGCTCTACCATTCATTCAAAGCAACAGGAGAATTCCTTCTTTTAACTCTTTGCTTATAAATTACAATGCAGTTGGAGGTTAAATTATCAGCAAGGCAATTCATAAAACAAGCAAAGCTTTTCTTGTCTTCCACATCCACTTGAAACTTTATATTCTCCTCTCCTGAAATACACAAAAATGGTTTTCCGTTTGCCTGGAGTAGTTCCAGCAAAGAAACTTCTTCGACGGTCACTCTCCAGCTCAAACAAAGCAGGTTCAATGGCAGTAGATGTCCCAAAAGGCCATTTTGCAGTTTATGTTGGAGAAAATGAGAAGAAGCGGTTTGTGATTCCTGTGTCATGCCTCAACCAACCTTCATTTAGAGACTTGCTAATTCAGACAGAAGAAGAGTATGGATTTGATCATCCAATGGGCGGTCTAACAATTCCCTGTTCAGAAGATGCATTTATTGATCTCATCTCAAGCTTGAATGCTTCTTGAGGCTGACTAAGATTAGGAAGACTTATCAACACAATCTTGTAAAGCATACAATATTATCAATGTTGTATTCTTTCTCTTTTCCTTGTGGAGTGTAAAGAGGCTCCCAGAAATGAGAAATATATAAAGGAGATTGTTTGAATAATTCAATTAATTTTTTACAACAATTATATTTGTGCTTTCTTTTTTTTTCCATTTGTTATTATCCACTTTTTGCTTTTTAAGTCAGATTAACATGTTATTTGATCATAGAGCCGGTTAATTTTTTACTTCACGTGGCTTAGCATTTACTATGTAAGAACGAGGACGCTCGTTGGCATGGAGATTGGATCGGCGACTGTTCTGTTGTGATTGTAGAGAAAGAGAAGCTGTCGCGATCTCAGTTGCTTCGTCGAGATCTCATTGGCTGTCCATCGTGATCTCCTCCTGCAATGACCATCTTTGTCGGCAGTGCATGGTTGCAGGCCCACGAGCAGCAGTCTATGTGACGACATCAAGGGTTGACAACAATCTAAAAGTTACCGCCATATCTGGTCCTTTTTAAGTTTTTCCAGTTTTTGTTTTTCTTTTTATGTGTGTGTAAAAATGAAATTTTATGGATTTTTTTTCTAATTAGTGTGTTATAATACTGATTTTTTTTTGTTGGCATATGTATATTTATTGAAAATGTCATGTTAACCTAGAGATACAGTATTCCCCGGCCTCCAATGACATCATCGGTGCTTGTGATGTGCGGTGACATTGCCAATAAATTTTTGTATTTGCGTTTTGGCAAAATCCCTTGTAAATTTTTGTATTTACATATTAACATTGTATGTTTTAGCCGCCGATGATCCGGCGAAGTCGTCGGTAAATTTTTATATTTACTTAAAAATATAATATTCAAAACAAAATACTGTACTTCCTAGCCATCGGTGGTCCGACGAAATCATTGATAAATTTTCAACCGCCAATGATCTGACGAAGTCACCAATAAATTTATGTATTTAATGTAATTACTATATTTTTTAGCCGTCGATGGTCTAGCGTACTTGCCAATAAATTTTGTATTGGTATAAAAATATTGTATTTACATATTAATACAATATTTCCAGGCCACTGGCACTAGTAATAATGTAACGACTCTACTTATGTGACAGTTAATTAACTACATAATCTTAATAATTAAATATATTTTTTGACATGAGGTGCTGAGATTTACGGAATAATTTTAAAAAATGAGACATAAAATGTGCATTTCTTAAAGCTAAAATCAATCATTTTGCATTAATATGTTTAGTTAAACTCCTTAATTATAGCAATTATGTGATAAATAGTATTTTAGTATCTTATTGTGAAAACATGTTTAATTATGAGCTTTTAATAATTTTTTATGTTTACTAATATTTTTGGTAATTTTTAGAATCAATTTCGTTCACTTTAGCTTGAAATTAATCAAAATTGTAAAAATAATGAGTGGTAATTTTATTTTAAGTCTTAATATATTTTAAAGTGTGTTTTAAGTTTGTAAATAAGTTCTATTATATTTTTTATAATTTCTAAAAAATATTTCCAAGTTTAAAAATCATATATCTGTTAAATCAAAAAAGGCTAGAATTTTAGAAGTTTATAATTTTTTTTTGTATGTTTTAAGGTAAAATAAATATTTTTAATATTTGAAAATTGTAAAAAAATTAATTTTGTTTTAATAATCTATTTTTCGATTTGAAATCTAGCAGAAACAAGACTAAAACGGCATCAAAACAGGTAAAATCGGATAACAAATGCCTAAAAAATAAATGAAAATTCAAATTTAAAAATAATAAGAGACAATTGGCATATTTCTGGCTGTTGATAGTGCCATCTAAATGATCTAAACCGTCCAATCTTTGCCAGGTGTCGCCTAACTAGCCGTGCATCAACGGGCCCCATAAGTCCGCTACAAAGGTGTAGAAGTTTGCAATTCTCTGTTGCCGTGCCTACTTAAAGTCGTTCTTAGATTCATTAGACTAGTATACTAAGACTAATCTGATGGTCTTCATTTAGTCTTCACTTTCCCATTTGCTTACACCATCCGTAGCCGTTCAACTATGTATATGACGCCTGAGATCGCATTGCTCCTGTATTGCCAGCCGCCACACGCACTGGATGATGGTTAGAAATCTAGATACTGAAGAGGCCTAGCAGCGTGGAGAAAGAAGAAAAAATGTTTAAAAAAACTGTGCAACTTGCACAAGTTGAGTCAGCAAATGTCAAAGATAGAAGTGTAAAAAATTATTAAAAAGTTCTCTTAATGACTATATAAATACCTGGGGGAAGAGCATCAGATATCCAAGCTCCCCGCATTACAGAAACATTGTTTAAATAAATAGTTTGAGTTTTTTTATAATCAGTCTCTCGTCTAAGTTTTTGTAAAATATTTTTTGAGATTATATTGCAAAAATTATGCTCATTATTATTTTTAATATTTTATTAAATATGTCTTTTTTGATTTTTGTTTTTAGTTGAGGTGAGGGGGGGCAAACTCAGGCAAAATCACTCTAAATATTTTTAGTTTTTCTTAGCTTTTTAAGTTGTTATAATGTCACAATATTTTTTAGAATACTTAAAATTTTAATACTTTCTTAGTTAAAACTCTACCGAAATTCCAGTTTTGATTTTCGACAACATAGACTAACATAGATAATGCTTGGGAGGACTCTTATTAGCCGTAGACAGAGAATGGCTTGGTAAATACTTAACTTATTATTTTAGTTGTTATTTTAGTTAAGTTATGTTGAAATTCTACTCGTTTATTAAGTTAAGTTTTTGCTGCATAATACACATGAAATATCATTGTAAATGCTTAGTAATGCTTGATTTATTGTCGATATAGAATGACATAATGTATTCTTAAACTAATTAATAAATAATTAGAAAAACTAGAATTTGTTTAAATTGATTGCCAAAATGAAACATTTGAACCTTAGCTCTGTTATAATTACTATTTTATCCATTTAATTTGTTGTTATTATTGTTGTTATTCTGTTAAAGTTATTTTTAATTAATTACACTCGTTGTTAAAGTTTCATTTAATTTTAGCCACGTTTCTTATTGTTGAAATTCTAAAATAACGAAATTTAGAAAATGAAAAATGCTGTAAAAATGTGCGAAATATTGTGAATATATTTTATAAATAATAAATATTAATCCTCATAGTTTTCAGCTTTTAAATAAATAAAAAGTTAATATAATAAATGCCCTAGGCTAATTGTATAATGACCACATTTTGATTTCGTTACATTTGTATTTTATTAATAAAGAGGCATTTTCATTTGTGTTTTTTATTCTAATTCCATGAATAGTTAATTCTGCCTAAGGTCATCAAGTATGTCAATTGATAGTAAAACTCTTAGGTGAAAATTGAATTCCATTCTAAATTATCCCTAGTCGGTCATTATTATTGGGATAATAATGAATGAAGACTAGTATAAAGTTTGACTGATGATTATGTTTTACTAATCATGTGTATGAGATACTAAGTCAACTCATAGATACATATTTGAGAAATGATGTATTGGATTAACCCGCTATGAGAATACTGCATGGATAATTGTCATAATGGATTCTTATCATAATAGTATTATCCTAGTCCTATGACCTGAAATCACCATTTTTTCCTATATGACAAGTTCTATATTTTGAAACACTCTAATTTATCTTTAAAAGGATGATGGAATAGATTGTTGTTGGATATAAAGTGAATCATGTGAAGAATGTGTGTGATTAAGAAGGAATTTGTCCCTCATTTATTATGAGAAATATATCTATGGGCCCATCGATAAGTTAGACTGAAGAAAAATGTATGGTCATACTAGAATGAATTGATAAGGTTTATCAATATCAGTCTACTTAAGATCGAGAAATAATATGATTGAATAGTATAAAGATGACGTAAACCATGCCTTATGTTCAATCAAGGTATCTAGTAACAAAAGGATTTTAATACTTATTGTGGATTAGGTTATGTCAGATTATTGACATTCATATAACTTAGGTAATCATAATGTCTTACTAGAGGCCACTTATGATTTGTGGGCCAGAGATAGAATTTCAAGCCTACTACCAACGTTATGTGAACCTACAAGGTCACACACTTAGAACAAACCAAAAACGAATTTTGGGTTTACTGTATCTAGGTTCAATGAACTTGATAATGTCCAAATTCGATGTACTTGATATGTCTAGGTCCATTGAATCTGACATTATCTAGATTCTATGAATCATATTTAAATTACAGTTTATCTTAGTTAAAATCTGACTTTATCTCGAAGTCAAAAAATATATATATATATATATATATATATATATATCTGTTTTAGGGTCTCTTGTAAGATTAGATGAGAAAAGACGTTCTCTTATTCTAAAAGGAAAAAAACATTAAAACCCTAAAAATTAGAGAGAGTCATTTAATGCAAGGAGAGCGTGCTAGCACACCAATTCAGTTTTTGAGAGAGTCTGTTCTCATGGATACCTGCAGAGGGCGTTGCTCTAAGTAATAATGTCTGAATCCGATCCTGAATACGAAAAGCTTGAGTTAGGATGTCACCGAAGTGAACATGCTCTCTTCCTTCCAGAAATCTTGCCCCTTTTTGTCATCCTAGTAAGATTCTATGACTTTTTTTATCAATCTAATCAAATTGCATGGATTTTGCAAGGGCTTTATGGGAATTAATTTTTGATTTTTTGCTGCATATTTGATCACAAAATCCAACAACTAGAACTAATCAACATCCTTTCCTTTGTTCTCAGATTCACCGAATATTTATTATTTGAGATAACCTTATACGTAAGGTTATATCGAATTGTGCATTTTTAGACCTAGTCAAGTTTTTGGCGTTGTTGCTGAGGAACGAAATTATTTTCAATGTAGTATATTTTGTATATTATATTTTCTTTTTCTTTTATTCTCTATTTTATTCTCTTTTTCTGTTTTATTTGTTTTCTTTTAATATTTGTTGTTTTACAAGAGTTAAGTGCTATTCACGTAAATCTGCATGGGTTTTTCTATAATTACTATTCACATCAAGCACTATTCACTTTACTATTCATAATTAAAAAATTAAAAAACAAAAAATTTAGAAAAATCATAAAAATTTTCTTTTCTTTTCTTTTCTTTGTAATATATTTATTTTGTTAGTTTTAGGTTTAGTTTTAGGTTTTTAACTTAGAAATAAAACTTCATAAAACTTTAGAGTTAGGTTTTCCATAAAATCATAAATTATTTTTTGAAAAATATTCTTTAAGGAAGTTCTATTTTGGGACTAGTACTAGTTTGGAGCCTTTTCTCATAACTAGTTACTTTTAGAGATTCTGGTAATACCAGTCATTCTAGGAATGTTATTTTGACTAAGAGGTTGGTTTTTAAGGAGCCTTTGCCTCGCCAATCTTTTCTGGGAAAATTAGTAAAGAATATAATTCCTAAAATCTACAAAATAAATAAGACAGATACTTTTCATTTGCTACTTTATTCTCCCTAAACAAATAAAAGCTTAGTATATCTTCTATAAAATTTTGTAAATTTTTTAAATAATTTGTATGCCGGTTTGGTCTCGAGTTTCTTAAACTCATAGATTGATTAGAAAAAGTTTAGAACCACCTTTCCAAAAATGGTTGATAATGAAGGTGTTCATAATGAAAACATTATTAATCAACAAATCATCAATCATGCTCATTCAATGCGAGATTATTTGCAACCATATCGAGAATCCACTCTATCATGTTTGGTTTTTCTCCTCAATGCTCATAACTTCACATTTAAACCAAGAATGATCAATTTGCTTCCAAATTTTCATGGTTTGGAGTATGAAAATCCTTACTTGTATCTTAGAGAGTTTAAAGATATTTGTGCTACCTTCACTGACCAAGATATTTCAAATGGAATTGTTAAGATGAAGCTTTCTCCTTTCTCTTTAAAAGACAAGGTTAAGACTTGGCTTACATTTTTGAAACCTAGGTCAACTGGTGCATGATAAGAAATGCAAACTAAGTTTTTGAAGAAATTCTTTCCAACTCATAAAACCAATGCTTTAAAGAAACAAATTCAAAATTTTTCCCAAAATGCAAAGAAGTTTATTTTCAATGTTGGGAACGTTTTAAGGATTTGTTGAACTCTTGCTGATATCATGGTTTTTAAAAATTGCGTTATATTAATTTCGTTTATGAAGCTTTAACTCTTGAAACCCGCTAATTCATTGAAACAATGTATAATGAAGAATTTCTTGATAAAGAACCAAATTGAGCATTACATTTTCTTGATAACTTATGAAGAAGGCTTGATTATTGGCAATATGTTAATTGTAAAGCCTTGATTAGGTCTAATCTTGCTAATGCTAAAAGTAGTGTTTATCAACTTAGTCAAGAGAATGATCTAAGTGCTAAGATTATCAGTTTGTCAAGAAAGATTGAAGCCATGGAATGTAGAATTGTTCAGGAACCTAAGACTAAAGCTTTGTTTAGTGTTTGACAAAGTATAGGTCACTCAACTTATGACTATCTAGTTTTTAAGGAACAGTCCTATGAACAAATGAATTATATAAATCAAATAGATCAACTAAGGAAACCTTTTCTATCTCCATATTCTAACACATACAATCCGTAATAGAGAAATCATCCCAATTCTAGTAGAAGAAATGAGCAACCATCACCACAAAATTTTCAAAATCATCTACCATTTCCACAACAACCACAAAATCCAAAATTTTGTGAACAAAATCTTTCAACTTGGAAATTGTTTTAGTTATAGCTTTTCAATGTTTTTTATATAACTTCGAACATATCTTTTTTTTTCTCTTTTTTTTTTTAAATCTGAAATTGACTTCCTAAACTTCCTGTTTAGTGTTAGTGTTGATTATTACCCTTTCTCGTTAAATCTCTATTGATAGTCTTTCCACCAAGCTTTTTAGCAGATTTTTGTCCCTAAATTTATAATAAGTGGAAGCATAGAACCTTTTATCTCTCTCATGCTAGCTAAAAAGATAAAAGAAAAAAAAAAAAAAAAAGAGAAGAGAATTCGCTTTCAGTAAGAAATTCAATATATTAATTGCAATCACATCCTTGTACATTTCTCATACCGGGAGCTCTTTCTCCACTGCACAAGGTAAATAAAAAATGACAAGGAAAAATGAAAACTCTCTGTAATATACGTAGTCTCTGCTTTGCAAAATTGTGGTTATGAAAATGCCTAGTTCATCATATTTGAAGATGCACTTAGATTAGAGACGAGATCAATGAAGGAATCCTCTGCGCACGGAATTGTAAGGCAGCCCATTGGATGATCGAATCCAAATTCCTCTTCAGCCTGACTTAGCAGCTCTTTGAATGAATGATGATTAAGAAATGAAACAGGATTTACAAACCGTTTCTTCTCATTCCCATCTCCAACATAAACTGCAAAATGGCCTTTTGGAACATCTACTGGCATTGAAGCTGCTTTGTTCGTGTTGGATAATTATCTTTGAAGCAACTTCTTGGCCGGAACTACTCTAGGAAAACGGAAGCCCATTTGTAATATGTTTTTTTTTTTTTTTTTAGCGGACGAGCAAGAAAGAAGTGAGAGCAATTGAAGATCTCAAAGGACTTGAAAAGCAAGGAAAAACTTCGGAAAATGTGATGACCAGACTGCCTAGTGAACCCAGCTGAATGATTATTTAAAGCTGGAAGGTTGTGCGTGATCTCTGTTGTTTCTTCAAATGAGTAGTAAAGCAGGGCTATATTTTTGTGGGTCAAGTGAGGGATATGGACTCATAAGGTGTCACTTGGTCTTGTCTTTGAACTCTGCATTAAGCATTACAATTCAGATTGAAATAGAAACCAGACCTGACCACTTCCTATGCGTAAAGTAGTTGATACCAAATCTTGATGGGTTGCTACACCTAACCCTACATTATGTTGAATTCTTGTTGTATATTACGGAATGAATGGGGCAATCAAATTTTGATGGGGTCTAGTATTCATTCGAGATCACATGGTATTGTCTTCCAACAAACCATGAAGAGAATGCAAGGGTAGTATTAGACATGTACAGCTGATCATATTCCATTTTGACTAACTTGCTAGTTTTGAGGCATCTTACACTTCTTTGTCATTGTCGGACCAGACCCTCGGATGTTAAAGGGAATTCACAATAATGAAGGAGTTATGTTTGAAACTTTTTGAAGGAAAATATAATTGCTTGAGATGATACCATTTTGCCAAGTTAAAACTTCCTCAACTGATGAAAAAATTACAAGAACAAAATGGCCTCGTGGATGTCTAGACGATGCATCCAGCTAGGAACCAAAAATTATGATGAGTACCAAATAAGATGGAAACTGAATGTTTCATTTGTTGGGGGTGTGCTCGGTGCCCCATTCCCAAAGAGTTGTCTCCGACTGTCCAACCACCCTACTTGGATAAAAGCCATTTTTGAAGTTTGCACAACTCCCGGTTGATCGCTGCCTTTTCCCAAGGTTATCCCCAGAGTTTCCTTTGGCTACTGCCCAAGATGTCGCCTTCTCAGGAAGAACACATGCTCAGGACGGATGGATATAACCTGAAACTAGGCAACAACTCATTTCTAAGGACGCTACGAGGCCTTATTATAGTCTTCAAATAAAAGGTTGCTCACATTTTGGAATTGTGACACTTGTCACCTAATCCCTAACACCACCACATGGAGCACCCAGGTCAAGGGTCAAACCCATTTTACACCTGATCTAAGTGGTGGCCTATTAAAATGAAGCATTTACTCCGCCACCAAGACAAGCAGACTTTCTCACACCTAGCCCTACTCTTATTCTCAGCCAAACAGATGTTTGCCTTGAGCATTAGAGAGCCCTTAGTAAGCACCACACTGCTATCCCCATAACCTCAGAGGTATCCCCTCTTCTTGTTGCAGGTACCCCCGAGGAGTCAAGACGAACAGGACAAGTAGTCCAACCACCGTGCCAAGCCTCACATGGTGATGATTAGCAACTAGGCATCAACATCGCATTTACAGTCTGGAAACTGAGAACAAAATAAAATGGAAACTGAATGTTTCACTTTTATGATCTAGAGATTTATTTGCATTTCCCCTACATATGGAAATAAGTAAATATCTGACAGAAGTTCCAAATAATTAACTCATTGTCTTGAAGAAAACCTTGGAACAAGCATTCCTTTAATTATATCATTTTTAGGATATTTGATCTCCAGATGTTCCCCAAGGAAAAATATTTACTTTGTATTTTCCATCATCTAATGGAATTTCCTGTCTCTTGCAAAATTGTAACACTAACTTTTTTAGTTGTTGCCAAGAATCAAACCGAGAAATGAGATCAAATCCAAATTGTTCTTCAGATTGACTTAGAAACTCTTGGAACAAAAGCTGGTATTGAAATGATACAGGGATGATAAACCTCTTCATTGTCGTCTCATCACAAACATAGAATGCCAAATATCCTTTTGGGCCATGCTCACGACGAAGCTGTTTGGATAGGATTTGGAGATGATCTCCTAATCTGTTACTTAGCAGTAACAACATCAAGCAATCAAAAACCCATTGTGTTCTACATATGTTAAAGGACTTGGATGGAATGCTTTGCAGCTTGCAAAAGTTGACGACTTGGATCGCTATGGAGCCCGACATTATGTGTATATATAGTGGATCTTTTATAGGCTATGTATGACAGGCATATGACCAAATGTAAGACGAATAAGCTTTTAATTTGATTGCTTTGCTTTGGAACCCAAATCTTTTTTAGTGATCACATGGCATTGTCTGCCTTTAAATCCTTACACATTCAAAGTTTAACATTCAAAACAAACATGCCCTACATGGCAAGCCAAAACGACAACAAACTTGCAACAAGGAGAAAAAAAATTAAATTTGTTTTTTCATTTTAACTTGATGTTGTGTCTGAAGATCTATCATGTTGCGCTGGACTTTTCTACTGAGGCAATTGAGTGTGTGGGTCCAGTTAGAGACACAAGCACCTGAAAGTCTAAATCATGACATGGTTTTGTTCTCGAGCTCGTTCAAAATGGCTGAATGCAATAAAGAAAAGAGCTTTTGAAGTGATGGGGTTGTACTTAAATTAAGGACATGCACTCGGTTTTTTTTGTTTAAATATTCAACAAACAAATTGGATACAGTGACCTGTTAAAAAGATAAGCCTTCTATTTGAAAGAGGTGTGTGCATGAGACGTGCAAGTCTCTTTTGCTGAGAAGACCAACAGACCAGACGGTCCGTATATGCTATTAGTTGAAATAGATAGTCAAATATGTGATCCCATATTTATTTGATTGTTGATAATGTACATTTCAAGACAACCCCATGTGATCCTTCTTTAGTCTTCATCTCTCTCTTGACCCACCGGAAGTCTTGCTCTACCATTCATTCAAAGCAACAGGAAAATTCCTTCTTTAACTCTTTGCTTATAAATTACAATGCAGTTGGAGGTTAAATTATCAGCAAGGCAATTCATAAAACAAGCAAAGCTTTTCTTGTCTTCCACATCCACTTGAAACTTTATATTCTCCTCTCCTGATATACGCAAAAAATGGTTTTCCGTTTGCCTGGAGTAGTTCCAGCAAAGAAACTTCTTCGACGGTCACTCTCGAGCTCAAACAAAGCAGATTCAATGGCAGTGGATGTCCCAAAAGGCCATTTTGCAGTTTATGTTGGAGAAAATGAGAAGAAGCGGTTTGTGATTCCTGTGTCATGCCTCAACCAACCTTCATTTAGAGGCTTGCTAATTCAGACAGAAGAAGAGTATGAATTTGATCATCCAATGGGCGGTCTAACAATTCCCTGTTCAGAAGATGCATTTATTGATCTCATCTCAAGCTTGAATGCTTCTTGAGGTTGACTAAGATTAGGAAGATTTATCAACACAATCTTGTAAAGCATACAATATTATCAATGTTGTATTCTTTCTCTTTTCCTTGTGGAGTGTAAAGAGGCTCCCAGAAATGAGAAATATATAAAGGAGATTGTTTGAATAATTCAATTAATTTTTTACCACAATTATATCTGTGCTTTTTTTTTTTTTTTCCATTTGTTATTATCCACTTTTTGCTTTTAAGTCAGATTAACATGTTATTTGATCATAGAGCCGGTTAATTTTTTATTTCACGTGGCTTAGCATTTACTCTATAAGTACGACGACGCTCGTTGCCATGGAGATTGGATCGGCGACTGTTCTGTTGTGATTGTAGAGAAAGAGAAGCTGTTGCGATCTCAGCTGCTGCATCGAGATCTCCTTGGCTGTCCATCGTGATCTCTCCTCCAATGACCATCTCTGTCGGCAGTGCATGGCAGCAGGCCCACAAGCAGCAGTCGATGCGACGACATCAAGGGTTGACGACAATCTAAAAGCCACGGCCATATCTGGTCCTTTTTAAGTTTTTCCAGTTTTTATTTTTCCTTTTATGTGTGTAAAAATGAAGTTTTATGGATTTTTTTCTAATTAGTGTGTTATAATACTAATATTTTTTTATTGGCATATGTATATTTATTGAAAATATCATGTTAACCTAGAAATACAGTATTTCCCAACCTCCAATAACGTCATTAGTGGTTGTGATGTGCAGTGACATTTCCAGTAATTTTTGCACTTGCATTCCGACAAAATCCCTTGTAAATTTTCGTTTGTATATGTTATTATTGTATTTTTTAGCCGTCAATGGTTTAGTAAAATCGTCAGTAAATTTTTATATTCACATAAAAGTACAATATTCAAAACAAAATACTGTACTTTCCAACCGTCGGTGGTCCAAAGAAATAATTGATAAATTTTCAACCGCCAATGATCCGACGAAGCCACCAATAAATTTATGTATTTAATGTAATTACTATATTTTTTAGCTGCCGGTGGTCTAACGAAGTTGTCAATAAATTTTTATATATGTGTAGAAATATAGTATTTACATATTAATACAATATTTCTAAGTCATTGGCACCAGTAATAATGTAACGACTCTACTTACGTGGTAGTTACTTAACTACACAATCTTAATACTTAAATATTTTTTTAACTGTGGTGCTTAGATTTACGGAATAATTCAAAAAATTAAGAAGTAAAATGTGTATTTCTTAAAGCTAAAATCAATCATTTTGCATTAATATGCTTAGTTAAACTCCTTAATTATGGCAATTATGTGATAAAAAGTATTTGAGTATCTTACTATGAAAACATATCTAATTATGAGCTCTTAATATTTTTTTATGTTTACTAATATTTTCGGTAATTTTTAGAATCAATTTCGTATGTAAAATATTACTTTAGTTTGAAATTAATCAAAACTATAAAAATAATGAGTGGTAATTTTATTTTAAGTCTTAATATATTTTGTAGTGTGTTTTAAGTTTGTAAATAAGTTCTATTATATTTTTAATAATTTCTAAAAATATTTTCAAGTTTTAAAAATAATATTTGTGTCAAATCAAAAGAGGCTGAAATTTTAAAAGTTTGTTATTATTTTTTTATGTTTTAACTTAAAATAAATATTTTTAATATTTACAAATTGTAAAATAATTAATTTTGTTTTAATTATCTATTTTTTGATTTAAAATCTGTTAGAAAAACAAACTAAAACGGCACCAAAACGGGTAAAATTGGACAATAAATGCCTAAAAAAAAAATAAAAATTCAAATTTTAAAAAATAAGAGACACATGGCACATTTTTGGCTGTTGATAGTGCCATCTAAATGATATATGAACCATCCGATCTTTGCCAGGTGTCGTCTAACTAGCCATGCGTCGATAGGCCCCATATGTGGGCCGTAAAGGTACAGAAGTTTGCAATTCTTTGTTGCTGTGCCTACTTAAAGTTGTTCTCAAATCCAGACTAGTATACAAAGACTAATCTGATGGTCCTCATTTACTCTTCACTTGGCCCACCTGTCCCATTTGCTTCCATGATCAGTAGCCATTCAACTATGCATTTGACGCCTAAGAATGTGTTGCTCTCGTATTGCCAAACGCCACACGCACCAGATAATGGCTAGAAATCGAGATACCGAAAAGGCCTAGTAGCGTGGAGAGAGAAGAAAAAAATGTTTAAAAAAATTGTGCAACTTGCACAAGTTGAGTCAGCAAATGTCAAAGGTAAAAGTACAAAAAATTATTAAAAAGTTCTTTTAATAGTAATTTTAAGACTCTATAAATACCTAGGGGGAGAGCATAAGATCTGCAGGCTCCCTACAGTGTAGAAACACTGTTTAAATATTCAGTCTCTTGTCTAAGTTTTTGTAAAATATTTTTGAGATTATATTGCAAAAATTATGCTTAATATTATTTCTAGTCTTTTATTAAATATGTCTTTTTAATTTTTCTTTTTAGCTGAGGGAAGGGGGGAACTCTAGAAAATCACTCTAAATATTTTTAGTTTTTCTTAGTTTTTTAAGTTGTTATAATATCAAAATATTTTTTAGAATACTTAAAATTTTAGTACTTTCTTAGCTCAAACTCTACTGAAATTTTGGTTTTGATTGTCGACAACATAGACTAGCATTGATAATGCTTAGAAGGACCCTGATTAGCCGTAGAATGGCTTGGTAAATGCTTAACATATTGATTTGGTTGTTATTTTAGTTAAGTTATGTTGAAATTCTACTCATTTATTAAGTTGAGTTTTTGCTGCATAATACACATGAAATATCACAGTAAATGCTTGGTAATGCTTGATTTATTGTCAATATAGAATGGCATAATGTATGTAACACCCGCCTATTTTTATGTAATGAATCACGTTAAGTTAGTATCGACGTTAAGAATATTTTATTAATAATTATGTTATATGATATGATATATGATGTTAATGTTACTAACTTTTATGTCAAGTTTTATGATAGATGACGACCGCATGGAATCGTTGTGCTCTAGTGTTCATGTGAATTTTTAAATGTATGATTAATTATGATGCATGATGAATTGAATGTTTTATAGTGCAGCATTTAAGGACAGTTCGGCAGGCCGGACTTCTAAGTTCAGCAGGCCGAACAATCTGCCAAAGATCGGCAGGCCGAGGGGAAGCATCGGCAGGCCGGACTTGATGGAACCGGCAGGCCGAAGAGGAAAATTGGCAGGCCGAACATGGCTAATGAGCAGTCAGCAGAAATCTCACCAAATTTATGGCTGAGATAATTACGTTAAATGGATGATTTATTGTGATTAATTGGCACAATAATTGAATGTTTTATCAGTTAAGGAAAATAAAAAGGTTTGACTTTGCATTGATTTGTGTTATTTTAAATGGTTTCCTATTTTAAGATGGCAAAATATGGAACATATGATGATTTGTTTGACTTTCTTTTTCTTCTCTCCTTCCTTCACGCCTTGGGCTGTCAAACAGTCAGAAATTCTAACTTAATGGAGGGCAATGAATGTCTATTATGCTTGTTACGTTAAAAAAATTTCTAACGTTCTTTCCTCAGATTTTTTTTTCTCTCATCCTCTCACTCTTCTCTTAGTTCTGAGACATTATTTTTCATTTCCTCTCTTCCTCTTCTCTTCTCCACGCATTTCACTTCTTCTCTCTCGAAAATTCTCTGCAAGAAAATTGAAGAAAAGGTTATATTTCGTTGGTTAAATTCAAGGATTTTGAGAAGAAATTTCAAGGTAAGAATTTAGTTTTTTTGGTGTTTTTGAAAAGGAATTCTCCTCCTCAATTCCTCTACAATATCTTTCTTTGGGTATTTATTTGTTTTGAATTTTTAATATGTTATGCATGTATGTGTTATGAGATGCTTTCCTAAGTTTCAAGTTGTTTCAACGCTTTTATGATAAAATATGAATTTTCTATCTAATAGGATGTTTTTCATGAAAGTTGTCAAGAATGTGCATGTGTAATGTATGATGAATGTATTTTATGTTATGAAATTTTTATGAGATTACATTAAGAAAATTGTTTTAATAAATGTTATTTCTAGATTTTTGTTTATAAAATGTTATTCATGTTTAAATGATTTTATGATAATGAAATAATTTTATGCATGATAATATGGTGTTTGTATGAATTTTAAAATTAAAATATATGTATTTTAATTATTTGAAAACATTTTATTTAAAAGATATTTATGTTTAAAATGTATGGTTTGTTTTTATATGCTTAAGGTAATTTTATGATTTAAGAAAAATCATAATAACATGTTTATGAGATGTTTTGATGATAATTTTATTATGGTTATGAATTATGTTTGTAATATGTGATGGATGTATATACGAAAGATATATGAATGAATGTTATATGAAAAAATGATATATAAATAAATGTTTTATGATAAGTGTTAATTTTATTGTATTTTAATGGATAAATGGCATGAACACTCAAAAAGCGAGCACATAAAGACCGCGGCATCATCACCAAAAGTATATTAAGGTTAAGTAAGCTAGCGTTAAGGTAAGTACATTCTCACCTACAACATGACACATTTTACAAGGATTGATGATATGTTCACAATGATGTTCATGATGATTTTATGGTTGTTTTCCTTTAAGGATTTCTTATAAAAAATTATCATGATTTAAAGTTATGCATGTATGATGATGACATGTTTCAAAGTATGAAAATTATGTATATATGTATCACCTAATAAGTGTTGCACACCCAATGTTATGAAATGATATGTTATGATGTCATGTTTGATTTGGGATTAGCTACCCTTCTCCTCTCATGACGGCGCGCCTACAATGATGTTCATGGTGCAACACTTGGGCCCTTAAGATAAAATGGAATAAGTTTTTAAATGGTCAATACAATGAAAGATATGTTTCTATGAAATTGTGCTTAAAGCACTTTTATGATATGATGACAATGATGATGATGATGTTTATGAAATGTTTAAATTTGTGAGAATAATATGTACTTACTAAGCATTAGCTTAATCATGTTTTATGTCATGTTGCAGATAAGGGTAAGAGAATCATGGAATAAACAAAGGACATGGGAAGGCGTGTGAGCGCTAAGCATGATGAATTGTAACCAGAAGCACGCCAAGAAGAACGATTTTATGTTTTAAATCAAGTTTTATGTTTTAAACATATTCTTATGTTAAATTTTTAAAGAATACATGAACTTGGTTTTACCTTTTATTTCATTATTTTAAGTATTACGATCTTCCGCATTTTATGAAAGTTAATTAATAAATATATCTCTCATGCTAGTGAAAAACATAAAAGAAAAAAAGTGGAGAATTCGCTTTCAGTAAGAAACTCAATATATTAAATGCAATGAAATCCTTGAACATTTCTCATACTGGGAGCTCTTTCTCCACTCCACTCCACAAGGTAATTAAAAAATGACAAGGAAAAAAAATAACGAAAAATCTCTGTAATATACTTGGTCTCTGCTTTGCAAAAATTGTGGTTATGAAAATGCCTAGTTGATCATATTTCAAGATGCACTTAGATTACAGATGAGATCAATGAAGGCATCCTTTGTGCACGGAATTCTGAGACCGCCCATTGGATGATCAAATCCAAAATCCTCTTCAGCCTGACTTAGCAGCTCTTGGATTTTATGATGATTAAGAAATGAAACAGGAATCACAAACTGCTTCTTCTCATTCTCATCTCCAGCATAAACTGCAAAATGGCCTTTTGGAACATCTACTGCCATTGAAGCTGCTTTGTTTGCGTTGGATAATTATCTTTGAAGCAACTTCTTGGCCGGAACTACTCTAGGAAAACGGAAGCCCATTTGTAATATGTTTTTTTTTTTTTTTTAGCGGACGAGCAAGAAAGAAGTGAGAGCAAGAGATGATCTCAAAGGACTTGAAAAGCAAGGAAAAACTTTGGAAAATGTGATGACCAGACTGCCTAGTGAACCCAGCTGAATAATTATTTAAAGCTGTAAGGTTGTGCGTGATCTCTGTTGTTTCTTCAAATGAGTAGTAAAGCAGGGCTATATTTTTGTGGGTCAAGTGAGGGATATGGACTCATAAGGTGTCACATGGTCTTGTCTTTGAACTCTGCATTAAGCATTACAATTCAGATTGAAATAGAAACCAGACCTGACCACTTCCTACGCGTAAAGTCGTTGATACCAAATCTTGATGGGGTGCTACAACTAACCCTACATTATGTAGAATTCTTGTTTTGTATTATGGAATGAATGGGGCAATCAAATTTTGATGGGGTCTAGTATTCATTGGAGATCACATGGTGTTGTCTTCCAACAAACCATGAAGAGAATGCAAGGGTAGTATTAGACATGTACAGCTGATCATATTCCATTTTGACTAACTTGCTATTTTTGAGGCATCTTACACTTCTTTGTCTTTGTCGGACCAGACCCTCTGATGTTAAAGGGAATTCACAATCATGAAGGAGTTATGTTTCAAACTTTTTGAAGGAAAATATAATTGCTTGAGATGATACGATTTCATCAAGTTAAAACTAATTACAAGAAAAACAAAATGGCATTATGGATGTCTAGACGATGCATCCAGGTAGGAACCAAAAACTATGATGAGTACAAAATAAGATGGAAATTGAACGTTTCATTTGTTGGGGGTGTGCTCCATGCCCCTTTCCCAAAGAGTTGTCCCCTGCTGTCCGACAATCCTACTTGGATAAAAGCCATATTTGAAGTTTGCACAACTCCCGGTTGATCGTTGCCTTTTCCCAAGGTGATCCCCAGAGTCTCCTTTGGCCACTGCCCAAGATGTTGCCTTCTCGGGAAGAACACATGCTCAGGACGGATGGATATAACCTAAAACTAGGCAACAACTCATTTTTAAGGCCGCCATGAGGCCTTATTATAGTCTTTAAATAAAAGGTGGCTCATATTCTGGGATTGTGACACTTGTCACCTAATCCCTAACACCACCACATGGAGCATCCAGGTCAAGGGTCAAACTCATCTTACACCTGATCTAAGTGGTGGCCTATTAATATGAAGCATTCACTCCACCACCAAGACAAGCGGACTTTCTCACACCTAGCCCTACTCTCATTCTTAACCAAACAAGTGCTTGCCTTGAGCATTGGAGAGCCCTTAGTAGGCACCACACCATTGTCCCCTTAACCTCCAAAGTGTCCCCTCTTCTTGTTACAGGTACCCCCGGGGAGTCAAGACGAACATGACAAGTAGTCCAACCACCATGTCTAGCCGCACATGGTGATGATCAGCAACTGGGCATCAACATCGCCTTTATGATCTGGAAACTGAGTACAAAATAAAATGGAAACTGAAATGGAAACTGAATGTTTCACTTTTATGATCTAGAGATTTATTTCCTTTTCACCTAGATTTGGAAATAAGTGACAAACAGAAGTTCCAAATAGTTAACTCATTGTCTTGAAGAAAACATTGGAACAAGTATTCCTTTAATTATATCACTTTTAGGATATTTGATCTCCAAATGTTCCCTAAGGAAAAATATTTACATTGTATTTTCTATCGTCTATTGGAATTTCCCGCCTCTCGCAAAATTGTAACACTAACTTTTTTAGTTGTTGCCAAGAATCAAACCAAGAAATGAGATCAAATCCAAATTGTTCTTCAGATTGACTTAGAAACTCTCGGAACAAAAGCTGGTATTGTAATGATACAGGGATGATAAACCTCTTCATTGTGGTCTTATCACAAACATAGAATGCCAAATATCCTGTTGGGCCATGCTCACAACGAAGCTGTTTGGATAGAATTTGGAGATGATCTCCTAATCTGTTACTTAGCGGGAACAACATCAAGCAATTAAAAACCCATTGTGTTCTACATATGTTAAAGGACTTGGATGGAATGAAGCTTGCAAATGTTGAGGACTTGGATAGCTATTGAGCCCGACATTATATGAATATATAGTGAATCTTTGATAGGCCATGCATGACAGACATATGACCAAATGTAAGACGAAAAAGCTTTTAATTTGATTGCTTTGCTTTAGAACGCAAATCTTTTTTAGCGATCACATGGCATTGTCTGCCTTTCAATCCTTACACATTCAAAGTTTAACAGTCAAAACAAATATGCCCTACACGGCAGGCCAGAACGACAACAAACTTGCAACAAGGAAAAAAAAATTTAAATTTGTTTTTTCATTTTAACTTGATATTGTGTCTGAAGATCTATCATGTTGCGCTTGACTTTCTACTGAGGCCATTGAGTGAATGGGTCCAGTTAGAGACACAAGCACCTGAAAGTCTATAACATCACATGGTTTTGTTCTCGAGCTCGTTCAAAATGGCAGAATGCAATAAAGAAAAGAGCTTTTGAAGAGATAAGCTTGCAGTTAAATTAAGGACATGCACTCCTTTTTTTTTTTTTTTTGTTTAAATATTCAACAAACAAATTGGATACAATGACAAAAGGATAAGCCTTCTATTAGAAAGAGGAGGTGTGCATGAGACATGCAAGTCTCTTTTGCTGAGAAAACCAACAGACCAGCCGGTCCGTATATGCTATTAGTTGAAATAGATAGTCAAATATGTGATCCCATATTTATTTGACTGTTGATAATGTACATTTCAAGACAACCCCATGTGATACTTCTTGAGTCTTCATCTCTCTCTTGACCCACCGCAAGTCTTGCTCTACCATTCAATCAAAGCAACAAGAAAATTCCTTATTTAACTCTTTGCTTATAAATTACAATGCAGTTGGAGGTTAAATTATCAGCAAAGCAATTCATAAAACAGGCAACGCTTTTCTTGTCTTCCACATCCACTTGAAACTTTATATTCTCCTCTCCTGATATACACAAAATATGGTTTTCCGTTTGCCTGGAGTAGTTCCAGCAAAGAAACTTCTTCGACGGTCACTCTCCAGCTCAAACAAAGCAGATTCAATGGCAGTGGAAGTCCCAAAAGGCCATTTTGCAGTTTATGTCTGAGAAAATGAGAAGAAGCGGTTTGTGATTCCTGTGTCATGCCTCAACCAACCTTCATTTAGAGGCTTGCTAATTCAGACAGAAGAAGAGTATGGATTTGATCATCCAATGGGCGGTCTAACAATTCCCTGTTCAGAAGATGCATTTATCGATCTCATCTCAAGCTTGAATGCTTCTTGAGGCTGACTAAGATTAGGAAGATTTATCAACACAATCTTGTAAAGCATACAATATTATCCATGTCGTATTCTTTCTCTTTTCCTTGTGGAGTGTAAAGAGGCTCCCAGAAATGAGAAATATATAAAGAAGATTGTTTGAATAATTCAATTAATTTTTTACCATAATTATATATGTGCTTTTTTTTTTTTTTCCATTTGTTGTTATCCACTTTTTGCTTTTTAATTCAGATTAACATGTTATTTGATCATAAAGCCGGTTAATTTTTTATTTCAGCGGCTTAGCAGCATTTACTATATAAGTACGACGACGCTCGTTGCCATGGAGATTGGGTCGGTGACTGTTCTGTTGTGATTGCAAAGAAAGAGAAGCTATCGCGATCTCAGCTGCTTCATCGAGATCTCATTGGTTGTCCATCGCGATCTCACTGCTATGACCATCTCTGTCAGCAGTGCATGGCGGCGGGCCCACGAGCAGCAGTCAATGCGACGACATCAAGTGTTAATGGCAATTTGAAAGCCACGGCCAAATCTGGTCCTTTTTAGGTTTTTCCAGTTTTTATATTTCTTTTTGTGTGTGTGTAAAAATGAAGTTTTATAGATTTTTTTTCTAATTAGTGTGTTGTAACACTGATATTAATTTTTTTTGCTGACATATGTATATTTATTGAAAGTATCATGTTAACCTAGAAAAGCAGTATTTCTTGGCCTCCAATGACGTCATCGGTGCTTGTGATGTGCAACGATGTTGCCGGTAAATTTTTGTATTTGTACTCTGATAAAATCTCTTGTAAATATTTGTATTTACATGTAAATATTGTATTTTTTGACCGCCAATGATCCGGCGAAATCGTCGATAAATTTTTATATTTACGTAAAAATATAATATTCAAAACAAAATATTGTATTTTTTTTTTCTTCTAGAGGAAGAGCAAGAAAGAAGTGAGAGCAAGGGAAGATCTCAAAGGACTTCAAAAGCAAGGAAAAACTTTGGAAAATGTGATGACTAGACTGCCTAGTGAACCCAGCTGAATAATTATTTATAGCTGGAAGGTTGTGTATGATTTCTGTTGTTTCTTCAAATGAGTGGTAAAGCAAGGCTATACTCTAGTGGGTCAAGTGAGAGATCTGGACTCATGAGGTATCACATGGTCTTGTCTTTGAACTCTGCATTAAGCATTACAATTCAGATTGAAATAGAAACCAGACTTGACCCACTTCCTATGCGTAAAGTCGTTGATACCAAATTTTGATGGGGTGCTACAACAAACCCCACATTATGTAGAATTCTTGTTGTGTGTTATGGAATGAATGGGGCAATCAAATTTTGATGGGGTCTAGTATTCATTCGAGATCACATGGTATTGTCTTCCAACAAACCATGAAGAGAATGCAAGGGTAGTATTAGACATTGATAGCTGATCATATTCCATTTTGACTAACTTGCTAGTTTTGAGGCATCTTACACTTCTTTGTCTTCTCGGACCAGACCCTCTGATGTTAAAGGGAATTCACAATCATGAAGGATTTATTTTTCAAACGTTTTGAAGGAGAATGTAATTGGTTGAGATGATACCATTTCACCAAGTTAAAACTTCCTCAAATGATTAAAAAATTACAAGAAAAACAAAGTGACCTCGTGGATGTCTAGACGATGCATCCAAGTAGGAACTAAAAGTTATGATGAGTACAAAATAAGATGGAAACTTAACGTTTCACTTGTTGGGGGTGTGCTCAACGCCCCTTTCGCAAAGAGCTGTCCCGAGCTGTCTGACCACCCTACTTGGATAAAAGCCATTTTTTAAGTTTGCACAACTCTCAGTTGATCGGTGCCCTTTCTAGAGGTGATCCCTAGAGTCTCCTTTGGCCGCTACCCAAGATGCCACCTTCTCGAAAAGAACACATGCTCGGGACGAACAGATATAACCTGAAACTAGGCAACAACTCATTTCTAAGGCCGCCACGAGGCCTCATTACAGTCTTCAAATAAAAGGTTGCTCATATTCTAGGATTGTGACACTTGTCACCTAATCCCTAACACCACCACATGGAGCATCCAGGTCAAGGGTTAAACCCATTTTACACCTAATCTAAGTGGTGGCCTATTAATATGAAGCATTTACTCCACCACCAAGACAAGCAGACTTTCTCACACCTAGCCCTACTCTCATTCTCAGCTAAATAGATGCTTGCCTTGAGTATTGGAGAGCCCTTAGTAAGCACCACACCGCTGTCCCCATAACCTCTGAAGTATCCCCTCTTCTTGTTGCAGGTACCCCCAGGGGAGTCAAGACGAACCGGACAAGTAGTCCAACCACCGAGCCTAGCTGCACATGGTGATGATTAGCAACTAGGCATCAACATCGCTTTTATGATCTGGAAACTGAGAACAAAATAAAATGGAAACTGAATGTTTCACTCTTATGATCTGGAGATTTATTTCCATTTCCCCTAGATATGGAAATAAGTAAATATCTGACAAACATAAGTTCCAAATAATTAACTCATTGTCTTGAAGAAAACATTGGAACAAGTATTCCTTTAATTATATCATTTTTAGGATATTTGATCTCCAGATGATCCCCAAGGAAAAATATTTACTTTGTATTTTCTATCATCTAATGGAATTTCCTGCCTCATGCAAAATTGTAACACTAACTTTTTTAGTTGTTGCCAAGAATCAAACCGAGAAATGAGATCAAATCCAAATTGTTCTTCAGATTGACTTAGAAACTCTTGGAACAAAAGCTGGTAATGTAATGATACAGGGATGATAAACACCTTCATTGTGGTCTCATCACAAACATAGAATGCCAAATATCCTGTTGGGCCATGCTCACAACGAAGCTGTTTGGATAGGATTTGGAGATGATCTCCTAATCTGTTACTTAGCAGTAACAACATCAAGCAATTAAAAACCCATTGTGTTCTACATATGTTAAAGGACTTGGATGGAATGCTTTGCAGCTTGCAAATGTTGAGGACTTGGATCGCTATTGAGCCGGACATTATGTGTATATATAGTGGATCTTTGATAGGCTATGCATGACAGGCATATGACCAAATGTAAGACGAATAAGCTTTTAATTTGATTGCTTTACTTTAGAACGCAAATCTTTTTTAGTGATCACATGGCATTGTCTGCCTTTCAATCCTTACACATTCAAAGTTTGAAAGTCAAAACAAATATGTCCTATGGCAAGCCAAAACGACAACCAACTTGCAACAACAAAAAAATAAATAAATTTGTTTTTTCATTTTAACTTGATATTGTGTTTGAAGATCTATCATGTTGCGCTTCACTTTTCTACTGTGGCCATTGAGTGTATGGGTCCAGTTAGAGACACAAGCACCTGAAAGTCTAAATCATGACATGGTTTTGTTCTCGAGCTCGTTCAAAATGGCTGAATGCAATAAAGAAAAGAGCTTTTGAAGAGATAAGGTTGTACTTAAATTAAGGACATGCACTCCTCTTTTTTTTTTTTTGGTTAAATATTCAACAAACAAATTGGATACAATGACAAAAAGTAAGCCTTCTATTAGAGAGAGGAGGTGTGCATGAGACATGAGTCTCTTTTGCTGAGAAAACCAACAGACCAGACTGTCCATATATGCTATTAGTTGAAATAGATAGTCAAATATGTGATCCCATATTTATTTGATTGTTGATAATGTACATTTCAAGACAACCCCATGTGATCCTTCTTTAGTCTACATCTCTCTCTTGACCCACCGGAAGTCTTGCTCTACCATTCATTCAAAGCAACAGGAAAATTCCTTCTTTAACTCTTTGCTTATAAATTACAATGCAGTTGGAGGTTAAATTATCAGCAAGACAATTCATAAAACAAGCAAAGCTTTTCTTGTCTTCCACATCCACTTGAAACTTTATATTCTTGTCTCCTGAAATACACAGAAATGGTTTTCCGTTTGCCTGGAGTAGTTCCAGCAAAGAAACTTCTTCGACGGTCACTCTCCAGCTCAAACAAAGCAGGTTCAATGGCAGTAGATGTCCCAAAAGGCCATTTTGCAGTTTATGTTGGAGAAAATGAGAAGAAGCGGTTTGTGATTCCTGTGTCATGCCTCAACCAACCTTCATTTAGAGACTTGCTAATTCAGACAGAAGAAGAGTATGGATTTGATCATCCAATGGGCGGTCTAACAATTCCCTGTTCAGAAGATGCATTTATTGATCTCATCTCAAGCTTGAATGCTTCTTGAGGCTGACTAAGATTAGGAAGACTTATCAACACAATCTTGTAAAGCATACAATATTATCAATGTTGTATTCTTTCTCTTTTCCTTGTGGAGTGTAAAGAGGCTCCCAGAAATGAGAAATATATAAAGGAGATTGTTTGAATAATTCAATTAATTTTTTACAACAATTATATTTGTGCTTTCTTTTTTTTTCCATTTGTTATTATCCACTTTTTGCTTTTTAAGTCAGATTAACATGTTATTTGATCATAGAGCCGGTTAATTTTTTACTTCACGTGGCTTAGCATTTACTATGTAAGAACGAGGACGCTCGTTGGCATGGAGATTGGATCGGCGACTGTTCTGTTGTGATTGTAGAGAAAGAGAAGCTGTCGCGATCTCAGTTGCTTCGTCGAGATCTCATTGGCTGTCCATCGTGATCTCTCCTGCAATGACCATCTTTGTCGGCAGTGCATGGTTGCAGGCCCACGAGCAGCAGTCTATGTGACGACATCAAGGGTTGACAACAATCTAAAAGTTACCGCCATATCTGGTCCTTTTTAAGTTTTTCCAGTTTTTATTTTTCTTTTTATGTGTGTGTAAAAATGAAATTTTATGGATTTTTTTTTCTAATTAGTGTGTTATAATACTAATTTTTTTTTGTTGGCATACGTATATTTATTGAAAATGTCATGTTAACCTAGAAATACAGTATTCCCCGGCCTCCAATGACATCATCGGTGCTTGTGATGTGCGGTGACATTGCCAATAAATTTTTGTATTTGCGTTCCGGCAAAATCCCTTATAAATTTTTGTATTTACATATTAACATTGTATGTTTTAGCCGCCGATGATCCGCCGAAGTCGTCGGTAAATTTTTATATTTACTTAAAAATATAATATTTAAAACAAAATACTGTACTTCCTAGCCATCGATGGTCCGACGAAATCATTGATAAATTTTCAACCGCCAATGATCTGACGAAGTCACCAATAAATTTATGTATTTAATGTAATTACTATATTTTTTAGCTGTCGATGGTCTAGCGTACTTGCCAATAAATTTTGTATTGGTATAAAAATATTGTATTTACATATTAATACAATATTTCCAGGCCACTAGCACTAGTAAGAATGTAACGACTCTACTTACGTGACAGTTAATTAACTACATAATCTTAATAATTAAATATATTTTTGACATGAGGTGCTGAGTTTTACGGAATAATTTTAAAAAATGAGACATAAAATGTGCATTTTCTTAAAGCTAAAATCAATCATTTTGCATTAATATGTTTAGTTAAACTCCTTAATTATAGCAATTATGTGATAAATAGTATTTTAGTATCTTATTGTGAAAACATGTTTAATTATGAGCTTTTAATAATTTTTTATGTTTACTAATATTTTTGGTAATTTTTAGAATCAATTTCGTTCACTTTAGCTTGAAATTAATCAAAATTGTAAAAATAATGAGTGGTAATTTTATTTTAAGTCTTAATATATTTTAAAGTGTGTTTTAAGTTTGTAAATAAGTTCTATTATATTTTTTATAATTTCTAAAAATATTTCCAAGTCTAAAAATCATATATCTGTTAAGTCAAAAAGGCTAGAATTTTAGAAGTTTATAATTTTTTTTTTGTATGTTTTAAGGTAAAATAAATATTTTTAATATTTTAAAATTGTAAAAAAATTAATTTTGTTTTAATAATCTATTTTTCGATTTGAAATCTAGCAAAAACAAGACTAAAACGGCATCAAAACGGGTAAAATCGGACAACAAATGCCTAAAAAATAAATGAAAATTCAAATTTAAAAATAATAAGAGACACTTGGCATATTTCTAGTTGTTGATAGTGCCATCTAAATGATCTAAACCGTCCAATCTTTGCCAGGTGTCGCCTAACTAGCCGTGCATCAACGGGCCCCATAAGTCCGCTACAAAGGTGTAGAAGTTTGCAATTCTCTGTTGCCATGCCTACTTAAAGTCGTTCTTAGATTCATTAGACTAGTATACTAAGACTAATCTGATGGTCTTCATTTAGTCTTCACTTGGCCCACCTATCCCATTTGCTTACACCATCCGTAGCCGTTCAACTATGTATATGACGCCTGAGATCGCATTGCTCCTGTATTGCCAGCCGCCACACGCACTGGATGATGGTTAGAAATCCAGATACTGAAGAGGCCTAGCAGCGTGGAGAAAGAAGAAAAAATGTTTAAAAAAACTGTGCAACTTGCACAAGTTGAGTCAGCAAATGTCAAAGATAGAAGTGTAAAAAATTATTAAAAAGTTCTCTTAATAGTACTTTTAAGACTATATAAATACCTGGGGGAAGAGCATCAGATATCCAAGCTCCCCGCATTATAGAAACATTGTTTAAATAAATAGTTTGAGTTTTTTTATAATCAGTCTCTCGTCTAAGTTTTTGTAAAATATTTTTGAGATTATATTGCAAAAATTATGCTTATTATTATTTTTAGTATTTTATTAAATATGTCTTTTTGATTTTTGTTTTTAGTTGAGGTGAGGGGGGGCAAATTCTGACAAAATCATTCAAAATATTTTTAGTTTTTCTTAGTTTTTTAAGTTGTTATAATGTCAAAATATTTTTTAGAATACTTAAAATTTTAATACTTTCTTAGTTAAAACTCTACCGAAATTTCAGTTTTGATTTTCGACAATATAGACTGACACAGATAATGCTTGAGAGGGCTCTTATTAGCCGTAGACAGAGAATGGCTTGGTAAATACTTAACTTATTATTTTAGTTAAGTTATGTTAAAATTCTACTCGTTTATTAAGTTAAGTTTTTGCTGCATAATACACATGAAATATCACTGTAAATGCTTAGCAATGCTTGATTTATTGTCGATATAGAATGGCATAATGTATTCTTAAACTAATTAATAAATAATTAGAAAAACTAGAATTTGTTTAAATTGATTGCCAAAATGAAACATTTGAACCTTAGCTCTGTTATAATTACTATTTTATCCATTTAATTTGTTGTTATTCTGTTAAAGTTATTTTTAATTAATTACACTCGTTGTTAAAGTTTCATTTAATTTTAGCCACGTTTCTTATTGTTGAAATTCTAAAATAACGAAATTTAGAAAATGAAAAATGCTGTAAAAATGTGCGAAATATTGTGAATATATTTTATAAATAATAAATATTAATCCTCATAGTTTTCAGCTTTTAAATAAATAAAAAGTTAATATAATAAATGCCCTAGGCCAATTGTATAATGACCACATTTTGATTTCGTTACATTTGTATTTTATTAATAAAGAGGCATTTTCATTTGTGTTTTTTATTCTAATTCCATGAATAGTTAATTCTGCCTAAGGTCATCAAGTATGTCAATTGATAGTAAAACTCTTAGGTGAAAATTGAATTCCATTCTAAATTATCCCAGGTGGTCATTATTATTGGGATAATAATGAATAAAGACCAGTATAAAGTTTGACTGATGATTATGTTTTACTAATCATGTGTATGAGATACTAAGTCAACTCATAGATACATATTTGAGAAATGATGTATTGGATTAACCCGCTATGAGAATACTGCATGGATAATTGTCATAATGGATTCTTATCATAATAGTATTATCCTAGTCCTATGACCTGAAATCACCATTTTTTCCTACATGACAAGTTCTATATTTTGAAACACTCTAATTTATCTTTAAAAGGATGATGGAATAGATTGTTGTTGGATATAAAGTGAATCATGTGAAGAATGTGTGTGATTAAGAAGGAATTTGTCCCTCATTTATTATGAGAAATATATCTATGGGCCCATCGATAAGTTAGACTGAAGAAAAATGTATGGCCATACTAGAATGAATTGATAAGGGTTATCAATATCAGTCTACTTAAGATCGAGAAATAATATGATTGAATAGTATAAAGATGACGTAAACCATGTCTTATGTTCAATCAAGGTATCTAGTAACAAAAGGATTTTAATACTTATTGTGGATTAGGTTATGTTGGATTATTGACATTCATATAACTTAGGTAATCATAATGTCTTACTAGAGGCAGCTTATGATTTGTGGGCCAGAGACAGAATTTCAAGCCTACTACCACGTTATGTGAACCTACAAGGTCACACACTTAGAACAAATCAAAAACGAATTTTGGGTTTACTGTATCTTGGTTCAATGAACTTGATAATGTCCAAATTCGATGTACTTGATATGTCTAGGTCCATTGAATCTGACATTATCTAGATTCTATGAATCATATTTAAATTACAGTTTATCTTAGTTAAAATCTGACTTTATCTCGAAGTCAAAATATATATATATCTGTTTTAGGGTCTCTTGTAAGATTAGATGAGAAAAGGCATTCTCTTATTCTAAAAGGCAAAAAATGTTAAAACCCTAAAAATTAGAGAGAGTCATTTAACGCAAGGAGAGGGTGCTAGCACACCAATTCAGTTTTTGAGAGAGTCTGTTCTCATGGATACCTGCAGAGGGCATTGCTGTAAGTAATAATGTCTGAATCCGATCCTGAATACGAAAAGCTTGAGTTAGGATGTCACCGAAGTGAACATGCTCTCTTCCTTCCAGAAATCTTGCCCCTTTTGTCATCCTAGTAAGATTCTATGACTTTTCTTATCAATCTAATCAAATTGCATGGATTTTGCAAGGGCTTTATGGGAATTAATTTTTGATTTTTTGCTGCATATTTGATCACAAAATCCAACAACTAGAACTAATCAACATCCTTTCCTTTGTTCTCAGATTCATCGAATATTTATTATTTGAGATAACCTTATACGTAAGGTTATATCGAATTATGCATTTTTAGACCTAGTCAAGTTTTTGGCGTTGTTGCTGAGGAACGAAATTATTTTCAATGTAGTATATTTTGTATATTATATTTTCTTTTTCTTTTATTCTCTATTTTATTCTCTTTTTCTGTTTTATTTGTCTTCTTTTAATATTTGTTGTTTTACAAGAGTTAAGTGCTATTCACGTAAATCTGCATGGGTTTTTCTACAATTACTATTCACATCAAGCACTATTCACTTTACTATTCATAATTAAAAAATTAAAAAACAAAAAATTTAGAAAAATCATAAAAATTTTCTTTTCTTTTCTTTTCTTTGTAATATATTTATTTTGTTAGTTTTAGGTTTAGTTTTAGGTTTTTGACTTAGAAATAAAACTTCATAAAACTTTAGAGTTAGGTTTTCCATAAAATCATAAATTATTTTTTGAAAAATATTCTTTAAGGAAGTTCTATTTTGGGACTAGTACTAGTTTGGAGCCTTTTCTCATAACTAGTTACTTTTAGAGATTCTGGTAATACCAGTCATTCTAGGAATGTTATTTTGACTAAGAGGTTGGTTTTTAAGGAGCCTTTGCCTCGCCAATCTTTTCTGGGAAAATTAGTAAAGGATATAATTCCTAAAATCTACAAAATAAATAAGACAGATACTTTTCATTTGCTACTTTATTCTCCCTAAACAAATAAAAGCTTAGTATATCTTCTATAAAATTTTGTAAATTTTTTAAATAATTTGTATGACGGTTTGGTCTCAAGTTTCTTAAACTCGTAGATTGATTAGTAAAAGTTTAGAACCACCTTTCCAAAAATGGTTGATAATGAAGGTGTTCATAATGAAAACATTGTTAATCAACAAATCATCAATCATGCTCATTCAATCCGAGATTATTTGCAACCATATCGAGAATCCACTCTATCATGTTTGGTTTTTCTCCTCAATGCTCATAACTTCACATTTAAACCAAGAATGATCAATTTGCTTCCAAATTTTCATGGTTTGGAGTCTGAAAATCCTTACTTGTATCTTAGAGAGTTTAAAGATGTTTGTGCTACCTTCACTGACCAAGATATTTCAAATGGAATTGTTAAGATGAAGCTTTCTCCTTTCTCTTTAAAAGACAAGGTTAAGACTTGGCTTACATTTTTGAAACCTAGGTCAACTAGTGCATGATAAGAAATGCAAACTAAGTTTTTGAAGAAATTCTTTCCAACTCATAAAACCAATGCTTTAAAGAAACAAATTCAAAAATTTTCCCAAAATGCAAAGAAGTTTATTTTCAATGTTGGGAACGTTTTAAGGATTTGTTGAACTCTTGCTGATATCATGGTTTTTAAAAATTGCGTTATATTAATTTCGTTTATGAAGCTTTAACTCTTGAAACCCGCTAATTCATTGAAACAATGTATAATGAAGAATTCCTTGATAAAGAACCAAATTGAGCATTACATTTTCTTGATAACTTTTGAAGAAGGCTTGATTATTGGCAATATGTTAATTGTAAAGCCTTGATTAGGTCTAATCTTGCTAACGCTAAAAGTAGTGTTTATCAACTTAGTCAAAAGAATGATCTAAGTGCTAAGATTATCAGTTTGTCAAGAAAGATTGAAGCCATGGAACGTAGAATTGTTCAGGAACCTAAGACTAAAGCTTTGTTTAGTGTTTGACAAAGTATAGGTCACTCAACTTATGACTATCCAGTTTTTAAGGAACAGTCCTATGAACAAATGAATTATATAAATCAAATAGATCAACTAAGGAAACCTTTTCTATCTCCATATTCTAACACATACAATCCGTAATAGAGAAATCATCCCAATTCTAGTAGAAGAAATGAGCAACCACCACCACCATCACCACAAAATTTTCAAAATCATCTACCATTTCCACAACAACCACAAAATCCAAAATTTTGTGAACAAAATCTTTCAACTTGGAAATTGTTTTAGTTATAGCTTTTCAATGTTTTTTATATAACTTCGAACATATCTTTTTTTTTCTCTTTTTTTTTTTTTAAATCTGAAATTGACTTCCTAAACTTCCTGTTTAGTGTTAGTGTTGATTATTACCCTTTCTCGTTAAATCTCTATTGATAGTCTTTCCACCAAGCTTTTTAGCAGATTTTTGTCCCTAAATTTATAATAAGTGGAAGCATAGAACCTTTTATCTCTCTCATGCTAGCTAAAAAGATAAAAGAAAAAAAAAAAAAAAAAGAGAAGAGAATTCGCTTTCAGTATGAAATTCAATATATTAATTGCAATCACATCCTTGTACATTTCTCATACCGGGAGCTCTTTCTCCACTGCACAAGGTAAATAAAAAATGACAAGGAAAAAAATAATGAAAACTCTCTGTAATATACTTAGTCTCTGCTTTGCAAAATTGTGGTTATGAAAATGCCTAGTTCATCATATTTGAAGATGCACTTAGATTAGAGACGAGATCAATGAAGGAATCCTCTGCGCACGGAATTGTAAGGCAGCCCATTGGATGATCGAATCCAAATTCCTCTTCAGCCTGACTTAGCAGCTCTTTGAATGAATGATGATTAAGAAATGAAACAGGATTTACAAACCGCTTCTTCTCATTCCCATCTCCAACATAAACTGCAAAATGGCCTTTTGGAACATCTACTGGCATTGAAGCTGCTTTGTTCGTGTTGGATAATTATCTTTGAAGCAACTTCTTGGCCGGAACTACTATGAAAACGGAAGCCCATTTGTAATATGTTTTTTTTTTTTTTTTAGCGGACGAGCAAGAAAGAAGTGAGAGCAATTGAAGATCTCAAAGGACTTGAAAAGCAAGGAAAAACTTCGGAAAATGTGATGACTAGACTGCCTAGCGAACCCAGCTGAATAATTATTTAAAGCTGGAAGGTTGGGTACGATCTCTGTTGTTTCTTCAAATAAGTGGTAAAGCAGGGCTATATTTTTGTGGGTCAAGTGAGGGATATGGACTCATAAGGTGTCACTTGGTCTTGTCTTTGAACTCTGCATTAAGCATTACAATTCAGATTGAAATAGAAACCAGACCTGACCACTTCCTATGCGTAAAGTAGTTGATACCAAATCTTGATGGGTTGCTACACCTAACCCTACATTATGTTGAATTCTTGTTGTATATTACGGAATGAATGGGGCAATCAAATTTTGATGGGGTCTAGTATTCATTGGAGATCACATGGTATTGTCTTCCAACAAACCATGAAGAGAATGCAAGGGTAGTATTAGACATGTACAGCTGATCATATTCCATTTTGACTAGCTTGCTAGTTTTGAGGCATCTTACACTTCTTTGTCCTTGTCGGACCAGACCCTCTGATGTTAAAGGGAATTCACAATCATGAAGGAGTTATGTTTGAAACTTTTTGAAGGAAAATATAATTGCTTGAGATGATAACATTTTGCCAAATTAAAACTTCCTCAAATGATGAAAAAATTACATGAACAAAATGGCCTCGTGGATGTCTAGACGATGCATCCAAGTAGGAACCAAAAATTATGATGAGTACAAAATAAGATGGAAACTGAACGTTTCATTTGTTAGGGGTGTGCACGGTGCCCCATTCCCAAAGAGTTGTCCCTGGCTGTCCAACCACCCTACTTGGATAAAAGCCTTTTTTGAAGTTTGCACAACTCCCGGTTGAGCGCTGCCTTTTCCCGAGGTTATCCCCAGAGTCTCCTTTGGCCACTGCCCATGATGTCGCCTTCTCGGGAAGAACACATGCTCGGGACGGGTGGATATAACATGAAACTAGGCAATAACTCATTTCTAAGGCTGCCACAAGGCCTTATTATAGTCTTCAAATAAAAGGTTGCTCACATTCTAGGATTGTGACACTTGTCACCTAATCCCAAACACCACCACATGGAGCACCCAGGTCAAGGGTCAAACCCATTTTACACCTGATCTAAGTGGTGGCCTATTAAAATGAAGCATTTACTCCGCCACCAAGACAAGCAGACTTTCTCACACCTAGCCCTACTCTTATTCTCAGCCAAACAGATGTTTGCCTTGAGCATTAGAGAGCCCTTAGTAAGCACCACACTGCTATCCCCATAACCTCAGAGGTATCCCCTCTTCTTGTTGCAGGTACCCCCGAGGAGTCAAGACGAACAGGACAAGTAGTCCAACCACCGTGCCAAGCCTCACATGGTGATGATTAGCAACTAGGCATCAACATCGCATTTACAGTCTGGAAACTGAGAACAAAATAAAATGGAAACTGAATGTTTCACTTTTATGATCTAGAGATTTATTTGCATTTCCCCTAGATATGGAAATAAGTAAATATCTGACAGAAGTTCCAAATAATTAACTCATTGTCTTGAAGAAAACCTTGGAACAAGCATTCCTTTAATTATATCATTTTTAGGATATTTGATCTCCAGATGTTCCCCAAGGAAAAATATTTACTTTGTATTTTCCATCATCTAATGGAATTTCCTGTCTCTTGCAAAATTGTAACACTAACTTTTTTAGTTGTTGCCAAGAATCAAACCGAGAAATGAGATCAAATCCAAATTGTTCTTCAGATTGACTTAGAAACTCTTGGAACAAAAGCTGGTATTGAAATGATACAGGGATGATAAACCTCTTCATTGTCGTCTCATCACAAACATAGAATGCCAAATATCCTTTTGGGCCATGCTCACGACGAAGCTGTTTGGATAGGATTTGGAGATGATCTCCTAATCTGTTACTTAGCAGTAACAACATCAAGCAATCAAAAACCCATTGTGTTCTACATATGTTAAAGGACTTGGATGGAATGCTTTGCAGCTTGCAAAAGTTGACGACTTGGATCGCTATGGAGCCCGACATTATGTGTATATATAGTGGATCTTTTATAGGCTATGTATGACAGGCATATGACCAAATGTAAGACGAATAAGCTTTTAATTTGATTGCTTTGCTTTGGAACCCAAATCTTTTTAAGTGATCACATGGCATTGTCTGCCTTTCAATCCTTACACATTCAAAGTTTAACATTCAAAACAAACATGCCCGACATGGCAAGCCAAAACGACAACAAACTTGCAACAAGGAGGAAAAAAATTAAATTTGTTTTTTCATTTTAACTTGATGTTGTGTCTGAAGATCTATCATGTTGCGCTGGACTTTTCTACTGAGGCAATTGAGTGTGTGGCTCCAGTCACAGACACAAGGACCTGAAAGTCTAAAACATCACATGGTTTTGCTCTCGGGCTCGTTCAAAATGGCTGAACGCAATAAAGAAAAGAGCTTTTGAAGAGATGGGGTTGTACTTAAATTAAGGACATGCACTCGGTTTTTTTTGTTTAAATATTCAACAAACAAATTGGATACAGTGACCTGTTAAAAAGATAAGCCTTCTATTTGAAAGAGGTGTGTGCATGAGACGTGCAAGTCTCTTTTGCTGAGAAGACCAACAGACCAGACGGTCCGTATATGCTATTAGTTGAAATAGATAGTCAAATATGTGATCCCATATTTATTTGATTGTTGATAATGTACATTTCAAGACAACCCCATGTGATCCTTCTTTAGTCTTCATCTCTCTCTTGACACACCGGAAGTCTTGCTCTACCATTCATTCAAAGCAACAGGAAAATTCCTTCTTTAACTCTTTGGTTATAAATTACAATGCAGTTGGAGGTTAAATTATCAGCAAGGCAATTCATAAAACAAGCAAAGCTTTTCTTGTCTTCCACATCCACTTGAAACTTTATATTCTCCTCTCCTGATATACGCAAAAAATGGTTTTCCGTTTGCCTGGAGTAGTTCCAGCAAAGAAACTTCTTCGACGGTCACTCTCGAGCTCAAACAAAGCAGATTCAATGGCAGTGGATGTCCCAAAAGGCCATTTTGCAGTTTATGTTGGAGAAAATGAGAAGAAGCGGTTTGTGATTCCCGTGTCATGCCTCAACCAACCTTCATTTAGAGGCTTGCTAATTCAGACAGAAGAAGAGTATGAATTTGATCATCCAATGGGCGGTCTAACAATTCCCTGTGCAGAAGATGCATTTATTGATCTCATCTCAAGCTTGAATGCTTCTTGAGGCTGACTAAGATTAGGAAGATTTATCAACACAATCTTGTAAAGCATACAATATTATCAATGTTGTATTCTTTCTCTTTTCCTTGTGGAGTGTAAAGAGGCTCCCAGAAATGAGAAATATATAAAGGAGATTGTTTGAATAATTCAATTAATTTTTTACCACAATTATATCTGTGCTTTTTTTTTTTTTTTCCATTTGTTATTATCCACTTTTGCTTTTAAGTCAGATTAACATGTTATTTGATCATAGAGCCGGTTAATTTTTTATTTCACGTGGCTTAGCATTTACTATATAAGTACGACGACGCTCGTTGCCATGGAGATTGGATCGGCGACTGTTCTGTTGTGATTGTAGAGAAAGAGATGCTGTTGCGATCTCAGCTGCTGCGTCGAGATCTCCTTGGCTGTCCATCGTGATCTCTCCTGCAATGACCATCTCTGTCGGCAGTGCATGGCAGCAGGCCCACAAGCAGCAGTCGATGCGACGACATCAAGGGTTGACGACAATCTAAAAGCCACGGCCATATCTGGTCCTTTTTAAGTTTTTCCAGTTTTTATTTTTCCTTTTATGTGTGTAAAAATGAAGTTTTATGGATTTTTTTCTAATTAGTGTGTTATAATACTAATATTTTTTTATTGGCATATGTATATTTATTGAAAATATCATGTTAACCTAGAAATACAGTATTTCCCAACCTCCAATAACGTCATTAGTGGTTGTGATGTGCAGTGACATTTCCAGTAAATTTTTGCACTTGCATTCCGACAAAATCCCTTGTAAATTTTCGTTTGTATATGTTATTATTGTACTTTTTAGCCGTCAATGGTTTAGTAAAATCGTCAGTAAATTTTTATATTCACATAAAAATACAATATTCAAAACAAAATACTGTACTTTCCAACCGTCGGTGGTCCAAAGAAATAATTGATAAATTTTCAACCGCCAATGATCTGACGAAGCCACCAATAAATTTATGTATTTAATGTAATTACTATATTTTTTAGCTGCCGGTGGTCTAACGAAGTTGTCAATAAATTTTTATATATGTGTAGAAATATAGTATTTACATATTAATACAATATTTCTAAGTCATTGGCACCAGTAATAATGTAACGACTCTACTTACGTGGTAGTTACTTAACTACACAATCTTAATACTTAAATATTTTTTTTAACTGTGGTGCTTAGATTTACGGAATAATTCAAAAAATTAAGAAGTAAAATGTGTATTTCTTAAAGCTAAAATCAATCATTTTGTATTAATATGCTTAGTTAAACTCCTTAATTATGGCAATTATGTGATAAAAAGTATTTGAGTATCTTACTATGAAAACATATTTAATTATGAGCTCTTAATATTTTTTTATGTTTACTAATATTTTCGGTAATTTTTAGAATCAATTTCATATGTAAAATATTACTTTAGTTTGAAATTAATCAAAACTATAAAAATAATGAGTGGTATTTTTATTTTAAGTCTTAATATACTTTGTAGTGTGTTTTAAGTTTGTAAATAAGTTCTATTATATTTTTAATAATTTCTAAAAATATTTTCAAGTTTTAAAAATAATATTTGTGTCAAATCAAAAGAGGCTGAAATTTTAGAAGTTTGTAATTATTTTTTTATGTTTTAACTTAAAATAAATATTTTTAATATTTACAAATTGTAAAATAATTAATTTTGTTTTAATTATCTATTTTTTGATTTAAAATCTGTTAGAAAAACAAACTAAAACGGCACCAAAACGGGTAAAATTGGACAATAAATGCCTAAAAAATAAATAAAAATTCAAATTTTAAAAAATAAGAGACACATGGCACATTTTTGGCTGTTGATAGTGCCATCTAAATGATATGAACCATCCGATCTTTGCCAGGTGTCGTCTAACTAGCCATGCGTCGATAGGCCCCATATGTGGGCCGTAAAGGTACAGAAGTTTGCAATTCTTTGTTGCTGTGCCTACTTAAAGTTGTTCTCAAATCCAAACTAGTATACTAAGACTAATCTGATGGTCCTCATTTACTCTTCACTTGGCCCACCTGTCCCATTTGCTTCCATGATCAGTAGCCATTCAACTATGCATTTGACGCCTAAGAATGTGTTGCTCTCGTATTGCCAAACGCCACACGCACCAGATAATGGCTAGAAATCGAGATACCGAAAAGGCCTAGTAGCGTGGAGAGAGAAGAAAAAAATGTTTAAAAAAATTGTGCAACTTGCACAAGTTGAGTCAGCAAATGTCAAAGGTACAAGTACAAAAAATTATTAAAAAGTTCTTTTAATAGTAATTTTAAGACTCTATAAATACCTGGGGGGAGAGCATAAGATCTGCAGGCTCCCTACAGTGTAGAAACACTGTTTAAATATTCAGTCTCTTGTCTAAGTTTTTGTAAAATATTTTTGAGATTATATTGTAAAAATTATGCTTAATATTATTTCTAGTCTTTTATTAAATATGTCTTTTTAATTTTTCTTTTTAGCTGAGGGAAGGGGGGGAACTCTAGCAAAATCACTCTAAATATTTTTAGTTTTTCTTAGTTTTTTAAGTTGTTATAATATCAAAATATTTTTTAGAATACTTAAAATTTTAGTACTTTCTTAGCTCAAACTCTACTGAAATTTCGTTTTTGATTGTCGACAACATAGACTAGCACTGATAATGCTTAGGAGGACCCTGATTAGCCGTAGAATGGCTTGGTAAATGCTTAACATATTATTTGGTTGTTATTTTAGTTAAGTTATGTTGAAATTCTACTCATTTATTAAGTTGAGTTTTTGCTGCATAATACACATGAAATATCACAGTAAATGCTTGGTAATGCTTGATTTATTGTCAATATAGAATGGCATAATGTATGTAACACCCGCCTATTTTTATGTAATGAATCACGTTAAGTTAGTATCGACGTTAAGAATATTTTATTAATAATTATGTTATATGATATGATATATGATGTTAATGTTACTAACTTTTATGTCAAGTTTTATGATAGATGACGACCACATGGAATTGTTGTGCTCTAGTGTTCATGTGAATTTTTAAATGTATGATTAATTATGATGCATGATGAATTGAATGTTTTAGAGTATGGCATTTAAGGACAGTTCGGCAGGCCGGACTTTTAAGTTCGGTAGGCCGAACAGTCTGCCAAAGATCGGCAGGCCGATGAGAAGCATCGGCAGGCCAGACTTGATGGAACCGGCAGGCCGAAGAGGAAAATTGGCAGGCCGAACACGGCTAACGAGCAGTCAGCAGAAATCTCACCAAATTTATGGCTGAGATAATTACGTTAAATAGATGATTTATTGTGATTAATTGGCACAATAATTGAATGTTTTATCAGTTAAGGAAAATAAAAAGGTTTGACTTTGCATTGATTTGTGTTATTTTAAATGGTTTCCTATTTTAAGAGGGCAAAATAAGGAAGATATGATGATTTGTTTGACTTTCTTTTTCTTCTCTCCTTCCTTCACGCCTTGGGCTGTCAAACAGTCAGAAATTCTAACTTAATGGAGGGCAATGAATGTCCATTATGCTTGTTACGTTAAAAAAAAATTTTAACGTTCTTTCCTCAGATTGTTTTTTCTCTCATCCTCTCACTCTTCTCTCAGTTCTGAGACATTATTTTTCATTTCCTCTCTTCCTCTTCTCTTCTCCACGCATTTCACTTCTTCTCTCTCGAAAATTCTCTGCAAGAAAATTGAAGAAAATGTTATATTTCGTTGGTTAAATTCAAGGATGTTGAGAAGAAATTTCAAGGTAAGAATTTAGTTTTTTCGGTGTTTTTGAAAAGGAATTCTCCTCCTCAATTCCTCTACAATATCTTTCTTTGGGTATTGTATTTGTTTTGAATTTTTAATACGTTATGCATGTATGTGTTATGAGATGCTTTCCTAAGTTTCAAGTTGTTTCAACGTTTTTATGATAAAATATGAATTTTCTATCTAATAGGATGTTTTTCATGAAAGTTGTCAAGAATGTGCATGTGTAATGTATGATGAATGTATTTTATGTTATGAAATTTTTATGAGATTACATTAAGAAAATTGTTTTAATAAATGTTATTTCTAGATTTTTGTTTATAAAATGTTATTTATGTTTAAATGATTTTATGATAATGAAAGAATTTTATGCATGATAATATGGTGTTTGTATGAATTTTAAAATTAAAATATATGTATTTTAATTGTTCAAAAATGTTTTATTGAAAAGATATTTATGTTTAAAATGTATGGTTTGTTTTTATATGCTTAAGGTAATTTTATGGTTTAAGAAAAATCATAATAACATGTTTATGAGATGTTTTGATGATAATTTTATTATGGTTATGAATTATGTTTGTAATATGTGATGGATGTATATACGAAAGATACATGAATGAATGTTATATGAAAAAATGATATATAAATAAATGTTTTAAGATAAGTGTTAATTTTATTGTATTTTAATGAATAAATGGCATGAACACTCAAAAAGCGAGCACATCAAGACCGCGGAATCATCACCAAAAGTATATTAAGGTTAAGTAAGCTAGCGTTAAGGTAAGTACATTCTCACCTACAACATGACACATTTTACAAGGATTGATGATATGTTCACAATGATGTTCATGATGATTTTATGGTTGTTTTCCTTTAAGGATTTCTTATAAAAAATTATCATGATTTAAAGTTATGCATGTATGATGATGACATGTTTCAAAGTATGAAAATTATGTATATATGTATCACCTAATAAGTGTTGCACACCCAATGTTATGAAATGATATGTTATGATGTCATGTTTGATTTGGGATTAGCTACCCTTCTCCTTTCATGACGGCGCGCCTACAATAATGTTCATGGTGCAACACTTGAGCCCTTAAGATTAAATGGAATAAGTTTTTAAATGGACAATTCAATGAAAGATATGTTTCTATGAAATTGTGCTTAAAGCACTTTTATGATATGATGACAATGATGATGATGATGTTTATGAAATGTTTAAATTTGTGAGAATAATATGTACTTACTAAGCATTAGCTTAATCATGTTTTATGTCATGTTACAGATAAGGGTAAGAGAATCATGGAATAGACAGAGGACATGGGAAGGCGTGTGAGCGCTAAGCATGATGAATTGTAACCAGAAGCACGCCAAGAAGAACGATTTTATGTTTTAAATCAAGTTTTATGTTTTAAACATATTCTTATGTTAAATTTTTAAAGAATACATGAACTTGGTTTTACCTTTTATTTTATTATTTTAAGTATTACGATTTTCCGCATTTTATGAAAGTTAATTAATAAATATATCTCTCATGCTAGTGAAAAACATAAAAGAAAAAAAGTGGAGAATTCGCTTTCAGTAAGAAACTCAATATATTAAATGCAATGAAATCCTTGAACATTTCTCATACTGGGAGCTCTTTCTCCACTCCACTCCACAAGGTAATTAAAAAATGACAAGGAAAAAAAATAACGAAAAATCTCTGTAATATACTTGGTCTCTGCTTTGCAAAATTGTGGTTATGAAAATGCCTAGTTGATCATATTTCAAGATGCACTTAGATTAGAGATGAGATCAATGAAGGCATCCTCTGCGCACGGAATTCTGAGACCGCCCATTGGATGATCAAATCCAAATTCCTCTTCAGCCTGACTTAGCAGCTCTTGGATTGAATGATGATTAAGAAATGAAACAGGAATCACAAACTGCTTCTTCTCATTCTCATCTCCAACATAAACTGCAAAATGGCCTTTTGGAACATCTACTGCCATTGAAGCTGCTTTGTTTGCGTTGGATAATTATCTTTGAAGCAACTTCTTGGCCGGAACTACTCTAGGAAAACGGAAGCCCATTTGTAATATGTTTTTTTTTTTTTTTTAGCGGACGAGCAAGAAGAAGTGAGAGCAAGAGAAGATCTCAAAGGACTTGAAAAGCAAGGAAAAACTTTGGAAAATGTGATGACTAGACTGCCTAGCGAACCCAGCTGAATAATTATTTAAAGCTGGAAGGTTGGGTACGATCTCTGTTGTTTCTTCAAATGAGTGGTAAAGCAGGGCTATATTTTTTGTGGGTCAAGTGAGGGATATGGACTCATAGGGTGTCACATGGTCTTGCCTTTGAACTCTGCATTAAGCTTTACAATTCAGATTGAAATAGAAACCGGACTTGACCCACTTCCTATGCGCAAAGTCGTTGACACCAAATTTTGATGGGTGCTACAACTAACCCTACATTCTATAGAACTCTTGTTGTTGTGTGTTACGCAATGAATGGGGCAATCAAATTTTGATGGGGTCTAGTATTCATTGGAGATCAGATGGTATTGTCTTCCAACAAACCATGAAGAGAATGCAAGGGTAGTATTAGACATGTACAGCTGATCATATTCCATTTTGACTAACTTGCTATTTTTGAGGCATCTTACACTTCTTTGTCTTTGTCGGACCAGACCCTCTGATGTTAAAGGGAATTCACAATCATGAAGGAGTTATGTTTCAAACTTTTTGAAGGAAAATATAATTGCTTGAGATGATACGATTTCATCAAGTTAAAACTAATTACAAGAAAAACAAAATGGCATTATGGATGTCTAGACGATGCATCCAGGTAGGAACCAAAAACTATGATGAGTACAAAATAAGAAGGAAATTGAACGTTTCATTTGTTGGGGGTGTGCTCTGTGCCCCTTTCCCAAGGAGTTGTCCCCTGCTGTCCGACAATCCTACTTGGATAAAAGCCATTTTTGAAGTTCGCACAACTCCCGGTTGATTGCTGCCTTTTCCCAAGGTGATCCCCAGAGTCTCCTTTGGCCACTGCCTAAGATGTTGCCTTCTTGGGAAGAACACATGCTCAGGACGGATGGATATAACCTAAAACTAGACAACAACTCATTTTTAAGGCCGCCACGTGGCCTTATTATAGTCTTCAAATAAAAGGTGGCTCATATTCTGGGATTGTGACACTAGTCACCTAATCCCTGACACCACCACATGGAGCATCCAGGTCAAGGGTCAAACTCATCTTACACCTTATCTAAGTGGTGGCCTATTAATATGAAGCATTCACTCCACCACCAAGACAAGCGGACTTTCTCACACCTAGCCCTACTCTCATTCTTAGCCAAACAAGTGCTTGCCTTGAGCATTGGAGAGCCCTTAGTAGGCACCACACCGTTGTACCCTTAACCTCCAAAGTGTCCCCTCTTCTTGTTACAGGTACCCTCGGGGAGCCAAGACGAACATGACAAGTAGTCCAACCACCGTGTCTAGCCGCACATGGTGATGATCAGCAACTGGGCATCAACATCGCCTTTATGATCTGGAAACTGAGTACAAAATAAAATGGAAACTGAAATGGAAACTGAATGTTTCACTTTTATGATCTAGAGATTTATTTCCTTTTCACCTAGATTTGGAAATAAGTGACAAACAGAAGTTCCAAATAGTTAACTCATTGTCTTGAAGAAAACATTGGAACAAGTATTCATTTAATTATATCACTTTTAGGATATTTGATCTCCAAATGTTCCCTAAGGAAAAATATTTACATTGTATTTTCTATCGTCTATTGGAATTTCCCGCCTCTTGCAAAATTGTAACACTAACTTTTTTAGTTGTTGCCAAGAATCAAAACAAGAAATGAGATCAAATCCAAATTGTTCTTCAGATTGACTTAGAAACTCTTGGAACAAAAGCCGGTATTGAAATGATACAGGGATGATAAACCTCTTCATTTTGGTCTCATCACAAACATAAAATGCCAAATATCCTTTTGGGCCAGGCTCACGATGAAGCTGTTTGGATAGGATATGGAGATGATCTCCTAATCTGTTACTTAGCAGTAACAACATCAAGCAATAAAAAACCCATTGTGTTCTACATATGTTAAAGACCGGGATGGAATGAAGCTTGCAAATGTTGAAGACTTGGATCGCTATTGAGCCCGACATTATGTGTATATATAGTGGATCTTTGATAGGCTATGCATGACAGACATATGACCAAATGTAAGACGAAAAGGCTTTTAATTTGATTGCTTTGCTTTAGAACGCAAATCTTTTTTAGCGATCACATGGCATTGTCTGCCTTTCAATCCTTACACATTCAAAGTTTAACAGTCAAAACAAATATGCCCTACATGGCAAGCCAAAACGACAACAAACTTGCAACAAGGAAAAAAAAAAAATTTAATTTGTTTTTTCATTTTAACTTGATATTGTGTCTGAAGATCTATCATGTTGCGCTTGACTTTCTACTGAGGCCATTGAGTGTATGGGTCCAGTTAGAGACACAAGCACCTGAAAGTCTATAACATCACATGGTTTTGTTCTCGAGCTCGTTCAAAATGGCAGAATGCAATAAAGAAAAGAGCTTTTGAAGAGATAAGCTTGCAGTTAAATTAAGGACATGCACTCCTTTTTTTTTTTTTTTTGTTTAAATATTCAACAAACAAATTGGATACAATGACAAAAAGATAAGCCTTCTATTAGAAAGAGGAGGTGTGCATGAGACATGCAAGTCTCTTTTGCTGAGAAAACCAACAGACCAGACGGTCCGTCTATGCTATTAGTTGAAATAGATAGTCAAATATGTGATCCCATATTTATTTGATTGTTGATAATGTACATTTCAAGACAACCCCATGTGATCCTTCTTTAGTCTTCATCTCTCTCTTGACCCACGGGAAGTCTTGCTCTACCATTCATTCAAAGCAACAGGAAAATTCCTTCTTTAACTCTTTGCTTATAAATTACAATGCAATTGGAGGTTAAATTATCAGCAAAGCAATTCATAAAACAGGCAACGCTTTTCTTGTCTTCCACATCCACTTGAAACTTTATATTCTCCTCTCCTGATATACACAAAATATGGTTTTCCGTTTGCCTGGAGTAGTTCCAGCAAAGAAACTTCTTCGACGGTCACTCTCCAGCTCAAACAAAGCAGATTCAATGGCAGTGGATGTCCCAAAAGGCCATTTTGCAATTTAAGTTGGAGAAAATGAGAAGAAGCGGTTTGTGATTCCTGTGTCATGCCTCAACCAACCTTCATTTAGAGACTTGCTACTTCAGACAGAAGAAGAGTATGAATTTGATCATCCAATGGGCGGTCTAACAATTCCCTGTTCAGAAGATGCATTTATTGATCTCATCTCAAGCTTGAATGCTTCTTGAGGCTGACTAAGATTAGGAAGATTTATCTACACAATCTTGTAAAGCATACAATATTATCAATGTTGTATTCTTTCTCCTTTCCTTGTGGAGTGTAAAGAGGCTCCCAGAAATGAGAAATATATAAAGGAGATTGTTTGAATAATTCAATTAATTTTTTACCACAATTATATCTGTGCTTTTTTTTTTTTTTCCATTTGTTATTATCCACTTTTTTCTTTTAAGTCGGATTAACATGTTATTTGATCATAGAGCCGGTTAATTTTTTATTTCACGTGGCTTAGCATTTACTATATAAGTACGATGACGCTCGTTGCCATGGAGATTGGATCGGCGACTGTTCTGTTGTGATTGTAGAGAAAGAGAAGCTGTTGCGATCTCAGCTGCTGCGTCGAGATCTCCTTGGCTGTCCATCGTGATCTCTCCTGCAATGACCATCTCTGTCGGCAGTGCATGGCAGCAGGCCCACAAGCAGCAGTCGATGCGATGACATCAAGGGTTGACGACAATCTAAAAGCCACGGCCATATCTGGTCCTTTTTAAGTTTTTCCAGTTTTTATTTTTCCTTTTATGTGTGTAAAAATGAAGTTTTATGGATTTTTTTCTAATTAGTGTGTTATAATACTAATATTTTTTTATTGGCATATGTATATTTATTGAAAATATCATGTTAACCTAGAAATACAGTATTTCCCAACCTCCAAAAACGTCATTGGTGGTTGTGATGTGCAATGACATTTCCAGTAAATTTTTGCACTTGCATTCCGACAAAATCCCTTGTAAATTTTCATTTGTATATATTAATATTGTATTTTTTAGCCGTCAATGGTTTAGCAAAATCGTCAGTAACTTTTATATTCACATAAAAATACAATATTCAAAACAAAATACTGTACTTTCCAACCGTTGGTGGTCCAAAGAAATAATTGATAAATTTTCAACCGCCAATGATATGACGAAGCCACCAATAAATTTATGTATTTAATGTAATTACTATATTTTTTAGCTGCCGATGGTCTAGCGAGGTTGTGAATAAATTTTTATATATGTGTAGAAATATGGTATTTACATATTAATACAATATTTCTAAGTCACTGGCACCAGTAATAATGTAACGACTCTACTTACGTGGTAGTTACTTAACTACACAATCTTAATACTTAAATATTTTTTTAACTATGGTGCTTAGATTTACGGAATAATTCAAAAAATTAAGAAGTAAAATGTGTATTTCTTAAAGCTAAAATCAATCATTTTGTATTAATATGCTTAGTTAAACTCCTTAATTATGGCAATTATGTGATAAAAAGTATTTGAGTATCTTACTATGAAAACATATTTAATTATGAGCTCTTAATATTTTTTTATGTTTACTAATATTTTCGGTAATTTTTAGAATCAATTTCGTATGTAAAATATTACTTTAGTTTGAAATTAATCAAAACTATAAAAATAATGAGTGGTAATTTTATTTTAAGTCTTAATATATTTTGTAGTGTGTTTTAAGTTTGTAAATAAGTTCTATTATATTTTTAATAATTTCTAAAAATATTTTCAAGTTTTAAAAATAATATTTGTGTCAAATCAAAAGAGGCTGAAATTTTAGAAGTTCGTAATTATTTTTTTATGTTTTAACTTAAAATAAATATTTTTAATATTTACAAATTGTAAAATAATTAATTTTGTTTTAATTATCTATTTTTGATTTAAAATCTGATAGAAAAACAAACTAAAACGGCACCAAAACGGGTAAAATTGGACAATAAATGCCTAAAAATAAATAAAAATTCAAATTTAAAAAAAAAGAGACACGTGGTACATTTTTGGCTGTTGATAGTGCCATCTAAATGATATGAACCATCCGATCTTTGCCAGGTGTCGTCTAACTAGCCATGCGTCGATAGGCCCCATATGTGGGCCGTAAAGGTACAGAAGTTTGCAATTCTCTGTTGCTGTGCCTACTTAAAGTTGTTCTCAGATCCAGACTAGTATACTAAGACTAATCTGATGGTCCTCATTTACTCTTCACTTGGCCCACCTGTCCCATTTGCTTCCACGATCAATAGCCATTCAACTATGCATTTGACGCCTAAGAATGCGTTGCTTTCGTATTGCCAAACGCCACACGCACCAGATAATGGCTAGAAATCGAGATACCGAAGAGGCCTAGTAGCGTGGAGAAAGAAGAAAAAAATGTTTAAAAAACTTGTGCAACTTGCACAAGTTGAGTCAGCAAATGTCAAAGGTAAAAGTACAAAAAATTATTAAAAAGTTCTCTTAATAGTAATTTTAAGACTCTATAAATACCTGGGGAGAGAGCATCAGATCTGCAGGCTCCCTACAGTGTAGAAACACTATTTAAATATTCAGTCTCTTGTCTAAGTTTTTGTAAAATATTTTTGAGATTATATTGCAAAAATTATGCTTAATATTATTTCTAGTCTTTTATTAAATATGTCTTTTTAATTTTTCTTTTTAGCTGAGGGAAGGGGGAACTCTAGCAAAATCACTCTAAATATTTTTAGTTTTTCTTAGTTTTTTAAGTTGTTATAATATCAAAATATTTTTTAGAACACTTAAAATTTTAGTACTTTCTTAGCTCAAACTCTACTGAAATTCTGGTTTTGATTGTCGACAACATAGACTAGCACTGATAATGCTTAGGAGGACCCTGATTAGCCATAGAATGGCTTGGTAAATGCTTAACATATTGATTTGGTTGTTATTTTAGTTAAGTTATGTTGAAATTCTACTCGTTTATTAAATTGAGTTTTTGCTGCATAATACACATGAAATGTCACAGTAAATGCTTGGTAATGCTTGATTTATTGTCAATATAGAATGGCATAATGTATGTAACACCCGTCTATTTTTATGTAATGAATCACGTTAAGTTAGTAACGACGTTAAGAATATTTTATTAATAATTATGTTATATGATATGATATATGATGTTAATGTTACTAACTTTTATGTCAAGTTTTATGATAGGTGACTACCGCATGGAATCGTTGTGCTCTAGTGTTCATGTGAATTTTTAAATGTATGATTAATTATGATGCATGATGAATTGAATGTTTTATAGTGCAGCATTTAAGGACAGTTCGGCAGGCCGATGGGAAGCATCGGTAGGCCAGACTTGATGGAACCGGCAGGCCGAAGAGGAAAATTGGTAGGCCGAACACGGCTAACGAACAGTCATCAGAAATCTCACCAAATTTATGGCTGAGATAATTACGTTAAATGGATGATTTATTGTGATTAATTGGCACAATAATTGAATGTTTTATCAGTTAAGGAAAATAAAAAGGTTTGACTTTGCATTGATTTGTGTTATTTTAAATGGTTTCCTATTTTAAGAGGGCAAAATATGGAAGATATGATGATTTGTTTGACTTTCTTTTTCTTCTCTCCTTCCTTCACGCCTTGGGCTGTCAAACAGTCAGAAATTCTGACTTAATGGAGGGCAATGAATGTCCATTATGCTTGTTACGTTAAAAAAAATTTTAACGTTCTTTCCTTAGATTTTTTTCTCTCATCCTCTCACTCTTTTCTCAGTTCTGAGACATTATTTTTCATTTCCTCTCTTCCTCTTCTCTTCTCCACGCATTTCACTCCTTTTCTCTCGAAAATTCTCTGCAAGAAAATTGAAAGAAAAGGTTATATTTCGTTGGTTAAATTCAAGGATTTTGAGAAGAAATTTCAAGGTAAGAATTTAGTTTTTTCGGTGTTTTTGAAAAGGAATTCTCCTCCTCAATTCCTCTACAATATCTTTCTTTGGGTATTTATTTGTTTTGAATTTTTAATATGTTATGCATGTATGTGTTATGAGATGCTTTCCTAAGTTTCAAGTTGTTTCAACGCTTTTATGATAAAATATGAATTTTCTATCTAATAGGATGTTTTTCATGAAAGTTGTCAAGAATGTGCATGTGTAATGTATGATGAATGTATTTTATGTTATGAAATTTTTATGAGATTACATTAAGAAAATTGTTTTAATAAATGTTATTTCTGGATTTTTGTTTATAAAATGTTATTTATGTTTAAATGATTTTATGATAATGAAATAATTTTATGCATGATAATATGGTGTTTGTATGAATTTTAAAATTAAAATATATGTATTTTAATTGTTCAAAAATGTTTTATTGAAAAGATATTTATGTTTAAAACGTATGGTTTGTTTTTATATGCTTAAGGTAATTTTATGGTTTAAGAAAAATCATAATAACATGTTTATGAGATTTTTTGATGATAATTTTATTATGGTTATGAATTATGTTTGTAATATGTGATGGATGTATATACGAAAGATATATGAATGAATGTTATATGAAAGAATGATATATGAATAAATGTTTTATGATAAGTGTTAATTTTATTGTATTTTAATGGATAAATGGCATGAACACTCAAAAAAGCGAGCACATCGAGACCGCGGCGTCATCACCAAAAGTATATTAAGGTTAAGTAAGCTAGCGTTAAGGTAAGTACATTCTCACCTACAACATGACACATTTTACAAGGATTGATGATATGTTCACAATGATGTTCATGGTGATTTTATTGTTGTTTTTCTTAAAGGATTTCTTATGAAAAATTATCATGATTTAAAGTTATGCATGTATGATGATGACATGTTTCAAAGTATGAAAATTATGTATATATGTATCACCTAATAAGTGTTGCACACCCAATGTTATGAAATGATATGTTATGATGTCATGTTTGGTTTGGGATTAGCTACCCTTCTCCTCTCATGACGGCGCACCTACAATGATGTTCATGGTGCAACACTTGAGCCCTTAAGATAAAATGGAATAAGTTTTTAAATGGTCAATGCAATGAAAGATATGTTTCTATGAAATTGTGCTTAAAGCACTTTTATGATATGATGACAATAATGATGATGATGTTTATGAAATGTTTAAATTTGTGAGAATAATATGTACTTACTAAGCATTAGCTTAATCATGTTTTATGTCATGTTGCAGATAAGGGTAAGAGAATCATGGAATAGACAGAGGACATGGGAAGGCGTGTGAGCACTAAGAAGAACGATTTTATGTTTTAAATCAAGTTTTATGTTTTAAACATATTCTTATGTTGAATTTTTAAAGAATACATGAACTTGGTTTTACCTTTTATTTCATTATTTTAAGTATTACGATCTTCCGCATTTTATGAAAGTTGGTTTTTGTTTTTAAAAAAAAATTATGTTTTCTCAAAGATTTTTGGCTCGGTCGGCCTACCGAACATCTTGGTCGGCCTGCCGATGTCTGAAAGCTCAGCCTGTCGATAATGTTTTCGGCCTGCCGAACGTTGACAAGTTTTTATGTCTGGATTACAAAGCCTCTACCGGCCTGCCAGTTGGGGGAACTCCGGCCTGCCGATCATGTTCGGCTTGCCAAAGTCCCAAGTTCGGCTTGCCGAACTGTGTGAGTAAGTAAGCTTTAAATGATTTGATGGTTAATGAGATATGTTGCGATGTTTTTATAAGTCCTAATTTTACAACTTGGTATATATATTTTATTAGTATAACCTCATGATTAATTTAAAGTATAATTGAATAAAATATGATACGGAATGAGTTTAGCAATGTGATTTTATAATGTTATGATATTTATAAAAAAAATATATATATATATGAATGGATCCTGGTTAAGTATGTTTAAATACTTTTAAAATTAAAAGTATTGTTTAAGTTTGTATTCATATATATGTTTAAAGTTCAAGTAAGTATGTATGTAAGAATGTAACGACATTTGTGACGTCCGAAAAAGGGGCATTGCAATGTATTCTTAAACTAATTAATAAATAGTTAGAAAAACTAAAAGTTGTTTACGTTGATTGTTAAAACGAAACATTTGAACTTTAGCTCTGTTATAATTACTATTTTATCCCTTTAATTTGTTGTTATTGTTTTTGTTATTTTGTTAAAGTTATTTTTAGTCAATTGCAGTTGTTGTTAAAGTTCCATTTTTATTTTAGCCACAATTCTTATTGTTGAAATTCTAAAATAACAAAATTTAGAAAATGAAAAATGCTATAAAAATGTGTAAAATATTGTGAATATATTTTATAAATAATAAATATTAATCCTCAGAGTTTTCAGCTTTTAAATAAATAAAAAGTTAATTGATAAATATATTGGAGCTAATCAACATCCTTCCTTTTGTTCTCAGATTCACCAAATATTTATTACTTGAGATAACCTTGTACGTGAGGTTATATCAGATTATGCATTTTTAGACCTACTTAAGTGTTTGGCGCTGTTGCCAGAGAACAAAATTGTTTTCAGTGCAATATATTTTGTATATTATATTTTCTTTTTCTTCTATTTTCTATTTTATTCTCTTTTTCTGTTTTATTTGTTTTCTTTTAATATTGGTTGTTTTGCAAGAGTTAAGTGTTGTTCATATAAATCTGCATGCATTTTTCTATAATTACTATTCACATCAAGCACAATTCACATTACAATTCATAATTAAAAAAATTTAAAAACCAAAAATTCAAAAAAATCATAAAAATTTTATTTATTTTCCTTTCTTTGTAATATATTTATTTTGTTAGTTTTAGGTTTAGTTGTAGTATTTGTACTTAGAAATAAAATTTCATAAAACTTTAGAGTTAGGTTTTTCATAATATAATAAATTGTTTTTGTGAAAAATATTCTTTGAGGAAGTTTTGTTTGGGGAATGGAACTTGTTCAAAGCCTTTTCCCATAACAAGTTACTTTTGGAGATTCTCCCAATGCCATTCATTCTAGGAACGTTGTTTTGACTAGGAAGTTGGTTTTTAAGAAGACTTTGTCCTACCAATCTTTCCTAGAAATATTCTTAAAGAACATAATTCTCAAAATCTACAAAATAAATAACGCGAATGCTTTTCATTCACTACTTTATTCTCCCCAAATAAAGAAATGCTTAGTATCTTGTCCATAAAATTCTGTAAATATTTTAAATAATTTGTATGCCGGTTTGGTCTCATGTTTCTTAAACTCATAGATTGATTAGGAAAATTTTAGAACCACTTTTCCTAAAATGGTTGATGATGAAAGTGTTCACAAGGAAAACATTGTTAATCATCAATCATGTTCGTTCAATGGGAGATTATTTGCAACACCCTGAGAATCCACTCCATCACGTTTGGTTTTTCTCCTCAATGCCAATAACTTTACGTTTAAACTATGAATGATCAATTTGCTTCCAAATTTTCATGGCTTAGAGTCTGAAAATCCTTACTTGTATCTTAGAGAGTTTGAAGATGTTTGTGCTACCTTCACTGACCAAGATATTTCAAATGGAATTGTTAGGCTAAAGCTTTTCTTTTTTCCTCAAAAGACAAGGCTAAAACTTAGCTTACATCTTTGAAACCTAGGTCAATTGGTGCATGGCATGAAATTCGAACTGAGTTTTTGAATAAATTCTTTCCAACTTTTAAAATCTATGCTTTAAAGAAACAAATTCAAAATTTTTCCTAAAATACAAAGGAAGTTTACTTTCAATATTAGGAAACCTTTAAGAATTTGTTGAACTCTTGCGCGTATCATGGTTTTGAAAAATGACGTTATATTAGTTTCTTTTATGAAGGTTTATTTTTTGAAACTCATCAATTCATTAAAACAATGTGTAATCAAAAATTCATTAACAAAGAACCTGCTGAAGCATTAGATTTTCTTCATAACTTATAAAGAAGGCTTGATTATTGGCAACATGTCAATTCTAAAGGCCTGATTAGGTCTAATCTTCCTAATGCTAAAAGAGGTGTTTATCAACTTAGTCAAGAGAATGATCTAAGTGCTAGGATTGTCAGTTTGTCAAGAAAGACTGAAGTTTTGTGTTGTGTTTGACAAAGTCTGGGTCACTCAATTTATGCCAGTCCAATTTTTAAATAAGAATCCTATGAACAGGTGAATTATACAAATCAAATAGATCAACTTAGAAAACCTTTTCTCTCTCCAAATTTCTCTCTTCATATTGTGGCACATATAATCCACAATGAAGAGATTACAGTTGGAGGAATGAGCAATTACTCTGACGTCCACCTTACAATTTTCAAAATCGTGCACCATTTCAACTAGAACCTCAAAATCCACAACTTTGTGAACCAAGTCTTTCAACTTGGAAATTTTTTTAATTACAATTTTTTTCCTTTTTTTTAATAACTTCAAACATATCTTTTCTTCTTTTCTTTTTTTTAACTGAAATTGACTTCCTAAACTTCCTGTTTAGTGTTAGTGCTGATTATTACTTTTTCTCTTTTAATCTCTACTGATAGTCTTTCCACCAAGATTTTTAGCTGATTTTTATCCCTAAATTTATTCAAATAAGTGGAATCATAGAGCCTTTTATATCTCTCATGCTAGTGAAAAACATAAAAGAAAAAAAGTGGAGAATTCGCTTTCAGTAAGAAACTCAATATATTAAATGCAATGAAATCCTTGAACATTTCTCATACTGGGAGCTCTTTCTCCACTCCACAAGGTAATTAAAAAATGACAAGGAAAAAAAATAACGAAAAATCTCTGTAATATACTTGGTCTCTGCTTTGCAAAATTGTGGTTATGAAAATGCCTAGTTGATCATATTTCAAGATGCACTTAGATTACAGATGAGATCAATGAAGGCATCCTTTGTGCACGGAATTCTGAGACCGCCCATTGGATGATCAAATCCAAATTCCTCTTCAGCCTGACTTAGCAGCTCTTGGATTGAATGATGATTAAGAAATGAAACAGGAATCACAAACTGCTTCTTCTCATTCTCATCTCCAACATAAACTGCAAAATGGCCTTTTGGAACATCTACTGCCATTGAAGCTGCTTTGTTTGCGTTGGATAATTATCTTTGAAGCAACTTCTTGGCCGGAACTACTCTAGGAAAACGGAAGCCCATTTGTAATATGTTTTTTTTTTTTAGCGGACGAGCAAGAAAGAAGTGAGAGCAAGAGATGATCTCAAAGGACTTGAAAAGCAAGGAAAAACTTTGGAAAATGTGATGACCAGACTGCCTAGTGAACCCAGCTGAATAATTATTTAAAGCTGGAAGGTTGTGCGTGATCTCTGTTGTTTCTTCAAATGAGTAGTAAAGCAGGGCTATATTTTTGTGGGTCAAGTGAGGGATATGGACTCATAAGGTGTCACATGGTCTTGTCTTTGAACTCTGCATTAAGCATTACAATTCAGATTGAAATAGAAACCAGACCTGACCACTTCCTATGCGTAAAGTCGTTGATACCAAATCTTGATGGGGTGCAACAACTAACCCTACATTATGTAGAATTCTTGTTTTGTATTATGGAATGAATGGGGCAATCAAATTTTGATGGGGTCTAGTATTAATTGGAGATCACATGGTATTGTCTTCCAACAAACCATGAAGAGAATGCAAGGGTAGTATTAGACATGTACAGCTGATCATATTCCATTTTGACTAACTTGCTATTTTTGAGGCATCTTACACTTCTTTGTCTTTGTCGGACCAGACCCTCTGATGTTAAAGGGAATTCACAATCATGAAGGAGTTATGTTTCAAACTTTTTGAAGGAAAATATAATTGCTTGAGATGATACGATTTCATCAAGTTAAAACTAATTACAAGAAAAACAAAATGGCGTTATGGATGTCTAGACGATGCATCCAGGTAGGAACCAAAAACTATGATGAGTACAAAATAAGAAGGAAATTGAACGTTTCATTTGTTGGGGGTGTGCTCTGTGCCCCTTTCCCAAGGAGTTGTCCCCTGCTGTCCGACAATCCTACTTGGATAAAAGCCATTTTTGAAGTTCGCACAACTCCCGGTTGATTGCTGCCTTTTCCCAAGGTGATCCCCAGAGTCTCCTTTGGCCACTGCCTAAGATGTTGCCTTCTTGGGAAGAACACATGCTCAGGACGGATGGATATAACCTAAAACTAGACAACAACTCATTTTTAAGGCCGCCACGTGGCCTTATTATAGTCTTCAAATAAAAGGTGGCTCATATTCTGGGATTGTGACACTAGTCACCTAATCCCTGACACCACCACATGGAGCATCCAGGTCAAGGGTCAAACTCATCTTACACCTGATCTAAGTGGTGGCCTATTAATATGAACCATTCACTCCACTACCAAGACAAGCGGACTTTCTTACACCTAGCCCTACTCTCATTCTTAGCCAAACAAGTGCTTGCCTTGAGCATTGGAGAGCCCTTAGTAGGCACCACACCGTTGTCCCCTTAACCTCCAAAGTGTCCCCTCTTCTTGTTACAGGTACCCCCGGGGAGTCAAGACGAACATGACAAGTAGTCCAACCACCGTGTCTAGCCGCACATGGTGATGATCAGCAACTGGGCATCAACATCGCCTTTATGATCTGGAAACTGAGTACAAAATAAAATGGAAACTGAAATGGAAACTGAATGTTTCACTTTTATGATCTAGAGATTTATTTCCTTTTCACCTAGATTTGGAAATAAGTGACAAACAGAAGTTCCAAATAGTTAACTCATTGTCTTGAAGAAAACATTGGAACAAGTATTCATTTAATTATATCACTTTTAGGATATTTGATCTCCAAATGTTCCCTAAGGAAAAATATTTACATTGTATTTTCTATCGTCTATTGGAATTTCCCGCCTCTTGCAAAATTGTAACACTAACTTTTTTAGTTGTTGCCAAGAATCAAACCAAGAAATGAGATCAAATCCAAATTGTTCTTCAGATTGACTTAGAAACTCTTGGAACAAAAGCCGGTATTGAAATGATACAGGGATGATAACCCTCTTCATTTTGGTCTCATCACAAACATAAAATGCCAAACATCCTTTTGGGCCAGGCTCACGATGAAGCTGTTTGGATAGGATATGGAGATGATCTCCTAATCTGTTACTTAGCAGTAACAACATCAAGCAATAAAAAACCCATTGTGTTCTACATATGTTAAAGACCGGGATGGAATGAAGCTTGCAAATGTTGAAGACTTGGATCGCTATTGAGCCCGACATTATGTGTATATATAGTGGATCTTTGATAGGCTATGCATGACAGACATATGACCAAATGTAAGACGAAAAGGCTTTTAATTTGATTGCTTTGCTTTAGAACGCAAATCTTTTTTAGCGATCACATGGCATTGTCTGCCTTTCAATCCTTACACATTCAAAGTTTAACAGTCAAAACAAATATGCCCTACATGGCAAGCCAAAACGACAACAAACTTGCAACAAGGAAAAAAAAATTTAAATTTGTTTTTTCATTTTAACTTGATATTGTGTCTGAAGATCTATCATGTTGCGCTTGACTTTTCTACAAAGGCCATTGAGTGTGTGGTTCCAGTTAGAGACACAAGCACCTGAAAGTCTAAAACATCACATGGTTTTGCTCTCGAGCTCGTTCAAAATGGCTGAACGCAATAAAGAAAAGAGCTTTTGAAGCGATGAGGTTGTACTTAAATTTAGGACATGCACTCCTTTTTTTTTTTTTTTTGTTTAAATATTCAACAAACAAATTGGATACAATGACAAAAAGATAAGCCTTCTATTAGAAAGAGGAGGTGTGCATGAGACATGCAAGTCTCTTTTGCTGAGAAAACCAACAGACCAGACGGTCCGTATATGCTATTAGTTGAAATAGATAGTCAAATATGTGATCCCATATTTATTTGATTGTTGATAATGTACATTTCAAGACAACCCCATGTGATACTTCTTTAGTCTTCATCTCTCTCTTGACCCACCGCAAGTCTTGCTCTACCATTCAATCAAAGCAACAGGAAAATTCCTTATTTAACTCTTTGCTTATAAATTACAATGCAGTTGGAGGTTAAATTATCAGCAAAGCAATTCATAAAACAGGCAACGCTTTTCTTGTCTTCCACATCCACTTGAAACTTTATATTCTCCTCTCCTGATATACACAAAATATGGTTTTCCGTTTGCCTGGAGTAGTTCCAGCAAAGAAACTTCTTCGACGGTCACTCCCCAGCTCAAACAAAGGAGATTCAATGGCAGTAGATGTCCCAAAAGGCCATTTTGCAGTTTATGTTGGAGAAAATGAGAAGAAGCGGTTTGTGATTCCTGTGTCATGCCTCAACCAACCTTCATTTAGAGACTTGCTAATTCAGACAGAAGAAGAGTATGGATTTGATCATCCAATGGGCGGTCTAACAATTCCCTGTTCAGAAGATGCATTTATTAATCTCATCCCAAGCTTGACTGCTTCTTGAGGCTGACTAAGATTAGGAAGATTTATCAACAAAATCTTGTAAAGCATACAATATTATCAATGTTGTATTCTTTCTCTTTTCCTTGTGGAGTGTAAAGAGGCTCCCAGAAATGAGAAATATATAAAGGAGATTGTTTGAATAATTCAATTAATTTTTTACCACAATTATATATATGCTTTTTTTTTTTCCATTTGTTATTATCCACTTTTTGCTTTTTAATTCAGATTAACATGTTATTTGATCATAAAGCCGGTTAATTTTTTATTTCACGCGGCTTAGCATTTACTATATAGGTACGACGACGCTCGTTGCCATGGAGATTGGGTCGGGGACTGTTCTGTTGTGATTGCAAAGAAAGAGAAGCTATCGCGATCTCAGCTGCTTCATCGAGATCTCATTGGTTGTCCATCGCGATCTCACTGCTATGACCATCTCTGTCAGCAGTGCATGGCGGCGGGCCCACGAGCAGCAGTCAATGCGACGACATCAAGTGTTAATGGCAATTTGAAAGCCACGGCCAAATCTGGTCCTTTTTAGGTTTTTCCAGTTTTTATATTTCTTTTTGTGTGTATGTGTAAAAATGAAGTTTTATAGATTTTTTTTCTAATTAGTGTGTTGTAATACTGATATTAATTTTTTTTGCTGACATATGTATATTTATTGAAAGTATCATGTTAACCTAGAAAAGCAGTATTTCTTGGCCTCCAATGACGTCATCGGTGCTTGTGATGTGCGACGATGTTGCCGGTAAATTTTTGTAATTGCACTCTGATAAAATCCCTTGTAAATATTTGTATTTACATGTAAATATTGTATTTATTGACCGCCAATGATCCGGCGAAATCGTCGATAAATTTTTATATTTACGTAAAAATATAATATTCAAAACAAAATATTGTATTTTTTTTTCTTTTAGAGGAAGAGCAAGAAAGAAGTGAGAGCAAGGGAAGATCTCAAAGGACTTCAAAAGCAAGGAAAAACTTTGGAAAATGTGATGACTAGGCTGCCTAGTGAACCCAGCTGAATAATTATTTATAGCTGGAAGGTTGTGCATGATTTCTGTTGTTTCTTCAAATGAGTGGTAAAGCAAGGCTATACTCTAGTGGGTCAAGTGAGAGATCTGGACTCATGAGGTATCACATCGCCTTGTCTTTGAACTCTGCATTAAGCTTTACAATTCAGATTGAGATAGAAACCAGACTTGACCCACTTCCTATGCGTAAAGTCGTTGATACCAAATTTTGATGGGGTGCTACAACAAACCCCACATTATGTAGAATTCTTGTTGTGTGTTATGGAATGAATGGGGCAATCAAATTTTGATGGGGTCTAGTATTCATTCGAGATCACATGGTATTGTCTTCCAACAAACCATGAAGAGAATGCAAGGGTAGTATTAGACATTGATAGCTGATCATATTCCATTTTGACTAACTTGCTAGTTTTGAGGCATCTTACACTTCTTTGTCTTTGTCGGACCAGACCCTCTGATGTTAAAGGGAATTCACAATCATGAAGGATTTATTTTTCAAACGTTTTGAAGGAAAATGTAATTGCTTGAGATGATACCATTTCACCAAGTTAAAACTTCCTCAAATGATTAAAAAATTACAAGAAAAATAAAGTGGCCTCGTGGATGTCGAGACGATGCATCCAAGTAGGAACTAAAAGTTATGATGACTACAAAATAAGATGGAAACTTAACATTTCACTTGTTGGGGGTGTGCTCAGTGCCTCTTTCGTAAAGAGCTATCCCCAGCTATCTGACCACCCTACTTGGATAAAAGCCATTTTTGAAGTTCGCACAACTCCCAGTTGATCGGTGCCCTTTCTCGAGGTGATCCCTAGAGTCTCCTTTTGCCGCTACCCAAGATGTTGCCTTCTCGAGAAGAAACACATGCTTGGGACGAATGGATATAACCGGAAACTAGGCAACAACTCTTTTCTAAGGCCGCCACGAGGCCTCATTATAGTCTTCAAATAAAAGGTTGCTTATATTCTAGGATTGTGGCACTTGTCACCTAACGCTTAACACCATCACATGGAGCATTGGGGTCAAGGGTCAAACCAATTTCACCTAATCTAAGTGGTGGCCTATTAATATGAAGCATTTACTCTATCACCTAGGCAAGCGGACTTTCTCACACCTAGCCCTACTCTCATTCTCAGCCAAACAAGTACTTGCCTTGAGCGTTGGAGAGCCCTTAGTCAGCACCACACCAGTGTCCTCTTGACCTCTAAAGTATCCCCTCTTTTTGTTGCAGGTACCCCTCAGGGAGTCAAGACGAACAGGATAGGTAGTCCAACCACCGTGCCCAGCTGCATGTGGTAATGATCAGTAATTAGGCATCAACACCACCTTTATGATCTGGAGATTTATTTCCATTTCACCTAGATTTGGAAATAAGTAAATATCTGACAACCAAACGTTCCAAATAATTAACTCATTGTCTTGAAGAAGATATTGGAACAAGCATTCCTTTAATTATATCATTTTTAGGATATTTGATCTTCAGATGTAATGGCCAAAGGGAATTCATTAACAAGATCCAATATTTAATTGGATTTAAGTAATGAATTTACCCTTATAAATTCTATTTTCATGAAAATTTACGATAATATATATAAAGAATACTGTTGACAGGAAATTCTACCATAGTCTTGATGCGATGTTGGATATTACCAAATACATATTTTGTGAGCTTAAATGCTCATAAATTTGTGAATAATATCTATAAATGAAGTTTATATAAAAATTGATTATAGTACTGTGATATAAATTAATAGATGATTAATCCATAAATAAGCTAGACAAGCATGTCAAAACCTAAAATAGTGTAAGAAGGGGTTCAACACAATGTAAGTATACTGCTAAGGTAAAAACATAGATGTAAGAAATACTGTGTTTGGGTTCCAAAAGTGAATCCAAGACAAAGTCGGATATTTTATTCTGTCTAAGCATATATTTTTCCCCTATTTTACCACAACAGTATAAGAAAAGTATTGTGTGATGAAAAGTTATATTGTGCAAAAGTAAGAGGACACTTTGAGGAATTTGATAGGGCCACCATGCTAACTAATGTGGCCCAATCATAATAAGCTAATAGGTTACTCTTAATGATGGCTAGGGAGGTGACTCACGACCTTTAAGGAAAAATCTCCATGAGATAAGCCTTATTTAAAGACTAAAATAACAAATTTTCTCTCATTTTCTCACTACCACATTTGGCAGCCCTAAGCTCTACTCTCCCAAAAATTTTGTTCAAAATAAACCTCTCACTCAACCACTTCCAAACAAATTCCAAGTAGGATCAAGCTTTAAGTTCAATGTTTTCTTGATTTTCAAGGTAAGATTCAAACTTTTCCTTAAGTTTCCTAGGGTTTCCTTGGAATTCAAGGGGAGTTAATGAAGGTTTTTCTTTATGGATTATGCTTAGGAGGATTGGCAAAGAAATCAAGTGTTGAAGGTGCTTTAGATCATCAATTTCCTTTGGTAAAGCCTAATCCTCTAACTTCCAAGTTAGTGATGATTTTGTTTTTGCTTGTTTTGGTTTTTCTTCAAGTATGGTATGTAATGATTTAGATTAGTTTATGGCGTGCTTAAATGATTTTATGGTGTGTTTTGATTTGAATTTGGGGTTTTAAATGCCAAAATTTTCATTTGGTAATACAATAGGAGAAACTTTGCAAAGTTTGAATTTTTTATTTTTAAAGAATTGTGATGTGGGCATGAAAATGGTTTTGGAAAGTTTTGAACCTACCTTCACAGTGGTAGAAATGCTGTTTTAAAGCTGATTTTTACAAAAGCTGCCCAGGGACTAAATTGCAAAGAAAATTGTTTTCTCGATAGAATTGAAAATGGGTTGAAAACTCCCACATACAGTGGGAATTTTAAAAAATTTAGAATACAAAAGTTGTAGATTTCGACGAAACTGTTAAAAATCACAAATGGTTCGTCGAAAATCACCTTCGTTTGTGAGTTATGAATTTTACAAAATTTGTTAAAATTGGAAAAAAAAATTTAAGGGGTAAAAATGTCTTCTCACAAAAGGAATTTGAGTATGGTACTTTGAGAAAATTTGAGTCTCTTGAAAAATGGGGACTAATGGTTTAAAGAGAATATTTTTAGCCCTGGGGGCAAAATTATCAAAATTTTTAAACAAGGGATAAAATCGTAAAGTTTTGATAAACTTGGGATTTTATTTCAAATGAGCGACTTGATGCTTTGACTCTTTGTTCCAATGTTAATGAGTGATGTTTCGTGTTGAGTTAGTTGAAGCAGGCATAGGAATTCAAAGTGGCCAAAAATGTTATTTTATATAAAATGATCAGTACGAACCCTGAAGCGTTCTAAATAGGGGAAAACAATCTAACCCTGAAGTGTTCTAGATAGGGGAAAACAATCTTAATAAGAATTTTTCCCTTTTTGTTAAAGGCTATAAGATAGAAGAAAACAAGAGGACGGTCAAACTTTAAGTAATCGGAATAGTAATCCAAATTAGTAATCCATAAGTATACTTTACCGATGATATGATCAGCCAAACAAATTGCTAGGCGGATTACGAAGGGATCTAAAGATGGTTCTTAAAGTGGTATAAACGAGTAAGTTCCAAACCCACCCATAGTATGAAAGAGTAGGTTTGGGGGTTTAGTATACTCATGTGAATATAGTTGTGTGTATTACGCAGTTGGAAAAGTGTATGTGTTTACACTTTGAATATGAGTATTTTGACATGCATGGTATGGTAACCAAAATAAGTAAATGAGTCACCAGAAACAAGGAAAGTGTAGTACCAGCTCCTAATGTAAAGGGGAGTTCAAAGTTAAAGTTATGATATGGTCTCGGTGTTACAAAGACCTATGTGCACATGTAGTATGAGCACTTGGGCTCTTAAAGGCAAGATATGATAAGAATAAAGAACGTTCATAAGAAAGCATAAATGGTTATGCATACTAGCATATGGTGTATGTAGGCTATATTTGGACTTATTGAGCATAAGCTCATCTAGTTATTTCATGCTGTAGAAATTACTTCTAAGAGTTCAGAATGATTGAATTGATGGGCGGGCGGTGGAATATGAGCAATGTGCAGAGTAGGGTGTGGATACTGCCATGGTTATGTTTCTGTTTAGTATGTATATTGAGTTACTTTGAAACATGTTGTTTGTAAAGATATAGTATGATTTAGTAAGACAAAACTTCTTTTGGATATGTTAAGTATATAATATTATATATAAAAAAAAAGAAAGTATTTTCAAGATTTTCATAAATACGTAAGTAAGAAAAGTGCTAAAACATAGCCCGTAATAAGGCGGGTTGTGACACCAGATGTTCCCCATGGAAAAATATTTACATTGTATTTTCTATCATCTCTTGGAATTTCCTGCCTCTTGCGAAATTGTAACACTAACTTTTTTAGTTGTTGCCAAGAATCAAACTTAGAAATGAGATCAAATCTAAATTGTTCTTCAGATTGACTTAGAAACTTTTGGAACAAAAGCTGGTATTGAAATGAAATAGGGATGATAAACCTCTTCATTTTGGTCTCATCACAAACATAAATTGCCAAATATCCTTTTGGGCCATGCTTGAGCAAGCCACGAGGAGGCTACACACTTGTCTTGGGCGTTTTTGGGGGAAAGCATAGCCCAAGTGAGATTCTAGAATGGTCCAGACTGATCTACAACGTTCTACAGTATTCCAGGAGGTTCCAGCATAGTCTAGAAGCATCCTGATGAATCTAGCAGATCCTGGAAGACTCAAGACTGCTCTAGAACTCTCTAGAATATTTTATATCTGTAAATATCTTCCACACTTTGCTAGAACATTCTAGATAGTAAATAGTAGCCGTTAGATCGTTGTAAAGATCAATGTAATCTAGACCGTCCATTAGTTGGGAGGATGGCTATAAATAGGACCATCCCCTTCATTTGTAGAGCATCCAAGGAAATCAAGAAGAAAAGCCTTTCCAAAGTTCTCCTTGTTCTCTCTTGTTCCCTTGTGTTCTAGGCAAGAGTGTGAGTGAGTTAGGCTGACTTAGCATCGAGGCATTGCTAAGGCCGCACGAGTAGCTTGGAGAAAGTAAGCTCGTGACAGTTGGTATCAGAGCGAGGCTCAGGCTGAGACAATGGCTAAGAACAATGCTGCTCAAAGGGCCACGGGAGCCAACCCTTCCGACGTGGAGGTGACGCAAGAGCGAGGCCGCGAAGAAATAGTCGACCCCAACGTTGTGGCTAAGCGGGGTCGATCTAAGGACGTGATCTCTAGTTTTGACTCACGCCTATCTCGGGTAGAGGAGGACGTGAGTGGCGTGGAGGCCCAGGTGGATGACCTAAGCCAACGGGTGGATGGCCTAGAAGCGGAGGATGCCGCTATCCACACTGCGATCCGAGGCATGTTGCTTCAACTAGAGGAGTCCTTGCGGGCCGAAATTGAGAAGGTTCGTGAGGAGTTTGCGGGAGAGCTCACCAAAATGCGTCGAGCCCACGAGATGGAGCTGAACAGCACACTCACACGCATTGAGGATATGCGTGGGGACTTAGCCCTTTGCAAGCGGGCATTGGCGACAGGGTCCAGTAGTAGCACCGTTGAAGCTAGGCGCATTGACGTGCCAAAGCCTAAGAGTTTCGGGGGATCACGCAATGCACGAGAGGTGGACAACTTCTTGTGGGGCCTAGACCAATACTTTGGAGCCATGGCCATCACAGACGAGGACGCCAAGATCCAGTCTGCGGCTCTTTATCTCAATGACACAGCCATGCTGTGGTGGAGGAGAAGACGGGGAGACATCGAAAAAGGTACGTGTACCATGACTACCTTTGATGACTTTAAAAGAGAGCTTAAAAGGCAATTTTATCCCGAGAATGCTGAGGATGAGGCTAGAGCTCGTCTGCGAAGGCTTAAACAATCAGGGTCTATTCGTGATTATGTTAAGGACTTCACTAACTTGGTACTTGAGATCCCTGATTTGTCGGACAAAGACGCACTCTTCAATTTTATGGATGGGCTCCAACAATGGGCCAAGACCGAGCTAAGGCGACGTGGGGTACAAGACCTTGCCACTGCCATAGCTGTGGCCGAAAGCCTGATTGACTATGCAAGCCAAAAGGAGTCCACCAACAAGCCGAAGGATAAGAAGGGTGGTCAAGCCAAAGGTGGGGGAGACAAAGGCCAACGCAGAGACGAGCAACGCCAAGATAACACCTCAAGGGGCAAAGACAAAGGCAAACAAAGGGACAACAAGAGTTCAAGTAGGTCCAACAACAAATGCTTCCTTTGTGATGGTCCCCACTGGGCTAGGGATTGCCCATAGAAAAGAGCTTTAAATTCGCTCCTTGCAAGTCATCAAGACGGGACGGAGTCCGATGGTGGCAACAATGGTGCACACATGGGGTCCTTACAGCTACTCAATGTGATCCAATCTGCTCCCAAGACCCAAGCGAAAGGCCTACTCTTTGTGGACGTGTCCATTGGAGGGAAACCAACGGTAGCCATGCTTGATACAGGTGCGACCCACAACTTTATTTCAATCGAAGAAGCCCAAAGGTTAGGACTTAAGGCGACTGGTGGAGGGGGCTCCATCAAGGCAGTTAATTCAGCTGCTCGACCCATTCATGGCATAGCTCGAGGAGTTAAGACCAGCGTGGGAGCCTGGTCCGGACATATGGACTTCTCCGTAGTTCCAATGGATGACTTTAGGGTCGTCCTGGGATTGGAATTCTTGGATCAAGTCAAGGCATTCCCAGTACCATTCGCCAACAGCATGTGCATCATGGACGGCGATAAGGCTTGTGTGGTACCGACAACAAGGACCAACAAGCAAGGCGTAAAGGTGCTCTCAGCAATGCAATTTAAGAAGGGCATCCGGAGGGACGAGGAAAGCTACTTGGCTATCCTCAAGGAGCATGATGATGAAGAACAAGGGCCACTAGAAGTCGAGCCAAGGGAGGTAGCAGCTGTCCTCGAGGAGTTCAAGGACGTTGCACCAGCAGAGTTACCAAAGAAGCTACCACCAAGGAGGGAGGTAGACCATCAGATCAAGCTAGAACCAGGGACAAAGCCACTAGCCATGGGTGCATATCGCATGGCACCACCAGAATTGGCGGAACTAAGAAGGCAACTCAAGGAGTTACTTGATGCAGGGTTCATCAGGCCTTCCAAAGCCCCGTTCGGCGCACCAGTCCTGTTCCAAAAGAAGAAGGATGGTTCCTTGCGCATGTGCATCGACTACAAAGCTCTCAACAAAATCACGGTAAAGAACAAATACCCCATCCCTCTGATTGCTGACCTGTTTGATCAACTAGGTCATGCCCGCTACTTCTCGAAGTTAGACCTTCGCTCGGGGTATTACCAAGTTCGCATAGCCGAAGGAGACGAACCAAAGACCACATGTGTTACAAGGTACGGGTCTTATGAATTCTTGGTTATGCCATTTGGACTAACCAATGCACCTGCTACATTTTGTACTTTGATGAACAAGTAATTCCATCCGTATCTCGACCAATTTGTGGTCGTCTATTTGGACGACATAGTGGTGTATAGCAAGACCTTGGAAGAGCACGTGAAGCACTTGAGACAGCTGTTTAAGGTGCTACGAGACAACGAGCTATACATCAAGAAGGAGAAGTGTTCCTTTGCCAAGCCGGAGGTATCCTTCTTGGGGCACAAGATCAAGGGTGGCCAACTAATGATGGAAGATGACAAGGTGCATGCAATCCAAACTTGGGAACCACCAACCAAGGTACATGAGTTGCGATCTTTTCTTGGGCTAGTAAACTACTACCGCCGTTTTATCAAGAGTTATTCGGCGAGGGCTGCTCCACTGACCGACCTTCTCAAGAAAAACAAAGCATGGGACTGGACAGAGAAGTGTCAAAGGGCCTTTGAAGATCTGAAGAAAGCAATCAGTGAGGAACCCGTACTCAGCCTACCCGATCACACCAAGCCATATGAGGTACACACAGATGCCTCAGACTTTGCCATAGGGGGCGTTCTTATGCAGGAAGGACACCCAATTGCATATGAAAGCCGAAAGCTTAATGAGACTGAGCGACGCTACACAGTACAAGAGAAAGAGATGACAGCCGTCGTCCATTGCCTTAGAGTGTGGCGCCATTATCTACTTGGGTCTAAGTTCGTGATAATGACTGACAACATTGCAACAAGCTACTTCCAGACCCAAAAGAAACTCAGTCCAAAGCAAGCTAGATGGCAAGACTTCTTGGCTGAATTCGATTATGTCATGGAGTACAAGCCAGGAAGGGTGAATGTGATAGCTGATGCGCTGAGTCGAAAGGCCGAGCTTTCGAGCATTTCCCAAGTCACTAGCCCATTATTGAGCAAAATCAAGGAGGGACTAAAGGCGGACCCTCAAGCACAAAGTATCATTGCCTTGGCGAACGAGGGCAAAACACGAAGGTTTTGGCTAGCTGATGACATCCTCTACACCAAGGGCAACCGAATGTACGTACCAAAGTGGGCCAATTTGAGGAAAGACTTAATAAAGGAGTGTCATGACTCCTTATGGGTGGGCCACCCAGGTATGAAGCGCACACTTGCTCTCTTAAAGTCTGTCTACTATTGGCCTAACATGCGAGATGGGGTCGAGGAATATGTGAGGACCTACCTTGTCTGCCAACAAGATAAGATAGTCCAACAGCAACCAGGTGGCATGCTCAACCCACTACCCATTCCAGAGAGACCATGGGAAAGCGTCTCTATGGACTTCATCACCTGCCTACCGAAGTCCGATGGATGTGGAAGCATTATGGTCATAGTGGACAGGTTTAGCAAGTATGCCACTTTCATTGCAGCGCCAACTGACTGCACAGCAGAGGACGCAGCCAGACTATTCCTCCGCAACGTAGTCAAACTTTGGGGCGTTCCAACAAGCATCATCAGTGACCGAGACCCTCGTTTCACTGGAAGGTTTTGGACGGAGCTGTTCAAGATGCTAGGGTCGGACTTGAACTTCTCAACAAGCTTCCATCCGCAAAGCGACGGCCAAACGGAACGCATCAACGCTCTATTGGAGCTCTACTTGCGGCACTATGTGAGTGCCAACCAACGGGACTGGGCCAAGCTTTTAGACGTTGCACAATTTTCCTACAACTTGCAACAAAGTGAGGCCACCAACAAGAGTCCTTTTGAGATCGTCATGGGACAACAGCCAACAACCCCTCTTTCCCTTGCCACTCGCTATGAAGGGAAGAGCCCTGCTGCGTTCAAATTCGCTAAGTCATGGCATGAGCAAGCAGAACTAGCTCGGGCATCATTGCACAAAGCAACGAAGCGCATGAAGAAATGGGCCGACAAGAAGAGGAGGCACATAGAGTTTAAGGAAGGAGACCTTGTCTTAGTTAAGCTTTTGCCACAACAGTTCAAGACATTCAGGAAGGTCCATAAGGGGCTAATACGCAAGTATGAAGGACCTTTCGAGGTAATCAAGCGTATAGGTAAGGTCTCATATAAACTCCACCTCCCACCCAAGCTAAAGATTCATCCAGTCTTCCACGTAAGTATGCTCAAACCGTACCATGAAGACATGGAAGATCCAGAAAGAGGAGTCTCCCATCGAGCACCCACAGCTGTGGTCACCTCCTTTGACAAAGAGGTGGACGAAATACTAGCGGATCGAGTCATCCGAAGACGAGGCGTGCCAAGCTACAGGGAGTACTTTATTAAATGGAAGGGACTGCCGGACACCGAGGCTAGTTGGGAAACTGAGGAGGCACTTTGGCAATTCAAAGATCGGATCCAACAATACCACAAGGACGCGACGAGGGCGTCGCGAGCATAGGTGGGGGAGAATGTCACGCCCCACCAAGCCACGAGGAGGCTACACACTTGTCTTGGGCGTTTTTGGGGGAAAGCATAGCCCAAGTGAGATTCTAGAAGGGTCCAGACTGATCTACAACGTTCTACAGTATTCCAGGAGGTTCCAGCACAGTCTAGAAGCATCCTGATGAATCTAGCAGATCCTGGAAGACTCAAGACTGCTCTAGAACTCTCTAGAATATTTTATATCTGTAAATATCTTCCACACTTTGCTAGAACATTCTAGATAGTAAATAGTAGCCGTTAGATCGTTGTAAAGATCAATGTAATCTAGACCGTCCATTAGTTGGGAGGATGGCTATAAATAGGACCATCCCCTTCATTTGTAGAGCATCCAAGGAAATCAAGAAGAAAAGCCTTTCCAAAGTTCTCCTTGTTCTCTCTTGTTCCCTTGTGTTCTAGGCAAGAGTGTGAGTGAGTTAGGCTGACTTAGCATCGAGGCATTGCTAAGGCCGCACGAGTAGCTTGGAAAAAGTAAGCTCGTGACAATAAGCTCACCTAGTTATTTCATGCTGTAGAAATTACTTCTAAGAGTTCAGAATGATTGAATTGATGGGCGGGCGGTGGAATATGAGCAATGTGCAGAGTAGGGTGTGGATACTGCCATGGTTATGTTTCTGTTTAGTATGTATATTGAGTTACTTTGAAACATGTTGTTTGTAAAGATATAGTATGATTTAGTAAGACAAAACTTCTTTTGGATATGTTAAGTATATAATATTATATATAAAAAAAAAAGAAAGTATTCCCAAGATTTTCATAAATATGTAAGTAAGAAAAATGCTAAAACATAGCCCGTAATAAGGCGGGTTGTGACACCATATGTTCCCCATGGAAAAATATTTACATTGTATTTTCTATCATCTCTTGGAATTTCCTGCCTCTTGCGAAATTGTAACACTAACTTTTTTAGTTGTTGCCAAGAATCAAACTGAGAAATGAGATCAAATCTAAATTGTTCTTCAGATTGACTTAGAAACTTTTGGAACAAAAGCTGGTATTGAAATGAAATAGGGATGATAAACCTCTTCATTTTGGTCTCATCACAAACATAAATTGCCAAATATCCTTTTGGGCCATGCTCACGATGAAGCTGTTTGGATAGGATTTGGAGATGATCTCCTAATCTGTTACTTAGCAGTAACAACATCAAGCAATCAAAAACCCATTGTGTTCTACATATGTTAAAGGACTTGGATGGAATGCTTTGAAGCTTGCAAACGTTGAGGACTTGGATCGCTATTGAGCCCGACAATATGTATATATATAGTGTATCTTTGATAGGCTATGCATGACAGAAATATGACCAAATGTAAGACGAATAAGCTTTTAATTTGATTGCTTTGCTTTAGAACGCAAATCTTTTTTAGTGATCACATGGCATTGTCTGCCTTTCAATCCTTACACATTCAAAGTTTAACAGTCAAAACAAATATGCCCTACATGGCAAGCCAAAACGACAACAAACTTGCAACAAGGAAAAAAAAATTAAATTTGTTTTTTCATTTTGACTTGATATTGTGTTTGAAGATCTATCATGTTGCGCTTGACTTTTCTACTGAAGCCATTGAGTGTGTTGGTCCAGTTAGAGACACAAGCACCTGAAAGTCTAAAACATCACATGGTTTTGTTCTCGAGATAGTTCAAAATGGCAGAATGCAATAAAGAAAAGAGCTTTTGAAGAGATAAGCTTGTACTTAAATTAAGGACATGCACTCCTTTTTTTTTTGTTTAAATATTCAACAAACAAATTGGATACAATGACAAAAAGATAAGCCTTCTGTTAGAAAGAGGAGGTGTGCATGAGACATGCAAGTCTCTTTTGCTGAGAAAACCAACAGACCAGACAGTCTATATATGCTATTAGTTGAAATAGATAGTCAAATATGTGATCCCATATTTATTTGATTGTTGATAATGTACATTTCAAGACAACCCCATGTGATCCTTGTTTAGTCTTCATCTCTCTCTTGACCCACCGGCAGTCTTGCTCTACCATTCATTCAAAGCAACAGGAGAATTCCTTCTTTAACTCTTTGCTTATAAATTACAATGCAGTTGGAGGTTAAATTATCAGCAAAGCAATTCATAAAACAAGCAAAGCTTTTCTTGTCTTCCACATCCACTTGAAACTTTATATTCTCCTCTCCTGAAATACACAAAAATGGTTTTCCGTTTGCCTGGAGTAGTTCCAGCAAAGAAACTTCTTCGACGGTCACTCTCTAGCTCAAACAAAGCAGATTCAATGGCATTAGATGTCCCAAAAGGCCATTTTGCAGTTTATGTTGGAGAAAATGAGAAGAAGCGGTTTGTGATTCCTGTGTCATGCCTCAACCAACCTTCATTTAGAGACTTGCTAATTCAGACAGAAGAAGAGTATGGATTTGATCATCCAATGGGCGGTCTAACAATTCCCTGTTCAGAAGATGCATTTATTGATCTCATCTCAAGCTTGAATGCTTCTTGAGGCTGACTAAGATTAGGAAGATTTATCTACACAATCTTGTAAAGCATACAATATTATCAATGTTGTATTCTTTCTCCTTTCCTTGTGGAGTGTAAAGAGGCTCCCAGAAATGAGAAATATATAAAGGAGATTGTTTGAATAATTCAATTAATTTTTTACCACAATTATATCTCTGCTTCTTCTTTTTTTTCCATTTGTTATTATCCACTTTTTTCTTTTAAGTCAGATTAACATGTTATTTGATCATAGAGCCGGTTAATTTTTTATTTCACGTGGCTTAGCGTTTACTATATAAGTACGAGACGCTCGTTGCCATGGAGATTGGATCGGCGACTGTTCTGTTGTGATTGTAGAGAAAGAGAAGCTGTTGCGATCTCAGCTGCTGCGTCGAGATCTCCTTGGCTGTCCATCGTGATCTCTCCTGCAATGACCATCTCTGTCGGCAGTGCATGGCAGCAGGCCCACAAGCAGCAGTCGATGCGATGACATCAAGGGTTGACGACAATCTAAAAGCCACGGCCATTTCTGGTCCTTTTTAAGTTTTTCCAGTTTTTATTTTTCCTCTTATGTGTGTAAAAATGAAGTTTTATAGATTTTTTTCTAATTAGTGTGTTATAATACTAATACTTTTTTATTGGCATATGTATATTTATTGAAAATATCATGATAACCTAGAAATACAGTATTTCCCAGCCTCCAATGACATCATCGGTGGTTGTGATATGCAGTGACATTTCTAATAAATTTTTGTACTTGCATTCCGACAAAATCCTCTGTAAATTTTTGTTTTTAATGTATATTTCAACCGTTGATGATTCAGCGAAGTCATCAGTAAATTTTTATATTTACATCAAAATACTGTACTTCCCAGCTATCGGTGGTCCGACAAAATCATTGATAAATTTTCAACAGCCAATGATCTGGCGAAGTCACCAATAAATTTATGTATTTAATGTATTTACTATATTTTTTACCCGCTGGTGGTCTAGCGAAGTTGCTAATAAATTTTTGTATTTTGTGTAGAAATATGGTATTTACATATTAATACAATATTTCCAGGTCACTGGCGCCGGTAATAATGTAACGACTCTATTTACGTGGCAGTTACTTAGCTATATAATTTTAATACTTAAATATCTTTTTAACATGAGGTATATAGATTTGTAGAATAATTTTAAAAAATGAGACATAAAATGTGCATTTCTTAAAGCTAAAATCAAACATTTTACACAAAAATAATTACAAACTTCTAAAAATTTCAGCCTCTTTCGATTTGACACAGCTATAATTTTAAAACTTGAAAATATTTTTAGAAATTATTAAGAATATAATAGAACTTATTTACAAGCTTAAGACACACTACAAAATATATTAAGCCTTAAAATAAAATTACCATTTATTATTTTTACAGTTTTGATTAATTTCAAACTAAAGTATATTTTACATACGAAATTAATTCTAAAAATTATCGAAAATATTAGTAAACATAAAAAAAATATATTAAAAGCTCATAATTAAACATGTTTTCACAATAAGATACTAAAATACTATTTATCACATGTGTCTATCTTTCTATTCCATGATTGAAGATGAAATCTTCAATATAATACTCAAGATAGTTGCTTTCTGGTTTTTTGCAAGCTCAATGGCACCTCTTGCAATCTGTGTTTTGTTCTATCTTGAAATACAATTAGTGTTGTCTTTCATGTTTATTAATAATACCCTAGATATTGCAAGACTTAGCACTGAGGTTGCATAAACTAGGTGGCACTTGAAAAGACAACTTGCCCTACTGCTAAGAGTTCAGGGTTTTTTTCTTTTGTTTTCTATGTCTTTTTTATGATATAAGACGATTCCATTGTGAGGGTTTTGACACAAACAATTCCCAACGACGTTGTGTGCTCTTATGAGTGTAGCATGATTGAATATAGTCTTCCATCTTCAGGTTTTGCCTTGAGATTGTTGTTTTGCTTGTGATAAAAGGTTTGTTTGTTTTACATTATACGCACATGTTCTACTGTTCTCTTATTTATTTGTTTTTTTAATCTCCAAACCTTTTTTTTTTTGGTTCTTTTCTTAATCTTTTGGTGCTCAAATTATCCATAGATTGTGAACGCTTTAAGCGCTACCTTGTAGTCATTGTCAATGTATCAACCTTATTCCAAGGCTCCATTTCTTCCTGTTTGTTTTAAATTCACATTCTTTTAAATTTTTGTATAATTGGTGCAGTTCTGTTTTGGCTTCTCACTGCAGCACTTATCAAGACCCCAGATAGCATGATGAGCTCGCTTGAGCAATAAATCATGCCTGCTTTCAAGTTATGTTGCTTGAGATCGTTAAGATCCATAAAGCAAAGGGAAGCATTCGAATTTATTCACTGATAGTCGTGAGGTGTGCGAATGCCATATTCTAACCATGTGACTTATTGGCTAATTTTACATTCAAACCAGGAACATACTTAATTGCTTATAACTTAAAATTTAAGATTGATGACTTGAAGTTTGGAGGGAAGTCTCTTTCGTGGCTTCAAAATGAATCTAAAATCTTCCTTGGCAAGGTAATATTTGCGATATTTTCACTCGATGTAGATCTCAATCATAAGTCAATTACTAACCTAAGTATCTGATCCTGGCCTTCCAAATGTACAACATGTTTGTAAATTAGGCCGAGTTTAAGGTCGACAGGCTCACCAAGCTTACAAATGAGCTAGATTTACAAGCATAAAATGCTGAGGAAAACAAGAAGATTGTAGAAGAAAGTCGAGGGAAAGTAGAAGAAGGAATGTTTAATGCTGTTACAGCTTTGGCGGCTACAAATTTGACAGATCCAGCTAGGTAATAGCCAACAAACAAAAAAGTTAGAGCTCAAGCAGGTGAAATAAGAGGTTGCAGAGAGAGCAAATGATTAAAGGAGTTCAAAGTGTAGCTCCTGGATAAGTCCACTCTTAAAGTAAGATTGGAACTCTTTAAGGAGTTTGAAATCATAGAGGGGAAGAACTGGGACGCTGACACCAAGTTCACCAAACTGTGGAGTTTGCTCACACTAGAAGTCGAAATCGATGAGGATAAAATTTCCCGTCCAACCATCAACTCCATCAAAAAGGATTCGCAACCCCCAACAGCAACTTGAGTGATTTTGTTCTTCTTTTTTCTTGTTTTTTTTTTTTTTTTTGCCTTTTTACAAAAATTTGTAATGTTTGGTCATCTAAATAGTATCTAAACAAATATTCCTCTTTTTCTACAACTTCAAACTCAAAATCTATATTTTTTTATTTTTCTTTTGCTTGAGCAAAAGAACTTTACTTTGTGTTCATATTATGACGATCGTTAAGATTTGTCATTAGGGGAGTGTATCATACCAATAATTAGGTGAGTCGATCAAACTCAATATTGGTGATGTAGGAAGCCACAGAGATGGCTTAACCAAACCATTAGGTAATTATATCAAACTCAATATTAGTGATGTAGAAAGCCATAAAGATGGCTAGTCAAACCAACATTGGGTGAGTATGTTGAACCTAATGTTGGTGAGGAGATTTCTATTGGAAACAGTGCACGTTGAGCAAAAATGGTTGTATTTTGATGAAGTGACTGTACTCATTTATAATACACGAGCTACCTACACACACATGGGTAGGGATCAAGATGTATATAGTACATTTTACAAGCCCATACTCGTTGCAACCATTGCTAATCACTTCAATTTCCACTTAGGTATTACATTAAACGACAATCTACCATGAAGAGATTCGAACCAGCTCTTTGAAAAACCTGAAAACAAGAAATGAAATTCTTGGTCATGTAAAAACAATAAAAACTAAACATCGTACTTTTGGAGGTTATGTATATTCCAGCTTTTGATGATGCAATGCCATCAAGCTTATAAACTCCATCTTGGACAACTTTCATGATCCAATAAGGGCCTTCCTAATTCATCGTGAACTTTCTAGTTTTACTTCTCTCATATTTTGGAACACCCTTTGCAAAAGAGCTCCCCTTCTACAAACCTTCTTATCTTTGCCTCAAAATTGTAGTACTTTGTTATGGCTTGTTGATATTGACCAAGACGATAAAGCGTATTCTTCTTCTTCTTCTTCTCATTGATCAGATGAAGAAAATCCTTCGTTATTTCATCATATATTTGCTAATTTAGAAGGAAGTAGTTGATGTAGAGGTCGTACAGGGTGACTTTAGCTGGTATGACTGCTTTGGTTCCATAAACAAGAGAGAACAAGGATTCATTAGTTGCTCGTCTAGGAGTCATCCGATATGCCAACAACATTATTGGAAGCCCTTCAACCCATTGTCTCTTCTTGGCTTCTAGCTTCTTTTTTAAGTTTTTGATGATAGTTTTGTTCATGGCTTTAGCTTGTCTGTATCGTTACAAATATCTGGGAGTTGAGTAATTCAAATGATTTCCTAGTCTGCACAAAACTTCTTGAACAAACTTAAAGATGAATTGGGAGCCATTGTTAGTTACAATCACTTTGGGCACTCCAAATCTATAGATAATGGTCCTCCAGATAAAATGCTCACATCTTTTTCTTTCACATCTACATAAGCTTTGGCCTCGACCCACTTTGAGAACTAATTAGTGAAAACAAGCAGATACTAGACATGACTAAGAGCTAATGGAAAAGGTTCGATGCAATCTATTGTGTACTTCATGAATGGATATAGTGAGCTGATCGAAGAGAGCTCTTCAAATAGCTGATGGATGATCGATGCGTGCTACTGACAACTGTCACACTTCTTAGCATAGTCTTTAGAGTCATTGAGCATGGTAGGCTAGTAGTAGCCTTGACGCTTGATTTTGTTGTAGAGTGTCTTTCCCCCTAAGTGATTACCATAGGAGCCTTCATGAATCTCTCGGATCACTTGTCCTGCTTTGTCTTTCCTTAAGCAATAAAGGTATGGTCCTACGAACAATCACTTGTAAAGCTTCCCATCGATGAGGCAATGTTTAGCTATCTAAAATTTAATCTTTCTAGCTACTTGTTTATCACCAAGTAGCCATCTTTCACTAATGTAAATTTCAATAGGAGTCCTTCAATCATCTCATAGATTGACAGGATTTGATTCCTCTGTCTTTGTTATGCTTGAATGCTTGATGTATCCGAGGGGAATGGTCTTTGTCTCTTTCATTGTGATCAATGAACCTAGGTTAGGCAAAGCATTAGCACTTGAATTCGACTCATGTAGGACATGTTTCACTTCAAAGCTGTCAAACTAAGACTTCAACTGTTGATAACTTCTAAATAGGAAATCATCTTCTCATCTCATGCTTCATACTTGGCCATTATCTTATTAACGATTAGGGCCGAGTCACTCTCAACAATAGGTTTGATAGCCTCTAGTGTCTTTGCCAATCTCAGCCCTACAATCATAGCTCTGTACTCTGCCTTATTGTTCGTCACTTTAAAGTCTAATCTGAGGGATTACTTGACTTGTTCGTCTGTCAATGATCTTAATAATACTCCAACCCTTGAGCCTTTCTCATTCGTTGGCTTGTCCACCTATATGGTCGTACCTTAGGCGTCTCATCTTTCGACTCATATGTTAGCTCAACCATGAAGTATGCTAAAACTTAAGCCTTTAGTGTGGTATGGGGCCTATACTCAACATCAAACTCAATAAGTCCAACTGCCCATTTCATCAGCCTTCTAGAGATGTTAGGCTTGTGTAGAATGGCTTATATAGAACAAGTAAAAAGCATAACGATCGTGTTGCCTTCAAAGTATGGCCACAGCTTGCGAGTGGATGTAACAAGCGCAAATGCTAGCTTCTTAATCACTACATACCTAGTCTCCATGTCAAGCAAAGTGTGACTTATGAAGAACATGGGCTTCTGGATCATGTCCTCTTCTCTCATAAGTATTGAACTTATGGTCATCTCTGATATTGCTAAATAAAGATACGAAAGTTTTCCAGCAACTGTCTTAGACAAAATAAAAGGGGTCATGAGATACCCTTTCTACTCTTGGAATGCTTGCTCGTATTATTTGCTATGCACCACTGTTTTTCTTCGAAAGTTGGAAGAATAATAAGCACTTGTTTAAAGATTTGTCATAAATTTGCTTAATGCTGCCACTTGACCTGCCAACCTCTAGATATCGTGTTTGCTTCGTGGAGACGGCATATTCAAAATCACCCTTATATGGTTAAGATTCACTTCAATCCTTCTCCTTCTCACTAAATATCCTAGAAACGTCCTGCTTGCTACACCACATGCACTTCTCGGGGTTGAGCTTCATGTTGTCCTTTCTTAAGACTTCAAAGCACTCTTGTAGGTATTTGATGTGGTGCTGAGCTTAGAGTGACTTCATCAACATGTCGTCGATGTACACTTCCATGTTCTTCCCAAACTATTCTTCAAACATCATATTAACTAGTCTCTGGAAAGTAGCACTTGCATTTTTTAGAATGAAAGACATTACCTTAAAGCAGAAGATGCCATGCTTGGTAATGAATACAGTTTTATCTTAGTCTTCTGGATAGATGACGATCTGGTTGTAACCCAAGAATATGTCCAAGAACTTAAAATTTCATGCCTTGTGATCATGTCAACCAGATGGTCAATATATGGTGATAGATAACTATCTCTTAGACATGCCTTATTCAAATTAGTGATTCGAGACACGTCTTCCATTTGCCGATTCTTCCACACTGTTACACATTGGCAAGCCAATCAAGATATTATATTAATCAAATGAATCCTACCTCAAGTAGACGTTGACTTCTTCTTTAAGTATTTGGTTAAGCATGATGCCCAATTTTCTTTGCTTCTGCTTGATTGGTCAATGATCCCAATTGAAATTTAGCCTATGGGTGATGACGCTTGAGTCGAACCCTGGCTTATTGTGTGTGACCAGGTGAAGCAATCCTCATTTTCCTTCAAAAAATCTACTATAGTTTCATGCACATCTCGATCAAGTTGCTACTTGTTATTTACTATTTTCCTCTTATTATCCTGGTCGATTTGTACTTTATCAAATTGCTCAACGGCATGATCCCCCCTTCTTTCTTATTCGACCTATTCGGTGTGCTTGTCTATATTGCTACAATGAAGCTTTGTTTTTTGCTTTAAGGCTATGAGGTAGCAGGTCCTTGCAACATCTTGGTTCCTTTGATTTCTTAGATCCCCCTCTTTGTTGGAAATAGAATCCTCTAGTGGTATGCCAACAGGTCTGTCTTCATTGAATGTATCCTAGATCTGCTAAGGATTATGTTGTAGCCAGACGGGTAGTCAATGACAAGAAAATTCATCATCTTGTTTTTACCCACAATAAAAATTAGGAGCTTTACCATTGAACCCCTCAAGCATTGTGTTGGTCTTTTTACATTCCTTTTAACTGATCTCCATCTTTTTGGAGTCAAGAGAAACAATATGTCAGTTGAGCTTCCATTACCAACCAAGATCCGATTGATATCACAATTCGCTATATTAAGCTTGATAATTGGTGCATCATCATGGGGTCTATCCAACCCCAACATGTCATTGTTATGGAAGGTGATGGAGTGGTCTTCAAACTCATCATCAAATGGCCAGCCTTCCTTTGATGAGCCTTAATTTGGTTGGCGGTGTCTCCATTGTACACTGAGCCTCCACAAATGGCTCCAATAATCTTCTTTACTGGTGGTGTAATGGTGTCTTCTTCTGAGCTTGATAGTTTCTCTTACCCCTTCGCTCATGGTCAAGTCTATATGTTCGACGCCCTATTTTTGACGGATATTGCCTTATATATATCTTTTGCAACAACTTTGCAATCTCCGTTTGTAAAGCCTTGTAGCTGATTGTTAGACGTCTTGTGTTGATGAAATTCACAATACTTGGTTTTATGTCGGGACTGGTTTGGGGCCATCTTACTTAGTCATTAAACATAGTCCTTACCTTTGAGCTATGCGATCAGCTTAGTTGGGATAAAATTCAAAGCATACCTTCGCGGTGATAGAGGCTACTTGTTACCTTCCAATGGTCTCCAGTTGTCTTTCTTCCATTCAGCTCATTGGTAAGTCATGGTCCGAACTCTTTGCTCTGGTCTTGCTTTTAGTGGCAGTCTTTTCGCTCTTCTGCTTGTAGTTTTGCTTCTATTGAGCTCTCACTAGACCCACTCATTCTCCTCCTTTAAGTCAATGAATCCTTTGGCTTGGTTGAGGGCCTTCCAAGTGGTCTATGGGTAGCTTAAACAGCTACCTTAGTATTAAGACATGTGAAGAAGCCCTTTTTTTAGTGCTTCCTTTCCTGTTCCATCTTCTATGTTTGAATTTTCTAACACTGCTATGTTGAATGTTTTGATGTAGGCTCATATGGCCATGCCTTGCCCCTGAACGACTACCACAAGTCTCAAGTCATCTTGCTAGTCTTGATGTAGATCGAATATGCTTTGACGAACAAATCAACGAGGTCTTCGAAGTTATCGATTGATTCAGGCTTGAAGTTATTGAAGTAATACAAGGCTAGTGCCTTTTAACTCTATGTAAAAAGCTTGCACATCTTCTCATCCAAAATACTATTGGCAATGTTGGTTATGCTTACCACATTTTTGTATTGCAGAAGGTGATCTTTCGGATCTGAAGACCCATCGAACCTAGTGAACACTAGGTTGTTGTACTTTGGTGGGATGATCATCATAATGCAGCTAGTAAAAGGGGTATTGCGAATCCCTTTAGATATATCATCTATTGTTAGCATTCAACTCGTTGTCTTCGTCACCTTCTAATCGATTTTCTCCTCAACTAGCTTTGTATTCTAATCGAGCATATCTTTCATCATCTGCTGAATAGCTTCCATAGTTAGTGGGGTTAAGACAGGGTTACTTCTTTTGGCTCTCGCATCATCTACTCTGTCTCTATATTTGGTGCCACGGTGGTACCATCTGCCTTCTAGAGACGTATGTGCCTGTGTTCGTTGTTGTCATTGTGGTCGCTGGTAGTCTTCCTTCTGGAGTATTAAGGGGTTGTATCCTGCTTATGTGACTAAATGTTGGTTGCTTCCTGGATGGCTGAGGTGTTTGGTACTACCATAAGGACGACAGTCTAGTCGATTACCCCAGGTACGAGTAATGTTAGTACAAGTAGGCCACAAGCTAAGCATTCTAGGAGGTAAGTTGGTGTCTGAGTGACTTGTTCTCATTGCTTAGCTCTTCTAGGCATGGATCTTGCTCCTAGGAACAAGTGGCTTGTTCCTGTAGCAAGGCCTTCAGGTTTTCCACCTCTGCAGCAAGTGTACCAAACTAAGTATATTCATCCGCCGCTGTTGCAGGAATGGTCTCATGCTCTCTAGTCCCCTCTAGGATGTCTAGGTTTGTGTTGGTGTCGTCTGCCAAATTTCTCAAGCTGACGATCAAAGGGCACCATGGTGGGCGTCATACTGTAGACGTTAGATGTACAATTAAATTAAATGAGGTTAAAACAAAGTTAAAAAGATTAATTAAAAGTAATTGGGCCCTTTAATCACTAGTATTATGTCCTAGCAAACTTGAAAGTCTAGTTAGATTAATAATGATGATATGTAATCAAGCAAATGAATTCATAACAAAACGCAATAAAATAAAAAATACCACACGTGAATTTCTAGTGGTTCACTCTTAAGTCAAGCTACATCCACTGTTATTTGCTCTTTAGTATATGTTGAACCAGCTACAAGTTATAGGTTTTCTTCTAAATAAAGCGTAAATAAACTAGCAGTGAAAACTTTTCTTAGTATGGGAATAAGAGAGTTTTTGCAAGAGTTTCTGGTGTGTATGAGAGTTGAGATCCTTTCAATTGATGCCTTCAGCCCATATGGATAGACGTCCCTTTGAGATAGCTTTGGTTAATGGAACCTTGGAAGTGTCAGACGGAGTAGGGCACGTGTCAGCTACTTATTTGGCACTAGTTTGGAACCACTCTCCTCTGACCTCCTTCATGAGTTTATGGATCTCAACCTGCATTTAGTTATTCATGACTCCCCATTGATCATATCGACCAAAACGACCACAGAGATGAAACAATTCAACAATGGTAAAAAATTTAAATGTGCGTGCATTAACAGAAATGGTAAAAAATTTTGTTGGATTGGCTGCCTAATTTAATTTTTTTAAACTGTTCTTTTTCTTAAAATTGATTTCCGTAAATAGTTGATTGATTTTTCAGAATTATTGATTGATCTTGATGATTCGTTCTTTAATTAATTATGCCTATTTTATCAATTTTCAATCACGTACCTTATTTATTAGTGAATTTTCAACAAAATAGTTATTTATTATGTACACCAGAGGATGAATCTGGTCCTATGTCAACAAAGAAGCCTGTTGTTGTAGAATCCTATGATGAGATTCTGTTCCAGCCTTCCGAGGCTTTTCTTGTTCGTGTACAAAATCATCCAGCTTTAACCATCTAGAGATTACCTGCTGGCTTTGCTTTGCCCCCTTCTGGTATGTTTTCCACAATCACATCTTTTTTTTTTTTGCCCCCCTTTTGTTTGTTACAGTGTTTAGATTAATAAATATGCCTGCTTGTTCCATGCAGTAAAGATTGAAAGAGAGGAGATACAAAAGATCATTCCCTAAGTCAGTGGTTTATGAATTTCTCTGAAGCAGATGAACTCTTACAACTTGCAGCGGCTCATCAGCAAGTAAGTATTAAAGATTCAAAGGGTCATGCCTAAATCAGTTTTTTTATTATATTTAACTTTTATTTTTAAATCCTTTAAGTTCCACTGCTAGTCTTTCCCTCAGTCAGATAATTGCATTTGCAAGTGATAGTAACTAAACAATCTTGGAAATAGTTTTTAATGTCCTTGTTGTCGTTTGTCATTTCAATCATTTTCCCACATCTAGCTGTTCCCTTTTCATTGTGGGACTTCTCCTTGGGCTATGCATTTTCCCAAGAGAGTGAATAATATGAATAGGTCCCTTCAGACCTTTTTAACTTTTCTTGAATAAGGAAACCACTAAATTAGGAAAACTGCCTCTTCTTGTCAGTAAATTATTGTATAAGGCCTTTCTTTTCAAAATATTATTGAATGATGTTGATCTTGGCGAACTTATAGCATGTCTCTGAGCCTTTTCATTTAGCATACAATCAAACAAAAGTTTAGCTTATTCAAATGATAAATATCTACTCTGACATTTTGGTAGTTTGCAGGTCCATATTCAATGTGTCTTAGGAAACAATACAAGTGTCTATAAATACTACATTTTGAATAGGAAGATAGGCCCATAACTTTTGGGCTAAGAATGCTGCCTTTTTTCTTTTGATATTGTTGGGATATTTTTAAGTCATAAAAGTTCAAATACAGGGACTAACTTTCTCAAGTTATTGATGTACATTTCAAGTCATAAAAGATCAAATTAGGGACAACTTTCTCCAGTATTTCCTAAGTTCAATTGACACCAGTCACTTCACTGATTTTTGTATTCTTAGGGCCCGTTTGGTTCGAGTATTTGAGTAGAGTATTTAAATGAAGATTTAAATTTTTGTGAAAGAAAATACTGTAGCAAAATGATCGAACCTTTATTTGAATATTCAACCAAACATACCCTTATTATCGCAAACATACCCTTATTATCGGAAACACGCCAACAACCTCTTTCTTTCTTCCTTTCTTTTATTATTATTATTATTATTATTATTATTGTTATTATTCTTATTATTGTTGTTATTGTTGTTATTATTATTATTATTATTATTTCTTCAGCAGGTAAATTTGTGATTCTAAAACGTTGATCTACATCCAGAGCCAATGCACCTGCATCCAGGATTTATCATCGCTTTTATACAGGAGCTGATGATAAAATCCTCTTAAGACGTCAAATCTAAATTTGATAACTTGTAGATTTCTCTAGATATCAGATTGGAGGGCCTGCCTTGCAGCATTGGTTGTGGAACAAATGAGTGAGATAGTGAATTTTATGAATAAAGTAGTCCTGATGCTATATTTCTTAATACAGCACTTAAGGAGAAAAAAAAAAAAAAAAAAGTTCTGTGACTAGAACCATGAGAAAAGCTTTTAGATTTTTGTTGAAATAATTGAAGTAATTATGTTTCAAACACTTAAGTGGTAAGAGAATCTCATGGTAAGTAATTATTTTTCGTTGTGCTTGCGTAGTGTTAAGGCAGCCTTTGATGGAGTTTAGTTTAAATCATCAGTTTGGGTTTAAAAACCGTAGCATATGAGACCTTTACATTATAGTTTTTTACTGTAATATATAAGAGCTTCATATTGTTCACAATTCAAACCATTGGTTTAAACTACGCCTTCAAAAGATCTGCAGCCAACTTTTCCCTTGAGACATCATACCATCTTGCAGGGCCTTAGGCCCCAGTTAAACAGAAATAGCAGTAGTAGTACCTCTGAAAGTAAAAAAATAGCTTCCATGAGTTTACCGAGACCAACCATCAAGCCCGGTCTTGTCGTGGCGAGTCCAATCGTTTATATCTTGGTTTTGATGCCAAGGGGCAAGTTGCTGGTTGATGTGATGGTTTACAGTACTATGTGTTTATTGCGATGCTCTTTTCACCATGTTAAATTGTGATAGTTTAGTGGTTTGATTGATCCTTTCTCTCTAGGTCTCAGCATCATTCCAGGATCAATGAACTTTTCCCTGATTTCTTTTTCAGGCTAGAAAATTTTCCTAATGATTGGGAATGTTTGCAACATATTCGGAAGTATCTCAATTTTCTTTGCAATCATGTTTTCTCTATAGATTCTATAGATTTAAAATGCTATCTTAAAGAGAATTGCCTACCTTGCTCTTATCCGTGGCCTTATCATTTTAATATTATTCACTTGCATTTTGAAGCCATGCTCTTTTTCTTGCAATATCAGTCATGGATTCCAAATGTTTAATCCATTTGTGGTATATAAATTGACGGTTTGTTATCTAAAACTTGAGCTTGTTTGTTCAACAATGTAATCAAAAGTAAAGAAGTGTTCAATTATTATGATGAGAACATTCGGACCAAACGTAATGACCTCTAATGACCTGGTGTTTCTTTCTTCCGTCATGTTAGGTGCAAGCTCATATCGCTAAGCTTCGGCGACTGATAAGCATGATTGACGGGCAACATCAACAATCGATATCTGTCTCCCACCAGTGAAACTACAATATTCCCCTGTATATTTCTTTTGAGATTTCTGCCTCAAATTGGTTTAGCAGCTAGTGTCCACATGATGGAATCCACCATAGAAGTTTACTCCCTTATTCTTACCTTTTATACCTTTTAATTCATACCTTTTAATCAATCGCACTATTCTTTCTAATTTCTTACCACAAGCATGATACTCGGTTACTTTGGAATCCTTGTTATCTTAAACTTCTTGTATTCGTTTCTCTGAAAGAATAATATACATGAATACAAACGTAATATGTATGTGGGTAAATGGTCTTGAAACTGAGGCATATTTTGATAGACAATGTCAATCACATTCTTTCATTGGGACAACAGAAAGTCCTGCCTGTCTCATGTCATGGGCTGCTGCTCTTTTTTCCTTTCTCACAACAACAACTACAACAATAATAATAATAATTTCGTAATAACTTGAAACCGGAGACCATATGGTGGGGGTATTCACCATGGGGCCGTTGATCTTAATTTTACGATTTAAATTGGACGGCATCTATGAAGCGAGTGTAAGAGTGCTACTCAAAGAATGATCTCATAATATTCAACCCTACAAAAAATACACCGTCTAATTTTAATCATATGGTTGAGATCAATGTCACTATGAGGCCCAATAATAGGCTGCCCCCACTGCGGAATTTCCTAATTTGAGCACCTTAAAAGTGATGAGTTGCTTTGGGGTCCAAAATATTTCCATAACATGGAGAGTAATACATCAGTGCCCACCAAAGCACCCTCAAAACTTGCCATAGTACATTTCAATCAAAAATCCAAGGGCCCTTTTTGTAGGTACTGACAATAGTCCTTGTGGTGATACGAGTACTTAGCTGTTAATTGAAATGGGGTCATCCCATCTGGCCTTGAGATGGGACCCTGAGTGTATACTATTTGTTGCAATGTCATTGCAACACCATTTCATTGTCACTTCTCATTTTGTTGTTGCACATACCAGGAATGAGAGCCTATCCTTGAATCTCGCTGAATTCTTTTGAAAACTTAAGAGATGTGGTCCAAATCAATAATTTCTCTCTTGAAAGTCTTCCAAGTAATTGCATTGCTCATCTGTTTCGAGGCTTATTATACCGTGGATTTTGTTCTAATTATTAATGTTTATCCAATTAATCTCATCTCTAACTGGTTTTGGTAAACACTATACTTTTGCAAAGAAATCATGCACGCCATTGATCATCTTGTATCATTCTCAAATACATTTCTTTAATTCTATCGTGACTGTTTTCCTTGCAACTCACATGGGTGGAATTTTGTTTCTCTGATGTATATCTTGATGTCATCACAAATGTTTATGACTTGACTACACAACATTAAATGGATATGGCTAGTTCCAAGTTTCTCATATACTCTTGACAAAGCATGTTCCTCTGTAGTCTTTTAGAGTAACCATGTTGCTCTCCATTATTCTAAGGTCCTTCCCCTTTTGAGTTTTGATGGACATCTTTCTGAGGCCGGTGTGCTTTGTCACCCAGTAATATATCCCCTCCAAGGGGACCATATTATCTGTGTTTTTTAAGAGCTTACCAATTTATCTCCCATATCTGATTGTATTCTGACAAATATTAACTTCTAATGCAATTTTTCAGATTCCATATTTCAAGCACTTCCTTGCAGCCCACGTGGGTGGGAATGCTTATGCTTATTTACATCCTCACATTTTATCATCCTAGCAGTTAATCTCATTTTGTTTTCTCTCATTTCAGCCACACAATGACACTTTTTACTCCATGTTTTCTGACGGTCACTATTTTCTAATAACACGAGAGATTTGGAGATTTAAATAGAAAAATAGGAATCCACAAAATGGGAATCTAGAGCCTCAATGTTAGACCATTTATTTATTTGTTGCGAACTTCTAATCAGCAAAAGACAGTAGGAAAAGGCAAAAGGGTTTGAACAAAAGCTCATGAGTGGGATGAGAAAAGATTCCCAACTTCCAAGCAGAGGAAGTTACGGTTTTTGAGTGAAATTTTGGGCAAGTAGAAAAGCTAACCAGCCGTTTTAAAAGTAGTTGGGGTATGATATCACCACTCATCAACAGTGTCCTTACAGAGTGTTGTCCTTACAAGAGAGTTTGGGGGCAAAAGTAACATGGCCTTCATGTGCCAAACCAGAAGCCGAGTCACCATCAGCTGGGGAAAAAAAAGAAGGTCTCCCTTTCCATAGCTGATTGGCTCCGCGCGGCACCTTATTTTCTTTGAGCAAACTTGGTGGGCCTTTCTAATCTCCTCCGCTGTTTTTCATCCCCTGCTTTTTCCAAACCAATCTCATTCACAGAACATGGGAAGGAGCCGTAGCTATTTCTCCTAAGACCATGACATTTTTTGTACACTTTTTCTGATGTTATAATTCTTGCTATCTAACAACATGTAACAACAGTAAAATGAATAATACTAGAAACACCAACTCTAATGTTATCTGATATGTGAAATGTCATTCTTTTATTAGTAATAATACATTACAACTACTATCGAAAAGATGGTACAAAAACATTGGGATTAAAATTGATGTCCTTGATGCTACTCTGTTAAGCTTTCGAGTCCAACCCATGCACCCTCAAAATTTTGCTTACAGGGTTTACTTCATATCATGCAAATACAACTCAAAAAAGAGTTTCTCTTACTTGTGAATACTCGAAACAAAAACTCTACGAAGCTTTTGTTTGGCATCTTAGTTAAAACTATTGTAAAACTATTAGTAGTTACAATAAAAAACAAAAAATTGCTATAGTGTAAGTTTTTACATGCTACAATTTTCAAACCAACATTTTCATTTCTAACTACTCTTCAAAATACCCTCAAAATAGTGTATCGGGTTATTCTGTTTCAAATCGCACCTTCATTGAATTAGCTATATGGAAGAAAGATGAGTACCAGCTTAGGTAATTACTATGATCTACTTTTGTTTTTGGAGTGGAATGTCTTCTGATGTTTAGATGTTAGTGGGTCCAATCTTTCTCTTTGATTTAGATAAAGGTGTAAAGTCCTTGAGGCAAGATTTCATTTAGTGAAAGATGAGCTAAAAATTGGACATGTCTTAGATGGTATGAGTCATTAGTTGTTAAAAGGAACACTCTTAGGGATCAAATTAATATAGAGCGTTTCTGTGTTTTAATATGCTTTTAACGTTAAAAAAAGTACTTGGAGACTCTTTTTGGGGGAGAGAGGAACAAGAAGTGCGAGACAAAAATTAAGGACACTGCCGTATCCGGCACTAAATCTTAGCCTTTGCAGGCCACTTTCCGAGCATTAGAACATGGAAAAAGACATTGCTACAACGGAGCCAAAGCTGGTAAGATATTAGTGGTGTACATTTGAAGCGGATTTATGTCTAATTAGAACTCTTCCATTCTGTGGTTCCTCTTTCAATAGGACCACATGGGAAGGGGTCTGCTCTAGTGGATTACTTAAATCTAATGTTATGCAAATCCATCAACCAAAAAAAAAAAAAAAACATTGGATTCAATGTTGACTCTTTTAATCAAAAAAAAAGAAAAAGAAAATCTCTGTGAAACTTTCAAAATCTATTTCCAATCTCTAGTAATTCTGAGGGGAAATTTCTGGATATTTTCTAGTGCACAAACTTGGATGTTTGTCAAAAAAAAAAGGAACTATAGCTAGAATCAATCCCTTCATGAGTTAAGAGATATAACCGTTGTTGGGTTTTTTAAAAAATATCATAAATGAGTGTTAAAAAACCCCAAAAAAAAAAAATCCTCTCATAGATAACGTAATCTAAGCCAAAATTGACCTACTTATGGTGTCCTGGAGCAGGCTTAGATACTTTAATGGTTTTCTCGTAGGGAGTACTTAACAATACAATAAAATCGAGGGTGTTTGAAATAGTGGTGGAACTCGTTGGTTAAAACTATTTTTATTATAGTATATGAGAGTTTTATATTGTAGCAATTTTTTTATTGTTACCGTAGCATGTAAGAGCTTTATACTGTTCATAACTGAATTTGTGATGAAAACCGTGGTTCCACCACTCAACCAAACAACCATATGCACAGTTTTTTGTTATAGTTATTATTATTTTATTAATTTTTTAAAAGGATTCCTGACATGCACAGTTACATCAATTATATCATTCATTAAAAAAAAAAAGAAAAAAGAAGTTATATCTCGTAACACTAAAAAAAAAGAAAAGCATACACATTGAAGCAGCGATGTGGAGTGCAAGAGTGAAATAACATGCAAGTGGTGGATAACATTTTCAGCAGAAAAAGTGTTTGGATTAAGTTATACAGTTTATTTTAATGTTATGAAGACGTTTAAATAGTATAAAATGTACGTTAAAGAGGTACCAACTACCACAGACCAGAAATGGTACGTTGGAAACGTACAAAAGGTTGAACTATAGAGAAAAGGCTCCGATTTTTGCAGCCTTGAGTGTTTACTGCTAATCTCTCGCTCAAGCTGTGACCTTTATTATTAAAGGGGTCCTTCACTCGGCAGACCTCAAGGTTGATGCATATTTTTAAAATATTTTATTTGATTAAAGATATTTTTTCCTTATAAATCTAAAGGTTTAAAGACAGATGCTTAAATTATTTTGATTGAAGAAATTGTCATAGAATTAAAGGGTGGGAGTTACTCTATACCTTATTGAAATGGTTTTTACCCGGTAGAGTAAGTATTTTTAGCCATCTAATAAAGTTTTAGCAGATAGATTTATTAGTGACAGTATTTTTGTATCTTAAGGTGCATTTTATTAACTAAATACTTGCCCCACTGATAGGTTAAAACAACGTGCTCTGTGGTAGAAAAGACATTGTACAATTTCATTTTAATCGTTAGGTAAGAAAAAAAGTGTAGTAATATTTTCAGCTTCTAGTTGTTGTTTAGAAGAATTAATTAAACTCTAGAGTTCAAACTACAAATAGTATAAAATTTTTACATATTATTATAATATAAGATAAAAATATATTACAATATAAAAATCTACATGCTATAGTATGTAATTTAAACTTTAAAGTTGGAAAGTTTTTTCTCAAACACCTTGATACATTTTAAATTTAGTTTTCATATCATAAAATATTAAAAAAAAGAGTAAAAAAGAATTAATAAAAGGTCAAAACCTGCAAAGGTAGCATCCTATATACACACATGGGTCTCTGCAAAGCTTTTGGATTTTCTCTGGGAAACTGTTCTGCTGTTGTTTTTATATGTCATACAGGGAGTCCACAGAATAAAAAGCCCTAGTTGCCCAACAATCAGAAATGGCCAAACCATCATCAGCATTGTACTGGACAGTACACTAAATATTAGCCCGTGAATTCAGGTTGAGAGAAACAGAGGAAGTAATATTATTTTAAGATGAATGGGTTTTAACCTAGGCAAAGATCTACTTTGGGTAAATTGCTAGAAACCTCACCAAATGAACTCTCAGTAAAAATTAAATAAAGATTGAATAGTTACTGCTTTTTGTAAGATTGGACCTGATTGGTCGTGGGTGACAAATGTTACTTGGACTCTTTCTGAAAATATTTTGCTCCATAAGGAATAAATGTTCTAAAGCTCAAGCTAAACTTCCAACATGGTATATTCACAATTCTTGTCTACCCATGATATATTCAAGGATGAAAATATCAGTATCAGTGGAAATACGTTACTTTAATTTTATAGAAATTTTAGAGAAAATATCGATATCGATAGACATTTTATCAAAAATTATGAAAATTACAAAAAATTTAGATTAAGGATATCTCTAATACTTTAAGATACAATAAATATTAAAAAGAAACATAAATAAACATGACTTACATAATAAATATCATACATATTAAATTTGTTCTTGTTTTAAACGAGATTGGTGTCATGACATGTTACTTGAGTAGTGCTGAATATAATTATGAATATGCCACATATAGGTTTGTAAACTCATAAAAAATTATCTTTATCCGATTTTAACATTCTTAATGTGTATAGGATAAATATTCATTCATTAAAAGTATAAAATACTAGTAGATTGTTTAAAGAGAAAAAATCTATTAAATTTTAAAATTTTTGACAATACGAAATTTGATCCAAATTTCTAGGATATAGACCGAAATTTTGTATAAAAAACACTACAAATTTTCCGATATCAATATTTACCGAAATCTCCTATATTTCTCAGACACTTTGCCGAAATCAATATTACAATGAAAAGATCTTTCGGTACCTCGAAATTTGGAAATTTCCACTAAAACTTCTGAAATTTCGCAAATATTTATGTCCATGGATATATTCTGCTCAGCATGTCAAACATAAGATGTTTGGGTAAAATATAATCTGCCTCCCAAGAATAATGTTTTCCTAACTAAGATTGACATAATATCAAGGTAATATTGAACTAAAGTAAACTGAAATACTATGCTCTTGAACTACTCTCCATTTAAGGTGAACGATTTTGTTCCTTAATTAGTAGTGTGTGCATACAAAAATTTTGCATACTCTGGCTATTATAGAGTTTTCCTTCAGTAGAAGCAATTACACAAAAACAAAGATTAGATCATGATTTTAAAACTGCCAAACAGTATCAATTATGAAGCAAGGGGCAATATTCACAATAAAGTCTTTGGTTTGAGTTAGTGTTATTAGACAGGAATTTATATACCGGTACATGAGCAATCCATTCATAAAAGATCTATATACTATGAGGGGATGCATTATCTTATTAGAGTTATTTGTGTATACCCTCTATTCTTATAACTTCAATTATTAATGCCAAAAAAAACAAAAGAGCAGAAGGATAATTAGCCTTTTAGTTGGAGACTTGCTACTAAAACTTGGATTAGATGATTCCAAAACCCCAATTGATCAAATGTGAGGTGAGGTGAGAGAGAGAGAGAGATAGAGAGAGGTGGGGGGCCATGTTGTCATTTGGAAGGCCAACAATGAAGAGAAAACCCCATGGGCTTGGCTCCCACCATGTCCTTACTCTCATGCACATTCCCCTAAACACCCGTGGTATGTACTTTCCCCTCCTTTGCCCCTACTTCGGCCACGTCACCCTCCTCTTCATCACTCTCTTCATAAATACCCCCCTCTACCTTCACTTCATTCACCACCACCCACCACTCTGTCTTCTCTCTTCCTATTTACTTCAACCTTTCCCATCTTCCTCCTTCAAAACAAAAAAAAACAAAAAAACAAAAAGAAAAATGGCCATTAGAAAAGCAAACAAGCTTCCCCAAACGGCAGTCCTCAAGCAAATCCTCAAGAGGTGCTCGAGCTTGGGAAAGAAGAATAACAACAATGGCTACGACGAAGATGGTCTTCCTCTTGACGTCCCAAAAGGGCATTTCGCAGTTTACGTTGGGGAGAACAGAACCAGGTACATTGTGCCGATCTCCTTCTTGACTCACCCCGAGTTCCAAAGCCTCCTTCGCCGAGCCGAAGAAGAGTTCGGCTTCGACCACGACATGGGCCTCACAATCCCTTGCGAGGAAGTCGTTTTCCGCTCTCTAACAGCAACGCTTAGATGAGAGAGAAAGAAAGAAAGAAGGAAGAAAAGGGCATCAAGAATCGTTTGTTTGATGGGAAAATGCATGCAATGAAGAAGAAAGAAGAAAAAAGAAAGATCAAAATGGATATAAGACGAAGCTGTGGTTTCTGCTTCTCTTTTTTTTTTGGACGTCTTGTTTTTCTTTTCTTCTGATCTTGTCATGTTGTTCTTCTTGATCTCTTCGGGTTCTTTTTTTTTTTTTTTTCCCATCAAAATGCCCACTTTATTTATTTGTTCTTTTGGGGGAGTGGGAGGTGGTTTGGGTTTTGGAACCCATCTGTTGGGTTTTTAATGACTTTTTTAAGTCTAAATTTGAAGTTAACCTATTTGAAATTTTGTAATGGGTTTGCAATTTGTACAAAGAAAGTTTGATGTTTTCCTCACTGAGGTTGATTTGGATGTTGTGTACACCCTGTGAGAGAAATTAATGCCAAGTAAAGCAAGATGGGTTATTTCCCATTTGCCTTTTTTAAAATGCTTGTTTGTTATAGTGTAACATATAGTACCATTTTTTAAGTTTAGTACATAGCGTAAATTACACATATTATTATTTTTAAAGTCTTTTGGTTTATGTGTATTGTGTAAATTTAACAAAATTTTTATTTACAAAAGTGATGTATTTGAATATTAATCCTTAAATTCTGGTAATTGTATTCTTCTAATTCACCCTTACAATTTCTCTCTCTTGCATGAGGCTCTTTGGCTCTAGCTAATTAATCAAGATCTGTGCAAGGGTGTGGGGATGGGAAAAAAGCGCAAGATCTTGAGTCAAATCAAATCAAAGGGCATCTACACAGTCTTTTAAGAAAGTTTACCCAAAGACAAACCCAGACGTTTGTCAGGGAATGTGGGGTACATACAAGTGTACGGATCACTAGTTATTGTATAAGACTTATAAGCATAATAGTGTACCCTACCGCCACTTGATTTTAAAATTATATAAAAAGGGGGAAAACAATATTTGACATCAATGAAACAAAACTTCCGTGAGGAAAAATACTTATAATTTTATAATTAATATGAAGTTTGTTGTTATTCTAACCTAATGGGAATATCAATCTTACAATTGACCTATTGTGGATGATTCTTTCTTTTAAATAAATGTTTTCTTCAATGTTGTGGTGAGTTTGACTTGTCATCTAACTTCATGCTAGCACGTACAGCTTTTTTTAGGTGAATATGTCTGTTAAATTAAAAAATGATTCTAGTTTATAAATATTTTATATATGTCACAAAATGATATTATTAAAATAATTACTATAAAATTATATAGTATAAAATGTGATATCATTAAAATAATTACTACGTAATTAAAAATATTTTTAAGATATTTTGAATATTGTGTTGCATTTTAATTTTATAACAATAATTTCACCACGTATTGTAATTTTTTTTCTTTTGTTTTCCTGTTGAGAACAAGAGATTCAACTCTGTTTATACACATTTAAGAATTTGGTAGGGAAATATTTGAGACACTAAGAACTGTAATTAATTGAAGGATTCATTTCAAATATGGTCTCCAAAACAACAGATAATGATTATTTCATATTGCCTCCTACAGTTCAAAATAGCATAACACTGTCCCTCAAGCTAACATAAGTTACAATTTGATACTTTTGTCAATACAATGTTATTTTTTAATGGTTTTAATAATATATAGTCCACATGACTAGTTAGTAAAAGGTAATATAGAAGGAAGAAGGCAATTCAAGGGATTGTTGTTAGGATGGATGCCCTTAAAACATGTAATGTTTTTGTAACAGACATATTTATAAATAACTAAATTAAGTAAATTTTTCATTATAGTTGTATGCATATATTTTGAATATTTTATGGATATCGTTAAAATTCCATAATTAATTATGTAACTTTAAATATTATATACATGTGTTATATACATTAAGATAATATTTAAGAATGATAACTAAAAAGGTCAATAATATATAATTCGTTATTCAATTAAAGTATGAAATCTTTAATTGAACTTTAGTAGTGCAGGTTATTTCCATTGAGAATAGAATGATCTTATCCAAACCGTTAATGTAATGAGTCATTAAATGAGTGCAGAGTATATACTAAGATTATGTAGGACCAGGTTAAATAAATTCTATTAAAATATTCCAAACTATAATTACATTGATCGATAATCATACGTAAGATAATATTAATCTTAAGTTATTAACAGACTCCTATTTATGGAATTACGTCTCTTGATTTATTCATTATGGATTCAAGAAAATCCCATATATTTTGGATGCATAGTAAAGTAAGTAGCCGAGAATGTTAATATTACATGATGAAACTTATCCTTCTTTAACAAAAAGTAGATCAATTTTTCTTTGGAGTATTGGTTTGGCCCTTGAATAACATGAGTACTCAAATTTGTAATTAAGTTCATGAATTTATTATATATTATAGGATCAATGCCACTCCAGGGTAAAGATGTAATTAGAGAGGTTAATGGATGTTGTGTAGCTTTAATGAAGAATTATTTATGGAGGATCAATTTATATGCAATGATAGTATCAAATGTGCAACTCTAGAATATAAGTAATTATATTTCTAATTTCAAGAGTGCAATTCTAAGTTTCAAATGGAGTATCATTGGAATAATAAAAGAGTAATGTATCAATTAAATAGTTTGATTAATATATTGATTTTATTACAGCTTGAAACTATGAGTCCATTAATCCCCCTCGCTATCCTTGCAAATACTATTTGAACAAGTAGAATTATTAGTTTAATTAATCAATTTAGCATTATGAAATTCTAAATTAAATATTACTCAAAAAATTAATTAATATGAACTAATTTACAGTCATTAAATAATAAGATTATTTAATAATAAATAATAATTTATTTTGGAACACACACAGTAGGTCCCACCTCTGCATAGACACATAACACGCACAAGGAGGGGTTTTTTGTGCAATCCAAGACTTGTTCACTAAGTTTTCTACTTCTAGAAGTTTATAATTTTGATTTATTCAAAATTGGAAACAGATCAAATTAGGTAACAAGAAGTATTTTTCTCTCATAATAAGTGATTGGCACCACAAACATAGAGCGATTCTCTATGTGGGCTACATACAGATAAGAAAATAGAAAGTTATCTCTTTTATTTTAATTAAATATGTGATAATCAATTTAAATTAAAGAAACTTCTAGGATTAATTGGGTTTCTTATTCTTTATAAAATAAAAGCCTCTTCTATTCATTTGGAATACACTACATTAATAGTTTTGGTGAGACTATAAAACTCTACTCAGAAACCTAGTGATAGATGTGTAGAGAGAGACATAGAGAGAAGAAGTGTTCTTCACTCCTATCTCGCTTTGTTCATATGTTGATACCAGCGTCAGACTAATAGTGAGTGAGTGATCTCATAGAAATCCTTACTTTCTTCTACGCCTACATGTATGCCCATTTAGTGCCAAGGACTAGATGAGGAAGACAACAGTTTTATATAGAGAACACATTTCCTGTTAAAAAATTTTCAACCTCATCGCTCTAACCTGGTACGAGCATATTATATGAGCATTAAATTAATACACTTTATAGTGTTACTTTACAAAAGTTCTATAAAAAATTTTCTTATATACATTTTGCACCTTTACTATATTTCTGCATATTTTCTCTAAAATTGTTTTAGAAAACCAACATTTGCAGTAAAGAAGGAGGAGATACAAATAAGAATTGGAATAAGAAAGAATTTGCAATTTTCTTATTTTAAAATTTTAAACTATACATCTATTTTAACTTTACAGTATTGTTCGTTATTTACGTGATCTACACGTGATTAAAGTCGTTAATAAATTGATGCCTCAATCACATAAATACCAAAGTTGAAACTTGCTATAACCACATGAAGAAGTTTTGTGTCATTCCAAGTTATAGGAGGTAAATTAAAACAAACATTACTTTTTGGAATTAAATTTGGGACCTCTTATAATTGGATGTGAATATGTAGTAATTAGTAGATATTTGTTTATCAAATTCTGCTCTACGCGACCGCGACTTTGACGACGACAACCTCCTCTTTCGTGCAACTTGCTCTGCGGCGATGATGACAACGACAACAACTCCAGTAACTATGACGAAGACAAGAAGTGATCGCCAACAATCTACACATGACTCCGTTTGTGCAAAGATCTCTGGTGGTAAATCTGGAGTCGGCGACGTGGCATGGATGCCGCGCTGGATGGCGACAGTTGTAGGGAGGAGGGAGAGAGAAGAGATAGAATATAAGGAATTGGGTTTTTTTGGTTAGGTTTGTTCTCATCATTGATTTACTAAGGTTTGTCACTGATATCTTAGATTTTTTATCACCGATATATTATGGTTTATCATTGATGTATTTGGGTTTATCATTGATGTACTCGAGTTTGTTATGATATATTTGGGTTTATCACTAATGTACTATAGTTGATTAATAATTAATGAAAGTTATTTTTGTCATTTTGACTTTATAATTAATAAAAAAAAGTCATTTTTTTATTTAAAAAAAATATGATCATTTATTTTAAAAATACTATTTGCCTCTATATCCTTATAACATATATATTATATATTAATAGTGTAATATGTTCAACTTCATCGTTGCTGATTACCAACTCAAAGACAAGAATGCTACTTATGGCGTGTTAACTGTTTGAATTAGTAATAAGTTTTTGACAAAAGTACGTATTCAAATATTTGGGATTGAATTACCCAATCGCTCGTTAGATGGCATTTATATATACTTTATTTTAATATGTATATTTATCTTCTTAAGTGGATTACCTGAAGACGCATTTACATTGCGTCAGGGGCTCGACTCAAATCTAGTGTCCAATTTTCTTATCCTAAGCCCTGTCCAACCCATAAGATAATGCCAAGTCATAATGAAATTTCGGTTACCTTTCGAGAATCTTTCGGTCTCTTGTCCATCGACCGCATTATCTCTTCTCTCCCCAACTCTAACCTTTTTCTTCTTGGGCAATTCGCTTAGATAATTTAGGGTCTCATATATATTTTTTCCTAATATATTACTCTTGTTCACTTTTCATCCTAAAACTCTCATATCTCATACTTCATTTCTTTTTTTGCCCAGATACATGTTGCATCACATCTCATATTTCGTTTTTTATTTGCCAAAAGTAAACATATATAAAATAAACTAAACTAAAGAACGAACAGAAATTGAAAAAAAAAACTACCATTCTTCTATATTAAAAAAAAAGAGTAAATTGCTCTGGTAATATCTTACATTTCACACAAGTTAACATTTAGTCTTCAATCTTTTATTTTTTATTTATTAGTTTCTAATTTTTGATTTTATTGCTAATGGATCAATTTAACAGTCAAACAATTAATTTTGGATGAAAAAAAACAACAAACTGGTCCCCAAAGTTAACATTTCACAAAAGTAAATGTTTAGTCAAATAGTTAATTGCTCTGGTAATCTCTAACATTTCACAAAAGTAAACATTTAGTCCCCAATCTTTTATTTTTATTTATTAGTTTCTAATATTTGATTTTAGTTGCTGATGGACCAATTTAACAGTCAAACGGTTAGTTTTGGATGAAAAATGTGATAAAATGGTCCCCAAAGTTAACAAAAATGTGACAAATTGGTCCTTAAAGTTATAAAAAAAGATGACAAATCGGTCCTCAAAATTAACAATTAAACCATTAAATTAGTCATTCAGTAACTAAAATAAAAGATTAGGGACTAATAAATCAAAAATAAAAGGCTAAAAACCAAAATTACATTTTTCTAAAAAATTAAGAACTAACATCACAGTTTACCCTAACAAAAACTGCTTTTCTTTATGAAAATGTGATATTAATATATAAGTACATAAAACAAAAACTATGTGAGAGAGAAAAAAAATGTAAAGAGGAATGCGAAGAGAAAGGTACAATATTTTTGAGTGAAAAGTGAGAAATAACTTCACAGGGGTCGAGGAAAAAGCGCAAGCCGAAGTTAGAGAGAGGAGGGAGAAAGGGAGGAATTAAACAGTGTTGTAATTACTGAGTGGGACGGAAAATATCTCTTAGGGTATGTTTGGTTTGAGCATTTTATTTACTCAAATCACGGTTTAAATCATTTTGTTACAATATTTTCTCTCACAAAAATTTAAATCTTTATTTAAATACTCTATTCAAATACTCAAACCAAACGGACCCTTAAAAACTAAGCAAAATTTTTTGATGACTACTCGATTTTGAAGGGACAAGAACATAAAATTAAATTAATATACTACTATAATCAATCAAAATATCATTAATAAATGTAGGAGATTGTTAATTAAACAATGATCTTTGTTATAAATGTTCCCCTTTGCTTCCTCCAATAAGAAGATTTATATCCTTCTATTCAGAAAATGCAGATACGGATTTTTTATTTTTTGAAAGGGATATGGATAATGGTGATGAACTCAACTCAAATTTTCAGTTTAATTTTTTGTGTTTTAAATGGTGTTCAACTAATCACATTATAACATATGATTTAATAAAATGATATAAAAGTTAATTAACTACTATTTCAAATTTTTTTTAAATAACATATTATAATATGATTTGATTAAATCCCATTTGAGATATTTAAATCCATGGTAAATATATATATATATGTGTGTGTGTGTAAATTATGTGTCCACTTCTCAAATTTCACATTAATATCAGTCACTAGCATTTCATTTGACATTAACTGCCGTCTTCTTGATTCAACGACCTAAATTATCACGTGCATATACACGGACATATGACCAGTACTATTTTGGTAGGTGATGATAGCTGGAAAGTTGACTAATTTAATGACATTAGTTGAGGATTTATTCCCACAGATAATACATATTAATATACATAATATATGATTTCAGAAAAAAAAAAAAAACAAAAAAAAAGGATGATTGATTTGTTTATCAAATATGTATACTCTTGAAAAACAAATGAAGTTTTAGTCACATCATACTTTTATATAACATATTTTAGTTACAATATTTTTGTGTGATTATATATCTTTTTTTTTTTTCACAAAACAAAACCTTGTATTTACTTATATGCATTTAGTCATGACTTTTTGTTAGGACAAAAACTTTAACTACAATATTTTTAATTGTGAAAGTTTTTTAATGTGATAAAAAATTTCTCTCTTATAACTAAAGCCTTCGTGGTTAAAAATTTTAGTCGCAATAAAAATTTGTTACTAGATAAATACTTATTATAAGGTTGTGATTAAACGCGACATTTACACAAAAAATGTTATGACTAAAAATTTATTTTATGAACTAACCTATGTTATACAGATATGTTGTCTCTCTTTCTTCATCATTTCTTTTCGTGCACTTCAATATATATAAGGGTATCTATCACTATTGCTCATGAAATTGTCACATATAAGCAATTTTCTTTTGAACTTTTAATTTGGTAAGTTAATTTAAAATTTTATATCTTGATAAAAATTTAATTAAAGAAATTATTCACAATAAATTTAGGTTAAAATGTATAAAAATGACCATTCATATCAATAATCAATTATTTATATGCTAATTACATGTTAATTTTAATCAAAAACTTAAAATTACTATTATTAGGGGTGATTTGCTATAGATTTATAAGTTTAGAGGATAACTTGCCAAAATTAAAAATTTAGGAAGCAAATTATAAATATGTGACAAATTCAAGGGTAACAATATCAATTACCTCATATATTATTTGTAATGACCAAAGGAAATGCATTAATAAAATCTAATATTTAATTGGATTTAATTAATAAATTTACCCTTATAAATCGTATTTTTGTAAAAATTACAATAATGTATAATAAACAATATTAGTAGGAAATTTTATGATAAACTTGATACGATGTTGGATATTACTAAATACAGATTTTGTAAGCTTAAAAGCTCAAAAATTTATAAATAATATCCATGAAACAAATTTTATATCACAATTAATTATAATATTGTGGTATAAATTAATGGGTGATTAAGATTAAAATAAAGTAAGAAAGTATGCCCAAACCCTAAAACAGTGTAAAAAGGGTACAACGCAGTACACTGCTAAAGTAAAAAAACACAAATATGAGAAATGTTGTGTTTGAACTCTAAAAATGAACTAAAGAATAGGTTGTATATTTTATACAGTACAAGAATATGTTTTTTCAATGGGTTCACTCCAGCAGTATAAGAAAAATACTGCGTAGTGAAAATTTAGATAGTGTGAGATTTTAGGGGCCCACCAAGTAGACACCCCATGGGTTTTTATTGGGCCACTATACCATGAAAGGTGGCCCAATCACCTAAAGCCACCCAACATGCCCAATTATTACAAGGGGTGACTCACCATAATATAAAAAAAAAGGTGGATAAGTCTTAATTAAAAGACTTAAAAGTGACAATTTTTTTTTATTTCTCTACCACCCATATTCGGCAACTCCAAAACTCACCCACCCAAAATTTTGTTCCAAAGCAATTCTTCACAAAACTTTCTCTAAACAAGTTTCAAGCTTCAACTGCAAGGTTTGCAAACTTTTCAAGGTAAAAAAAAACTAAACTTTCCTCAAGTTTTCTAGGGTTTTCTTAGGTTTGAAGGGAGTTTAACAAAATTTTCATTGGTTATGGAATATGCCTAGGAAGTTGGCATAATCAAAGTGAGGAAGGTGCACAAGCTCATCACTTTTCTTTTTGGTAAAAGCCTAGCCCTTAATCTTGGATTTATGGTTGCTTGTTTTGACTTTGTTGTTTGCTTTTCAAGTAAGCAATGTAATTATTTATGTTAGACTATGACATGTTTATGTGATTTTCAAGTAGGTGATGGTGATGAGTGGTGCAATTGGAAGTTAAGTGCTCAAGGTTTGGTATGGTTTTGAAATTGGGTAAAAATTTCAAAGTTTGAGTAATTTCTTAAAGGATTGAAGTTTAACATCTTCAAGCAAGATTATTTGTTAGAGAGGTTTTGGAAACTGCTTAAAGCAGTGGGGGTATTGTGTTAAAGCATATTTTTACAAAATTACCCTAGGGACTAAATTGCAAAAAAAAATCTTATTCTCGACAGAATAAAAAAAAGGCCAAAAACTCCCATTTTCAGTGGAAATTTTGAAAAAATTAAAACATGAAAGTTGTAGATCTCGACAAAACTATTAAATATTACAAATGATTCGTCGAAAATCACCTTTGGTTGTGAGATATAAATTTTACAAAAAATTGTTAAAGTTGGAAAAAAAAATTAGGGGCAAAAATGTCATTTTACAAAAAGAATTAGGGTATGCTACTTTGAGAAAGTTTGATCCTCTTGAAAAATGAAGGCTAATAGTTTAAAAAAATTGTTTTTGGTCCGAGAGGAAAAATTGTCAAAAATTTTCAAATGAGAGGGTAAAATTGCAAAGTTTTGTTTAACTTGGGCTTTTATTGTAAACTCGTTATCTAATGCCCCGAACACTTTTTTTCACGCTAATAAGCAATGTTTCATGTTAAATTAACCAAGTCAGGCCTAGGAATTTAAAGCGGCCCATCAAGGGTAAAAACGTCATTTTTTATGAAATGAGCAATACGGACCCTAAAACGTATAAGATAGAGAACAACAAGAGGATGGTCGAACTTTAAGTAGTCAAAAAAGTATTCTGAAATAATAATCGAAAAGTATACCTTATTGACGTATAGCTAAATAGTGATGATTTGGCTAATAATAATATAATTAGCCAAACAGGTCCTCAGATGAGTAACAAGGGAAACCTGAAGACGGTTGGTGCAGCGGAAGTGTTTCAAAGTGAAACAAGGAAAGAAAACTCAAGAACAAACTCACAGAGTTTAATAATTAGGAATAAGTCTGATTATTGATCAATGATGCTCCAAAACAATTACAATGAGCCTTTATATAGTGTTTGTAGGAAAGTAGAATAATAGTCTAAATAGAAGTAGAATAATAGTCTAAATAGGAAACTAATAATAATCCTAATAATAGTCTGAGTTGTAATCCTAATAATAATCTGAATAGGTAATCCTAATAATAATCTGAATAGGAAACTAATCTCTATGTGCTGCATCAATCCCTTCCTCGTGAAGAAAACTCGTCCTCGAGTTTTGTGGGTGCAAAGAAAACTCATCTGGCGGAAAATACTCAAAGATGTCAGCAACGTTGAAAGTGTTGGAGATATTCATATCAGGAGGAAGATCAACTGTGTAAGCATTATCACCCAGTTTCTTCAAAATGCAAAAAGGACCAATCTTCTTATTCTTGAGCTTATTACAATTACCAACCAGAAAGCGATTTTTACGCAAATGCACCATAACCAAATCTTGACAAATCACATTCCAAACCCACAATAGAACCAAAACAATGGTCCACCCAAATGCCCTAAAGTCCCAAGCAATTCGCCATTGACGCTGACTCGCCCTTTTGGTCTTGAAATCTCCAAGATCAATTGCAAGAATGCCAATAATTTGATCAACAAAAATTAGTGGTTTCACCTTCAAATCTTCAAAAACAATGCACTCAATTTTTAGCTTTTCAGGTTGTGTTCCAGTTGGTCCAATCTCTTCAACAACCCGACTTGTTGGCTCACTTTGAATTTCATCTTTAGGTGTTGGCATGGGATTTTGATGAAAAATTGGATCAATTTGCTTAATGGAACTTAAAATCTGATGAGTGCCACTATCGTTGCTAAACTTGGAGATTTGGATAGTGTCAATTTTCATACTTTGCAACTGATTTTGACCGTTTGACTTGTTAGGTTGCAGATCTTGATTTGGGCCAAATTCCTTTTCAACAGTCAAAGCTAGCTCCAATTTCTTTTAGGTTAGGGGAATGTTGTTAGGCCCATTTTGCTCTAGGGTCAGCTTAATAGAATTTTGAAGTTCCAGTGTACTTCGAGAAGGAGGGGAACGCATATCAACGCTGCCACTGGAGCGCATATCAACGCCGCCACTGGTGAGCAGCTCGCTGCCATTAACTCCACACTGGCGTTGATTAGATCCAACCCCACCTGATAATGGAAGAGTCTCTTGTAGCTTCGATGGAGAAGGAAGTGTGTTGCACGGGAGAAATGGCTGTGAACTGAGATGAATGACTTCATCACGAGCACCGCCGTAATGTTGGGAAGGAGATGAATTGCAGATGTTAGGGATCAATTGACCACCATGTTGAAGTTCTCCATCGCGCTTTGGAGGTCGTAACGCAGACCGATTGATTTGAGTCTCCACCTTCGAAGCCAAATTAACTGCGTCCGTTATAGTCCAAACTTCTTGCAATGCCACTTGATCTTGAATAGCCAAATTTAATCCACCGATGTATCAAGCAATTAGTTGGTTTTCTATCTCGGGCAAATTAACACGGGCATTTAAGCGATAGAATTCTTCTGTGTACTCGTTAACACTACGATTGGCTTGCCGACAATTTTGATATTGTTGGTATAGTACTTGTTCATAATTCGGAGGCAAAAATCGTCGTTGTAACAACCGTTTCATCTTGGGCCACGTACGTACTCGTGCTTTGCCTTGTCGTTGACGATTAAATTGCAATTGTTCCCACCATGCTGATGCTCCACCTTTTAATTTATATGCCACCAATTTCACTTGATTGTCTTCTGAAATATTGAGATAATCAAAGAAATTTTCAACATTGTGGATCCAATCGAGAAAATCTTCAATGTTCAACTTGCCATCAAAAGTTGGCAAATCCATCTTCATTTTGAATTCCTGTGTATTTTGGCCTCTATTATTTGTCCGATATTCAGTACGGTAGTCTTGAAAATCATATTCCTCACCGGATGAATAATCCAAATTTTGTTGTCGTCGATGTCGGGGATTTCGTCGTTGTTGGTAGTGAAGATCTTGCCTAAAAAATTCATGTGGATCCAGATCGTGCTCTGGAAGCCCATTATAATCATCTAAACCATGTATACCTCTGAGTTGAACTCTAGTGCCAAGACCAGCAATGTCGTCGGTGCCTCTGTCTGGCCGTCTGTCGTGGCTTCTTCGCCGATCATCTATGTCGCCGACACGGTCAAACTCCCGTTGGCGTGGATTCATGTCGTTGCCGGCGTTTGCCCGTGGGTTTTGCATTGGATCTCGTCGACGGAAGTGCATCTGGACGTTGGGTTGCATCGGATCGGGAGGAGGAGGTCGTACGCGTATCGTTAAGTCTGGGCCTAGCTGAATTTCTTCGCCGCTGTTGCAATCGTGTCGGGGCTTTGGTCTGTCTTGAGCCCGTCGTCGATCATTGCCAGTCGCCATAGCCCGTTGCAGATCGAGCTTGGGTTCGCCCAGGTCTAAAGGTTGTCGGACATCTTCCACCAGATCGTCGTCTGAATCGGAGGTGCCGTACGCCGGCTGATCGCCCGGCAGTTGTGGAACCTCGGTAGTGCGTCTGACTTCGAGTACGAGAGCAGCAAGAGTCTGCTGTACATCTCGAAGTGTTTTGTCCATTCCCTCGACTCGTTGTTCGAGGTTTTCGAGCCGCCGTTCGTTGTCGACGGGTCGTTGCCCACTAGAACCATCCTCGGCCATCGGATTAAGGTAAAAATCCTGCTCTGATACCAATTTTGGTGCAGCGGAAGTGTTTCAAAGTGAAACAAGGAAAGAAAACTCAAGAACAAACTCACAGAGTTTAATAATTAGGAATAAGTCTGATTATTGATCAATGATGCTCCAAAACAATTACAATGAGCCTTTATATAGTGTTTGTAGGAAAGTAGAATAATAGTTTAAATAGAAGTAGAATAATAGTCTAAATAGGAAACTAATAATAATCCTAATAATAGTCTGAGTTGTAATCCTAATAATAATCTGAATAGGTAATCCTAATAATAATCTGAATAAGAAACTAATCTCTATGTGCTGCATCAACGGTTTTAATAGCGGCAAAAATAAGTAAGCTCTAAACCCACCTACAGTATGAAAGAGTAGGTTTAAGGGTATAGCGTATTTATGTGAACATGCCTATGTGTGCTATACAGTTGAAAAGTGTAAATGTTTCGCACATTGTATGTACGTATATTGCCATGCATGGTATAATAACCAAAATAACTGGACTGGTAAATGAAACATCATAACTAAAAAAAGTGTCGTACCAGCTCCTGAAGTAAATGGGAGTTTAAAGTTAAAATTATGTTATGGTTTCGGTGTTACGAAGACCTATGTGCACATATGGTACGAGCACCTGGGCTCTAATGAAAGAAAGATAAAAGAAGAATAAGGAATGTTCATAAAAAAGCATAAATAGATCATGCATATTAGGTATAAGATTCATGTGGGCTATGTTTGGACTTACGGAGCATAAGCTCACCTAGTTATTTCATGCTGTAGGAATTTTCATTAAAAGGTTAGAATGACCATACTGATGAGCGGGCGGGGGAATATGAGCACTGTGCAGACCAGGGTGTGGATACCGCTACAGATTATGTTTCCGTTGCTATGTATTTTAAGTTATTTTGGATCTTAATGTATAAATAATATAGTATAGTTAAGTGAGACAAAGCCTCTTTTGGACATGCTAAGTAAGTGATGTTTTAAAAGAAAGTTATTTATGCAGTTATATATATAATTATAAAAGGAGTTTTAGTATGTACGTGTAATATATTTATAAAAAAATATATTTTTAAGATTTTTATACATAAGTAAAAAAAATGTTAAATCATAGCTCATAAAAAGACAGATTGTAACATTATTGTCGATATTTATATGTATTAGCTAGTTTTTTAAGTGCAAATATTATTGCTATAGTTGAGGCCGATCGGCCCCTTAAATGCCTTCGCATGGCCTGTTGCGTTTATATGCGTGGGTCTCCATACTCGTCTCTTACAAGGGATCGTGTCCATGATGGTCAATGTTCCACCGATCCAACGGTCTATATATGAGCGTGCATTACTTTTCATCATCATCATTTATCACTGTATCACCTATCTCATTTGCCCATGACATTCACTATTAGAATTGTAATTAGCCCTACGTTTTTGAAGTATGTATTTTACTCATCCATTATAACTGTTTATGTTCATAATTTGGCACGAGGATATACATGAAGATATTAAGGAATAGAATAGTTAAAAAATAAAAGAATCAGTTTAAAAAATAAAATAAAAAAATAAAATATCAAATCGCACAATTTATTCAGATAATAATAATAATAATAATAATAATAATAATAATAATTATTATTATTATTATTATTAAAGAGACATTGAATTCTGCCTTCATGAAATTCCATGAAACAAATACGTCATTTTTATCTTATCCTTTCCTCGTATATATCTAAACATAAATACACATAATATATGTAGATAAAATACCCATGCATACGTACGTAAATGTGTATATATGTATGCCCTTCAGTTTCGTCCATCGGTTATTCCGTGAATGCTGCGCTTGTCAGCTTTTCCAATCAGCATTGGGCCACTTTGTTCGTGTAGTCCATTGTCAAATTTATATCTCATACACACCAAAAAAAAAAAAGGGAATATTAAAAAGGGTATTAATATTATTTTGTTTTGTGGATAAGGTTGCGCCATTTTATTTTCTGTTTCTATATAATATATTGTTCGAGAGAATTGGCGCTATTGTCTTGTTAGGGTAACTGCAAAAACGTAATAACTAATATAAATAAATTAAGTAAATTGTTGAACGTTGTTTTGTAATCGATTACCAAAACCTATCTAGGTTATTTATGGCTGTTTGGTTTGGTAATCAAGTAAGGTGTTTAAAAGAGTTGTTTGAACGATATAAAGTTCAAACTGTAAAAAATAAAACGCTTTACATATTAAAATATAAAACAAAAATATATTATAATATACAATTCAAATTCAAGAGCAGGAACTCCTTTCAAACACCCTACTTACTGGTCCTCCCTTTATTATTAATGCATCTTTGTTTTCTTGTGCTCACAGCCACAAAAGCCCTCTGACAGCCCCACAGCTTTGCCATAAAACTGCATATCTCCAACTCCCCTAAAACCCAATATCTTCTTCTGCTGCTTAAAATCCGCGAGAAAATTTCCTTCTCAGCAAAAAGAAAAATATCTCTATCCAAGTATCACTTTGCCATGTATATAGTTAATTTCTTTATTGTTCCTATCTGTCCTTCATGGGTCTATTTTGTCTGCACCAATAAACTATAAACATAAAAAAATTTCAAATCCATGATTTCCAGTTTTGGTGAATAACAAAAATTTACAACACCATATATTAGCTACAAGATCTTATGTAGCGTCGTAAAGAACCATTTGATTGGTTTTGCACTTATATGTGTGTGTGTGTGTGTGTATTATGTCTAGAATATTCAATTCCCTATTCATTGGTTAGAGGAAAAATAAAACCAGTTCTTTTTTTTTATGTTTAGACTTTACACTTTCAAATACTAGTTCAGATTGCCGTTTAAATCATCTACATTCAAAATTATTAGTTCAATAAAACAAACCATACAATTCAAACTATCAAACCAAACAGGATCTAAGTAAATTCAAAACTAAGTGGTTGTAAATTAATTTAAAACTAATAAATCCACCCCCTTATTGTAGTTTTGAATCCCAATCTCACTTAAAAAATATAAATAAATAAAAAAGAAATCATTTTAATTAATTACTAAATGAAGAGAATTAGAATGCATATGAAAAAAGCAAACGTTTGCCCACCTCTTTTAATTTGCTTAAATCTTTCTAGGAATATTGTCTACTATAGCAGCTTGTACTATACTATTTATGCTAGACTTGTTTTGAGAGAATTCTCTTCTGCGTGTGTCAAGCACGATCAAAACCTGCTCTTTCTCATGAGTACTCATAAAATCGTACATATAAGGAAAATTAAAATGGTTACTGTCTTTAATTATCACCAAACATTAGACAAGAAGCTGAATAGTAGATTTAAGATCAAGAAGAGGGTTAACTTACAGTTGGCTATACATGTTCTTTCATCTTTGTCCCCGTCTATATGTCCCACAATACAAGATATACATAACGTACAACTTCTACGAAATTTCGTGGAAGGAGCTCTATCTATTCATATTTCTTATCCCTACATTTACTCCTTAATTTTTTCCTCATATATACGAATTTGATATGACAAGATCTTAATTATTATTTTTTTTTAGGGTGACACCATCTTTTTCAAGACAGATGAGGAGGGTTCATGTTATAACGGCGTTTAAATCTTATCTTCAATTAGCATCAATATGATGCATACGGTCCACATATGTGTGCGAAATTTAAGGAGCAAATTATATCCTAGGTTTTTTCCCCCTCTATTTTAAAAAGAAAAATTAGTTTCAAACTAAACAAAAAACATAGTCAAATATAATATAGTAACAAATGACCAGCAATTATAAAAGAATTAGGGTGCGCCGCCCCCCCCAAACATTAGGCAATCAGTGAAAACAAATAAAGCACATGGACAAACTATAACACTAAGACGTAATAGGAAAAAGCCCGTCAGACAAAGAAATTGAGAATGAAATCTCGTTATAACCACTATAGTCGATGGATAAAACCAATCGATTAAGTCCAAACCTCGAAGACCGAGGACATTAATGACATGGCATAAAAACAAATCTAATCAGATACCAACACACTGTTGATAACCACCTTGTGAGGAGACCAACCCCTGTTATTACAAAACAAAAATATAAACCATGGTGAAAGCAACATCGTCTTTGTTACATGCAAATGTAACAAAATGACTAACTAAACAAAAAACAAAGATAAAACCATGATATAAGGAGCACGCTTTTTGCTGCCGCCGCCAAACCATCTCCCTCCAGCAAACAAAGAAGCGCATGACAACCGGCCGCCCAATCCTAGCCTACCTATTCAAGCAAACTTTTGATAAAATGCAGATCAGCAACGCTACATTAGTCTCGATCCAGACCCCGCTTTAATGCTTCATTGGTGAGTTGTCCGAGCAGTTGGGAAGGTCGGCCTGCTTGTGACCTTTGGAGAGGGTGCTGCTCCGGTAACATGTGTCATCAACTTTCTGGTCGTTGACAAACCCTCTTAGTATAACATCATCATCGGCCGCCCAACATTGAATGCATTGAAGGCCATAGTCTCCACATATCATCAGGCAATGAAATTCCCCACGGAGGATGGGGTTGGAGTAATCCGCTCATCTCAAAGAGACTCCCGAGCTTGTTACGCCAATGCTGTCCGAGCGGCGTTAGCTCAGCAATTAAACATCTCAGCCATCCACATGGTTGATGAGATAGATCTTCCTGCTGACTCGACGCCCAAGATGCTCTCTGATCTTGATCCCCAATTTCTCGAGGAGAGGTAAGAGCCACCCTGGTTGAGGACTTGGTGCCGTTCGGCTTAGACCCTTTACATCCTGAGCGCACCGTCTAACTCGGATCCCAGCTGCATCCTGAGATCCGGGCCGACCTCCAAGGCTCTTTACTAAGTATCGGGACATATTTGCATGATCTCACGAAGACATGCCCGACATTGATCCAAGTGTAATCTGTCACCGGATCAATGTCCGACCCTATCACAAGCTGGTGATACATAAGAGAAAGGCTTTCAATCAGGACAAGTATGCTACTATCAATTAGGAGGTCCAAAAGCTTCTAAAAGTAGGGTTTATTCGAGAGGTTAAATATCCAGAATGGTTGGCTAACGTTGTCCTCATCAAGAAGGCGAATGAAAAATCGTGAGTTTGCATAGACTATACTGACTTGAATAAGGCTTGCCCAAAGGACTGCTTTCTGCTTCCCTGAATAGACCAGCTCGTCGACGCAACGGTCTGCCATGAGCTGCTCAGCTTCATGGATGCTTATTCTGGCTACAACCAGATAAGGATGGCCAAGGAGGATCAAGTAAAGACGGCTTTTGTTACCGACCAGGTGTAATGACCAATAAAATTTTATTAATAAAACCTAATATTTAATTAGATTTAATTAATGAATTTACTCTTAAAAATGTAATTTTTTGTAAAAATTGTAATTTTTGTAAAAATTGCAATAAAGTATGAATGAGCGTTATTGATTGCAAGTTTTATGGCAAATGTGATGCAATGTTAGATATGGTAAAATACAGATTTTATGAGTTTAATTACTTAAAAATTTGTAAATAATATCCATAAAATGAATTTTATATCACGATTAATTGTAAAATTGTGATATAAGCAAATGGGAAATTAGAATATAAATAGGACGTAGAAGTTGTCCAAATCCTAACCTGGGGTAAAAAGGAGGCGAAGCAGTATAAGTATACTGCTAAGTGAAAACGTAGATATGAAAAGTGTCATGATTGGCCTTCAAAAGTGAACGAAAAGTAATTGAAATATTTTTATACAATTTGAGGATAAGAGGTACACTGATTTGACTATGGCAGTGTAAGAAAAATACTGTGTGACAAAAATTACATTGTGTAAATTTTTGGATCCCACAAAGTGGACACCCAACCGAATTTGATTGGGCCACCAAGCTTAGAAATGTGGCCCAATAGCAGGTTGCCACTTAGGGTATCCTTATGGATGACCATGAATCATCAAAATGAGACAAGGAAGCATTTATTACAAAATTATCAAAAAAATTCCATTTCCTTCTTCCTCCCATATTCGGCAGCCATAGCTAGACCTCTCAAAAAAAATTTTCAGCCCCACACTTTGCAAAAATAACCCCAAACAAGTTAAAGAAGTAAAGCTCGAGGATTTTTCATAAGATTTAAGGTAAAATCCTAAACTTTTTAGCAAGTTTTCAAGGGATTTTTCATGGGTTAAGGGAGAAATTAATTCATGGTGTTTTTGCATGACAATGAAGCCTAGGAAGGAGTTCAAAGAGCCTTAGAAGGTTAGAAATCAAAAGAGTACTATTTGGTAAGCTTTGAATTTCAAAGTTTTGAAATTTTGTAATTTTTATTTTATTTTTATTCCTTTGAGCCTATGTGGGTTCTTGAGCATGTATTTGATGAAATTTCATGGATATGTAATGTATGGCATGTTGAAGTTGTGAAATTTTGGTTTATGGTGCAAAATGATAGTTTTGCAAAAAGTTTTATTTTTGTAATTTTGATGTTAGTCTTAGCAAAAGTGATGTTTGAGCATGAGAATAATTTAAAGAAAGGATGAAACGGTTTCTACAGGGGTAAATATGCAATTTTGAAATAGATTTTTGCAAAAACGGCTTAAGGACTAAATTGTAATAAAAAGTTCTTTCTCGGTAGAATTAAAAAATGGCCAAAAAGCCCTGTACAGTGAGATTTTCACAAAAGTTAAAACACGAAAGTTGTAGATCTCGACGAAACTGTTAGACATAATGGACAGTTCATAAAAAATCTCAATCGATTGTGAGATTTTGATTTTTTAAAAAAAATATGAAAATTGTGAAAAAAATTTAAAAAGGACAAAAACATCATTTCTCAAAGGATTTTGAACATGGTACTTTGAGCAAAAATGATCCTTAAGAAAAATAGAAAATTTTGGTGTGAAAAGGATAATTTTACCCTTGGGGCAAAATTGTCAAAGTTTTCAGTTAAGGACTAAACTGTAAAATTTTACAAAAATAGGATACCGTAAGGAATTAAGGTAATCCGACCCATTAGGGTATTATTTTGAAATGAGTACAAGATTATTTCCATTAGAAGAGTGAGAACAAGCTCAAGAGATTAGTCGGCCGTTTAGGGGCAAAGTCGTCATTTTTCCCTCAAGAAAAACCGAATTGTTTCAAAATGACCCCAAGAGGGAAAAAGAGTGATTAGAAAGAATTCTGCTCTTCGTTAAGGGTAATGATATGGAATAAGATAAGAATAAAGAAACCAGTGGTTTCAGAGTTGTATACGGTTATGCAACTCGACTAATTAAGTAACGAATGTTTTGTAACGAAACGTAGTGGAATTGGCTAATAGTTTTGCAATTGGCCAACAGGATCCTAGAAGTCTAGGAGAAAGGAGACCGAAGTTGATTTTGCAGTACTCAAAAACAAATAAGTACCCTTCACACCTACAGTATAAAAGTGTAGGTATAAAATATATGTACATATATACCTGAGTATATATTAAGGTGTAAACTTGTATGTTTGCTATGAAATGAATACCTAGGGGTATTGTATGGATACCTGTGAGTATACGATTAAAATAATGAGTGTACAACTTGTTATGTACTAGTGTGTACAATATATTAAGCACCTGTATGTATAATGATGAATACCTGTATGTATGGAATGTTATGTACCTGTGTGTATATAAGGTAGATACTTGTGTATACTATGCTATGCAAACGAGTTTATGTATCATGGATAACATGTGATTATCACCCCATGCATGGTATGTCAACCATAATAAATAGACTGGTAAATATGCCACCAGAAATTAAAAAAAGTGTTGTATCGACTCCTGTACCAAGGGGAGTTTAAAGAATAAATTATGGTCATGGTGTTACGTAGACCTAAATGAAATGTGCAATGGTATGAACACTTGGGCCCTAGCTAAAGATAAGAAATGATGATGATAAAGAAAGTTTATAAGAAAGCATAATTGAATCATGCATTCATTTGATTGTTCATGTGGGATCTATGGGACTTACTGGGTGTTAGCTCATTAAGTATTTCATGTTGTAGGTATTCCAACGAGAAGGTCAGAATAAGTTTTAATGATGAGCTAGCAGAGGGATGGATGGAGTGCAGATTGGATATGGAATCCGCTGCTGTATGTTTTCTGCTGTGACATGTTTGATGTTATTTTGAAACGAAATGTTTGATAAACAGTTTTGTAAAAGTAAGAATGTTTATGTAAATATAAAGTGTTTTGGAAGTTACCAAAATTAATACATGTAAATTATTTTAGTATGAAGAAAGAAAAAAAAAATTCTAAATTTTTGCCTATAAGTAAGTAAAGAAAAATGTTAATCACAGCCTAAAAAAGGCGGGTTGTGACACCAAGGGCTCTACTGCTACATGGTAATGCCCTTCGGGCTGAAGAATGTCAGGGCAACCTATCAACGCCTAGTCAAGAAGATGTTTGCTTAGCTAATCGACAAAACAATGGAGGTCTACGTGGACGACATGCTAGTTAAATCTATCTAAGCAGTTGATCACATGGTCAACTTCTGAGCGAGCTTCGACATTCTCCGGGAATATGGGATGAAACTCAACCTGACGAAGTGTGCATTTGGGGTTAGCTCGGGCAAGTTTCTCAGATTTTTGGTCAACCAACGAGGTATAGAGGTTAACCCAGCTAAGGCCCAAGCAGTTATAGACATGCACTCACCTCGGACTATAAAGGAGGTGCAGAAACTCACCGGCATGATTGCGGCTCTCTCTAGATTTGTCTCCCGAACTACCGACAAGTGCCATCCATTTTTTAAGGCACTTAAGGGGAGGTTTGAGTGGAGCAGGGAATGTGAAGAAGCCTTCCAGAATTTGAAAAGGTATTTAGCCACACCCCAGCTCCTGTCCAAACCTTTGCCTGGAGAAATATTAACTGTCTATCTAGCTGTATCCAAGAATGCCGTAAGCTCGGTTCTCGTCCGAGAAAAAGACAGAGTCAAAAAGCCCATCTACTATACAAGCCACGCGTTCCAAGGTGTCGAGGAACGGTACCCCCCACTTGAAAAGTTGGCCTTTGTATTAGTCACTTCTGCTCAGAAGCTACGACCCTACTTTTAAGGCCACACAATACAGGTCCCAACAAAATTCCCTCTTCTGCAAGTTCTTCAGAGCCCAGAAATATCCAGACAGATGGCTAAGTGGTCAGTCGAGCTCAACCAATACAATGTCCAGTTTGTGCCGAGGACGGCCATCTAGGCTCAAGCCCTTGTAGATTTTATCGCCGAGTTCACTTATACTAAGCAAAGCACACCATTGACTGAGAAGGCGCCTGTGAAAATACCAGACGCCCCCGATTGCAGCAAGGATCATGCCATGATGGAGCCAAAGTGGAAGCTTTTTGTTGATGGGTCTTCCTACGTAGAAGGCTTAGGCGCTGGGCTGTTATTGATAAGCCCGGACGGATGCAAGGTGATCTATGCACTTCGATTTGATTTCAAGGCCTCGAACAATGAGGCAGAATACAAAGCACTCTTGGCCAGACTTTGGATCGCTAAGTATCTTGGGGTAGATCACATAGCCATCCATAGTAACTCGATGTTGGTTGTCCAGCAAGTCATTGGAGTATTTCAAGCCCGAATAGAGTCAATGGCTGCATATTTACAAGAGGTCAAGATGCTGCTCGGGTAGTTTAAGTCTTACTTGTTCAAGCAGATCCCTAGATCAAAAAACTCGGAGGCAGATGCACTTGCTCGGCTGGCCTCGAGGCTTGGCGACAGTGACCTAGCTTCGGTCCCCATTGAAAGGTTATCCGAGCCAAGCATAAACAAGGAAGTAGCAATGTAGCCGAAGAACATGAGGCCACTTGGATGGACCCGATCTTCCGATACCTGACCACAGTCGAATTGCTCGACGACCAAGAAGAGGCATGTCGGATACGCAATAGCTCGGCCCGGTATTCAATGATTGGTGGAAAACTATATCGGTAAGGCTACACCACACCATGTCTAAAGTGCGTGGGGCCCAAAAAGACTGAATATCTAATGAAAGAGATCAACGAAGGCCTATGCAGAAACCACTTTTTGGGGCGATCCTTACCCCAAAAGTGTCTCCAGTAGGGTTATTACTGTCACAACTCGTCTTTTCTGGGCTGTGATATACATTTTACTTACTTACTTATATGCAAAATTTTAGGACAATTTTTTTTATTCTTTTATTAAAAATTTCACGTATACTGGTTTCAACAACTTTTAGAATACAAACATATACATATATTTACTACAACAACCTTTCTTTTACAATACTGTTTACTAAACATTACATTTCAAAATAACTTAAAATATACTATAGCGGAAACATACTGCGGCGAAAGCCATATCCATTCTGCACATTACTCATCCCTCTGCCAGCTCATCTATGAAATTATTCTGACATTCTTGTTGGAATACCAATAGCATGAAAACACTTAATGAGCTTACGTCCAGTAAGTCCCAAGCTAGCCCACATGCACAATTAATAAAATGCATGACCCAATTATGCTTACTTATGAACGTTCCTTATCCTTTTTAGATCTTATCTCTTACTAGGGCCCAAGTGTTTCTACCATTACGCACTTAGGTCTACATAACATCGTGACCATACTTTATCCTTAAACTCTTCTTAACTTAGGAGTTGGTACGACACTTTCTTAGTTGTTGGTGATATAATTACCAGTCTATTATAAATTATGGTTATCATACCATGCATGAAGTGATAAACACATGTTATACACAAAACATAAATGCTCTTGTACGATATAGTACACACAGGTACATACTTTATATACACACAGGTACACATTAATATACACATAGGTATATGACATAATGTACACATAAGTACTTAACATAGTATACATACAAGTACTTATCATAATATACACCCATGTATTTATTCTATATACTCACAGGTATACACTAATGTACTCATAGGTATTCATGTTATAGCATACACACAAGTATACACCTTGATATACATACAGATACACATATATATATTATATATTCTATACCTATAATTTCATACTGTAGGTGGGATGACAACTTACTTGATTTTGTGTATTGTAAAAATCAACCTCGATTTCCTTTCTCCTAGACTTCTAGGATCCTGTTGGCCAATTTCAAAGCCATCGTTAATTAATAAATTGAGTTACATAAATGTATACAACTTCAAAAACCATTGGTTTTCTTACTTCTATTTAACTCTACCCTATCGTTTCTAACAAAGGGCGGGAATCTTTCTAACCATTCTTTTTCCCTATTTGAAACATTTCGGAGCGGTTCGGGTTATTCGGGCAAAAATGACAATTTTACCTTCCGTGGGTCTGCTAACCTACCCGAACTCAATTTTGTTATTCTTACGAAAATAACCACATAATAATTTTAAAATAACATCCTAGTATGTCGGATCTCCTTATTTCTCATATGTGCCCCGTTTTAGTGAAACTTTACAGTTTAGCCATTGAATTGAAAATTTTGACAACTTTGTCCCTGGTGCTAAAACTTATCTCTTTACATCAAAATTTCCTATTTTTCAAAAGGAACATTTTTACTTAAAGTATCATACTCTAAATCATTTTGCAAAAGGATGTTTTTGCCCATCAAATTTTTTTTTCAATTTTAACAAATTCTTGAAAAATTCAAATCTCACATTCGGTTGAGATTTTCGACGAACTGTTCACATTGCCTAACAGTTTCGTCGAGATCTACAACTTTCATGTTTTAACTTTTTCAAATTCTCACTGTACATAGGTGTTTTTGGGCATTTTTTAAATCTATTGAGGGAAAACTTTTTCTTTCAATTTAGTCCTTGGGTTATTTTTGTAAAAATCCATTTTAAAACTGTAATTCTACCCTTGCAAAGGTAGTTCCAACCTTTGTTTGAACCATTTTCCATGCCTAACCATCAGTTTGAAAATCAAAACTAAAATTGCAAAAATAATACTTTTTACATAAACTACCATTTTCAACATTTAAGTCTTAATTTTCACAATATCAACATGCCATAATTCATATTTCTATGGGTTTTAACTAAAAACTTGCTCTAGAACCCATATACTTTTGAGGAAATAAAAATCAAGACAAAAATCATAAATTTTCAAAACTTTTAAATTCAAAACTTACCCAAATAACACTTTGTGCTTTTAGCCTTCCAAGGCTCCTTTAGATCTCCTTCTTAGACACTATTTCCATGCAAAAACACCATGAATTAACTTCCTTTCTTAACCCATGAAAGAAAAAAATACTAAGTATCTCATTTTAGATGTTATATATGTAATTTCTAGTTTCCTAGTGTACTACTATATATATGACAATGGATCTGTTATTAATGGAGAAATTTAATTTAATTTCTTTCCATGAAGGAACTAAGAAGGCTATTTATCCACATAAACCACAACTATCATGTGAAATATAACGTTCATCATTAAGCTAGATTCACTTTCATGCCATAAGTTAGAAGAGAAGAATATTAGTTTATGTCACGTGTACTCAGCATCTACACAAGGAAATAACCTTCTGTTAGAACATAAATGGACGTAACTAATTTGCATGATATTGTTGAATGTATTGAATGTGATAATCACGCAAAGAGGCCAGATGTACCTACATATCCTTTAGATTTTTTTTCTTTTTCCATTTTTTTGGGCTACAGAAAAATAATTATGAACCCTGCACCTGTACTATCTAAGCGAACATCTTGGGCATTCTATGCCTAGGTAATGGGTAGGATTTACACTATGGCAGATTATACATGTCTCCTCAAATAATTAAAACAATGGTTATTTACACTGATGGCCTTCGGATTATTCATTTGACTAACCTTGACCCTCAACATCTGGTGACCTTAAGGTTTATGAGATAATCAAATTTAATCAGTTAGTTAGTAAGACATTTTTCAACAAATCCAATAAGACCATGACACATGAAAATTTTGTGAGAGAGAAAATAATAAAAAAGAACAGGTTTTGAAAAAAAAAAAAAAAACAGCTTATTTTGCAAGTCCAAGTCTAGTTTTCCTTTTCCTTCTAAAAATATTTTTTAGATATTTTGCTCTTCTACTATTTTATAATTTTTAAAATCCTCAAGACCATATACTTAGACAGTTTATTAATTAAGCAGAGGTTAAAACCAGATATTTCATAAACCTGAAGATAGCTAAAGCCACTAAAAATAAATATTGTTAGAGTCAAAGTGAATTAAATGCAAATCCTCAAGAACCTTGTACAAAACAACCAAAGATACGTATTGTTTAATAGTATCGATTCAACTAACAATCGGTATATAGGCTAGCTCTATGTACGCGCTACGTACACATACATATCACAAAGTTTAGCAACATTACATTCCTTTAGATTATCAAACATAAAATATATATATATATATATATATCAAAAAGTTTTATCAATATATACTTTCAGATTAAAAAAAAAAGGCAAGAGCCACAATTCACCAGATGAAGCGGTTTCCCCTCAAATCCCATTAATAGCCAAAATGAATTTTTCTTCATTTTTTAATAGAAAATACCAATCACAGAAAAGTACGGAACATGCCGTTTGTATAAGAAAATTGTACACCAACAATCTACCACCATACATTGATATATGATCATCTCTATGCATATTTCTATGCCTCTAATATTATCCCATTTGTGTGTATCTTTTATGTGTTCTTCTTAAGCGTTGATATGTTCATTTTCGTTGTTGCCAGATATATGGCATCTTTTACAACTATTAATAAATTTGTATATTTCGTATCCATGTAATATATATATGTATATATTTGTATGTATGTATATGTTTCTTATGCGTTTTTCAACTTCTCAAATTTAAGTGGACAACGAGAAACACAAGCAAGAAAATAGACATGAAATATTAATTGCATTTGCTGGGCTCCAATGGTGTTGTGGAAATGATAGTCTGAGTTGGTATTGTCTGGGAGTGCTACAACTCCTTTACTGATATCTCCTTTTGGGTCTATTCATGCATGCTCAACTTCCATCCACAAATTCGCACACAACATATTATAAAGCTATACATATAGTACTATAAGTCATAAATATACATGGCATTTAATTGTAGGGTTATATAATTATTGCTAGATTTGTCAAAACACATTGAACGTAGAACGCTTTCTGTTAGAGTTGCATGTGGCCAGCTGATACTTTTTGGTTGACAGGTTCGAGTTGGAAAATTATCAGTTAAAACTAGTTTTGTTAGTTAGTATTTTCTTTCATAAAACTCGATTGTAGTGTTTTCAATTCAAACTAACAATTCAAACAAACAATAAAAACACCCTATAAAGATTTTAGAAGCAATGGAATGATATTGCATCGCGGCTTAAGATCACTACAAGAAAATAATCCTCTTGCCTCTGTCACCTAGTGTTATTTGTGATAGCCAGTCGGCTTGGCTGAGTCTAATGGGGATCATAACTTCGTAATTTGGAACCATTTTTCCCTCCAGGATTGCTCCACTTCTTTTCTCCCTAGTTCATCCCCTAACCATTACCACTATTTGATGTAGTACACCTGAATGCCTAGCGACCTCTTCTTGGTTAATGAAACCTCGAGCTCTCTCCAAGAATTTCTTGTACGTCTTCAGGCCCTTATGGTCAAGATCATCCCTACTTGGGATATCTGTGCACATGCTACTCAATGCCCCATGAGGGCAAGGTTTTCGAAAATTCCTCCCATCACGGCCACTTCTCTAGTAAACCTTGCGAGTCAATCCTTTAAGGACTCATTGGGCCCCTATGTCAAGAAGCTAAGCTTTTCCTTCGAAAGAGGTAGAGCTCTGACACCTACAAATTGTTTCAAGGAGGCCACCTTCAAGTCTTGGAAGCACGTAATACGTCCTAGCTTTAAAGTTCTAAACCATTGGCACGTCGACCCTGCTAGAGTTTGACTGAAAGCTCAGCAAATAATCTCCCCTAAAACCCCGTAAAGTTCTATATAAGATTCATAGATTTGGATATAGTTGTCTGGATCAATAAGCCCCTCATACGGAGTCATTTGTAGTAGCTTGAACTTTTCTAGGCGAGGCACATCCATGATTCTGAGGGCAAAAGGATGAGAATAGGTTATCTCCTCTCCATGGTGCAAGTTGAGCTTGTCCTCTAATTCTCTAACACGTCCCACCAGGCATTTGATCTCGCCCATGGGGAGTCTCAGAGCGGCCTGCAACTATTGATTCACCTACTAAGCTATGTTAAGGATCAACCTACTGATTGTTTACTGGTTGGTCAATGAATGGGATTTTGACATGGTCAGGGTTGTTTCCCAAGGAGACAGCTCTCTTTGCATACAGCCGGTCTCTCAGATCACCTATATGCAACTGGTTTTTCAAATCACCTTCGTTTTGGACAGAGACAGGGTGCTGTCTGGTTGGACTCCTCGGCGGTAATGGGGAAGACTTATATCATACTATTGCTGGTTCACCCCTTGGCTCTGAGCCTAAGCTGCTCTTTGCCTTCTTTCTTGACTGCCTATGGAATTAGCCCTCCTATTTTGGCCACGAACAGTCTCTTTGGTTCCCACAGGGTTCACCTGCTAGCCACCATTGTTTTAATCATCGGTGTTGTTCCCTTAGTCCATTTGGATCATCACCTACAACCTTACCAATTTTGCCTTGAATGTGGTTCATAGTTGCCGAGATCTTTTTGAGTAGTCTACTCATCCTCTCCAACCTCTGCTTCAGAACTATGGCTCTCAGTGATTGTCTACCTCTTCTCTAACCTCCAGCTCCTTCTCCAACAGACTGATTATTGCCTACATAATGGAGTCGTTGTCTCCAATGCGATTGGTATGCGTAGTCACCATGTTGATTTTGAGAGTGTTATAGTATGAAAGTTTACTTTAGAAAAATTTGGCCATCCTTCTAGCGACAATTGTTGGCGGTGGAAAATTGCTAACAATAATCCCTCACAATTCACTCACATAAAGTACATCTCTCACGTAATAATGAGAATTAAAGCAAAGGAAATAACAGGAACACCAGGAATTATAGTTGTTCACTCGTTAAGAGCTACATCCATTTTGAGAGAATTTCACTATTCTTTTGCTAAGTATAGGCACAAGAAACTCTCAGGTCCCTTTTTTGAGGATTTCACCTCTATTTATAATCACATTTTTTTATACAAATTAATTATGGGAAATAATAAATAAAATCACAATTAAATCAAGAATATCTTCTTTCCTGATTTGTTTCAACGACTTTCCCATATTTTGTGTTTGACTTTTCCCCTAAATCTCGCGTGATGTGTCCTTTCTTGATTCCACAAGATTAGTTAGGCTTTCTAAATTTAAATTTACCTCTTTATATTTATTGAACCTGATCATCTAGTTTTCTCAATTTCCTAACCCTTTGAGTATATCTAGACCTTCTAGGAGAGCTCTTTCTAGTTCACCCTTCAGCCAATTTGCCTCCTAAACTTAGGCTTTTATAGGTTCCTCATCAATCTCGACTTTGGGCCTTGGGCCGTCGAGATTACCCACAATATTATAATGACTGAAAAAATCCAGTAAATGATAAGTAAAATTAATTAAGAATTTTTTCATAAATACGCTATTAAGTTCATAAGAAAATATAGGTTTAGATCTTATAAGATTAAGTTTTTGTAAGAATTACAAGAAGTATTTATGAAAGAGCATGAGAATTTGAGAAAATGGTTGAATTTAGATAAGTGAATGTATCCTTAATGGTCCAAGCAGGATTCCAGTTTGATAGATTAATCACTCGATCGATTACATCCAAGAAAATTTACGTATTTAATTCAAAGGTTTCCTTGGAAACCTAATCAATTAATTCTGCATAAAGATTCATGGAATTACAGCTTAAATTCCAAGGTTCCATAATTAGATTAAAATCAATAAGATTCGATACCATCAAGCGTTAAGAGACACGGTAAAAATTCAGTTGCAGATTAGGAATCTCTTATAATGCTTGGAATATTCGAGATCTAAATCATAATTTAATCATAATTTATAGTTGTGAATTTTCAAAATTAATGCGCATTTTAAAGGTCTTTATAACTACAAGACATTAGTAATAAATAATGTTATAATTGTACAATTTTATGTGCCTCATCTAAGAAACATATAGCAAAATGTGATGTTACGATAGTACATTTGGATAATTAAAAATAAGTATTCAGTATACTAAACTAAGCTTTTATGATTCAATAATTTAATGTATGGGTCAAAGTGGTGGCCTTTATAAGCATCTCAACTAGAATATTTAAATTGAGATTAATTGATAAGAAGAAATTTTTGACTCACTATGCTTATACGGAATTCCTACATGATGTCAGTTTAGTAAAAGAAATCTAGATTAATAGTGATCAACTGCTTAACTCCATAATTCAGAAATGGTGAGCATAAAGTTCATGAATACAATATCATTCTCGATTTTAATAAAGATCACAAGGCATGATAAGAATTTTCTAAGCCACTAGGGTTATTAGAAATTTGAAAATTTGACTATATCCTATATATGCATATTTAGTTATTTTCAAGTGTCAATATTTATGTGAAATTAATAATAATAATAATAATAATAATAATAATAATAATAATAATAATAATAATAGTAGTAGTAGTAGTAGTAGTAGTAGTAGTAGTAGTAATAAAAACATTAAAGGATTCCATAAGCATTGTACGAGCCTTTAATGCAATACAATATCAAGAAGGATTAATTTCAAATCTATACCGTGATTAAGGAAAGGTTAAAAGTATCTATATATTGGATACGAATCCATAAACGAATTTTTATTATAAACAATTTGAGTTCTTACCTATAAAGCATAAAATTGTGCTAATTTTAGAACTGACTTAAATTGCCTTGCAGATAATCAATTTAATTTATGAAAAATTTTATAATTTACAACCGTAATATTTATGTTAGAATTAGAAGTGTATGATATGTTTAGGTGGTGCAGGCTAGCAATCTTTATTAAGATGACAAGGCGATGGATTATTAGAAAAAAAAGGGATATTAAGCCCGTTTAAAAGTGAGGGATTTTAGAATATTAACATACTTGAGTTCCAAGTATGCCTTATGATAAGTATGAATATATGAAAAATACATGTACAGATATAACTTTTAATTATTAGTTTAGCCATTCAAACTTTAAGATTAGCTGAAGATCATTTTCATCAATGAAAAATATTTTATAAAGATAAGAGATTGAACTTTGAGATTTGATCAAAGCTCTTAGATACAGAATATTATTTTTAGAAAAAATGGTAAAAATGGTTAATCACCGATTTTAAAGACAAGAGTGTCAAGGTTTAGCATTTTAGAATAAAATCACAAAATCTTAAAAATAAAGTTAGATTTATGAAAATAATTTATGAACAGTATAGAAATATTAGTAAGACAATAATACAGTTAGAATTTATTTTACTTATCTTTAGAAAGACCAAGAATACTATAGTTTTAGAAGTACGACTAAGTGTACAAAAATTTTAAGGTTTAAGGATCAAAATTTGATCAACTCAATCACAACACAGAATAAACTTTTTGACCTACGACAATGTCCATAAATACATGAACACAAAAAAAAAAAAAAAAAATTTCAACCAATCAAAAATTAGACTTTCTCTCCCTTGCCCCACTTTCTCTCTCTACCCCATCTCTCCTCCAACTTCGGTGAAAATCCCGACGTCGGTTTTTGATACCTTCTGGACCAACGGATCGATCATGATGAGCCAAGTCCAATGACATATCATGTTGACCGTAACTCTACCGGAACAGCCCATAATCGCCGGCAGAAACCCACTATCTCACCAATGAGATTTCTTAGCTATCTAAGCACCAATTGACATGATTTTTGTGTCTATATCTTCAAATCGACAAGGCAAAGAAATCCCCTTAACTATTACCACTTAATTTCTGCTAGAGGTGCCCTGTTAGAATTGGCCATTTTCCTTAGCCGTGCCGGGCCATGGTGAGACACACTACCAGTTCTATTACACTTAGAAGATGATGAAGAGCAAAAGCCCTTAACTAATTACAATGGGTGACTATCGAATGCCAAAAATCAACATTGGCCGTCGAGTGCCATCGAAGCCATAATGTTTTTAATAGTACAGGTGGCGATAAAGTACACCTCTACCCCTGTTTGACTCAAAGCTCGATGGGGAATGAAACCCCTCCATTAATTAAATGCAACGACCATCAACTAACGGATTTTTCATGGAACCCGCTGTTACCCCATGACCCTTTTGATTTTGTTGATTTCGACGGCATTGAAGAGCACCACAAGGAGGAAATAACCAGAGGGACATAATGAGCAAAAACCCTAGCTCAATTTTATGATTTAGTGGCTGAATAACGACAATCTATGCTGGCAATTTATCTCAAAAATCTCAGTTCCACTTTGCTATGTTAGAGGCCAAACCAGGTGAAATTGGCACTACAATGATCTCAGGAGGTTAAAAATAGCTAGAAGCTAAAGCACCACCTTCAACCGACCACCGGAGCTGCCACACCACCCCATGTGCCGTCGCTGGTGGCCAGGCTCCAACGAGTCTAGGGTTTCATAAGCCCAGCCTCTGATCAATTATTCGAGACCATGTCCTAACTCATTTTTGACATTTTAAATGCTATGATGCCCTCTTTTCGAGCCAATTCCACTCTGTTAGAAATCGTTCAATACCGACTGCATGCAGATCAAGGTGCAATTGAAGTAATGGAGTTCTGAATAATTTCTCTAATTCATTGGCAGTCTCCAACAATCATGTTATTCATTCGAAGTTCCCCCAAGACCATTCTCAAGGATGCATCCTGGAGTGCTTAGACTTTTTCTCCCTTGCCCCACTTTCTCTCTCTACCCCATCTCTCCTCCAACTTCGGTGAAAATCCCGACGTCGGTTTTTGATACCTTCTGGACCAACGGATCGATCATGATGAGCCAAGTCCAATGACATATCATGTTGACCGTAACTCTACCGGAACAGCCCATAATCGCCGGCAGAAACCCACTATCACCAATGAGATTTCTTAGCTATCTAAGCACCAATTGACATGATTTTTGTGTCTATATCTTCAAATCGACAAGGCAAAGAAATCCCCTTAACTATTACCACTCAATTGCTGCCGAAGGTGCCCTGTCAAAGTTGGCCATTTTCCTCAGCCTTGTCGGGCCATGGTGAGACACACTGCTAGTTCCACTACACTTAGAAGATGACGAAGAGCAAAAGCCCTTAACTAATTACATTGGGTGACTGTCGAATGCCAAAAATCAACATTGGCTGTCGAGCGCCATTAAAGCCATAATGTTTTTAATAGTACATGTGGCGGTAAAGTACACCTTTACCCTTGTTCGAGTTAGAGCTCGGTGGGGAATGAAACCCCTCCATTAATTAAATGAAACGACCATCAACTAATGGATTTTTTGTGGAAGCCGCCGTTACCCCATGACCCTTTTCGAATTTTTTTTTATTTCGACGGCATTGAGGAGCACCACAAGGGGGGAATAACCAGAGGGACATAATTAGCAAAAACCCCAGCTCAATTTTGTGATTTAGTGGCTGGATAATGGCAGTTTATGCTGGCAATTTTTTCTCAAAAATCTCAGTTCCACTTTGCTATGTTAGAGGCCAAACCAGGTGAAATTGGCACTACAATGATCTCAGGAGGTTAAAAATAGCTAGAAGCTAAAGCACCACCTTCAACCGACCACCGGAGCTGCCACACCACCCCATGTGCCGTCGCTGGTGGCCAGGCTCCAACGAGTCTAGGGTTTCATAAGCCCAGCCTTTGATCAATTATTCGAGACCATGTCTTAACTCATTTTTTGATGTTCTAAACGCTATGATGCCCTCCGTTCGAGCCAATTCCACTCTGTTGGAAATCATTCGATACCGACTGCATGCAGATCAAGGTGCAATTGAAGTAATGGAGTTCTGAATAATTTCTCTAATTCATTGGCAGTCTCCAACAATCATGTTAGTCATTCGAAGTTCCCCCAAGACCATTCTCGAGGATGCATCCTGGAGTGTGGAACTAGAGAGATGCAATTAGATCCGCTTAGCTTGAAATCTAAGTAAGTAAGGATCTCATCTACGGTATGAACAGTTTCAAAATAAAATGCTTACATGTTTTCATAAAAATTATGAAATTCGTGATCAGTAATATGTTATGCCATGCTATGTATGATATGTTGAATTATGTTAAATCATGTCATGGTTACCGCATAATGCCATGTCATGTATGTCACATCATTATATGCTATGTTGTGTTATGCTATGAGTATGATATGTTGAGTTTAAGTCATGTTATGTAATGTTATGTTATGATTATATCATGAGCAATAAGTGATGTATGCAATATTAAAATTATATTGCTTACTCACTTTCTGTTAAGCATGTTTATGATTTATGATTTTGTGATGCTCTTTAGTAATATGTCATATTACATATACACAATATGTTAAGTGAAACAAATAAGATAAGACAAGCTAAAGTTGTCGTACCAACCTCTTGACCTACAGGGAGGAATTATGTTAGTTAAGTTTAAGATTTTAGTGTCGTTGAGGAACTCACAAACCCTAACCTCTCGAGGATCACCCGCAACTAGTATGATCACCCAGGCCTATCTAGTATGATAAGTTAAGGCTTAAATAATTAAGTATAAAACAAATCGATAAGCAAGCATAATGTTCATGCATAATTTTATTATATGATTTTCAGTTATGTTTTGCAAGTTTAACTTCCTACTTGTTGAGCAAAAGCTCATTCAGCTTTATTCATGTTGTAGGTAGAAACCTATCAATAAAACTTGAGGGACAGTGGTGAGCGGCAAACGAACGATGGAGATGGGAATGGATACCGCATATGTAAAAAAAATATTTCATATTTTTATTTTACAAAATTATGCTTTATTTTACAAAATTATATATGAATAAATAAATAAATGAAATTAAGTAACTATGTCTTGAAAACCGAGGCTATAGTTTACAACCTTAGTCTAAAGAATTTTAAGATGTTACAACAGATCGTGAATAAAATATTCGTAAATTTTTAAGTAAGAAAGTCATGATGTTATTTGATTTTAGAAATGTTTCCTTAAAAGTTTTACGTTAAAATAAGGAATGATTTCAAAGAAATAAGTTTTAAAAAATTAGTTTTAAGAAAAGTATTAAAAGAATATGTTTTAAGAGATCATTAATATGTTAGTTTTAAAAGCCCTGTAAAGAATTTATTATTACGTTTTAAAGTAAATAAAAATAAAAATTATGTTTAAGAAAAAAATATTCCTAAAATTTAAGTATTTTACGTTAATATATATTTAAGCTTAATATTATGTAGTTAAGGAATGGCCAGTAAGTAGGCTCGTTACAAACATAACCTTTCTTCAAATTTTCTATTTAATACTAATTAGTTAAGTAATTTTACCAACTAAGAGTTAATTTCACTTGTGGTCTGCAAGAAATGTTAGTTATCTTATTTTGACCCCTAAACTTTCAACTAACACACTAATAGTACCAGAGTCTAACTATTGTTACACTTATGGTACCTTTGTAATAGAAATGCAAAAAAAAATTGATAGATTCTATGAGTGACGCACATGAGATGTTAAATAGGGGCTTATTTAGTGCAATTATTGTTGGTAAAATTACAACAACATTTGTAAAATATGTCATTTTTATATTTTAAATAAGTACAATTTGTCATTTTTTTGAATGTTTTTGTTACAAAAATACCATTACTGCAACAATAGTGAAGCTCGAATACTTGCTAGGGTTTTAATTGAAAGTTTAAGGGCTAAAATAAAATAAATAACTTTCTTTAAAGGCCAAAAGTTAAATTAACCCACCAACTAATCAACCGACACCTTTTAGAATATAAATATTGAGAACAGTTGTTTTGAACTCAAGACCTCGTCTAGGATGTTTGGGATGCGTAGTTAGAACCAATGGTTGGAATAAATTTTAGTCAAAAACATTATAGCATATGAAAACTTTACACCGCAGTAATTTTTTGCTTTTTATTATAGCATATGAGAGCTTTTAACTATTTTTTGATTAGAACCAATTGATTTTAACCAACAGTCAAACACCCTAATAATGACGTAAATGTAACTTTTAATATGATACCTTAATGCACATTGTTCTCTCTCTCTCTCTCTCTCTCTCTCTCTCTCTCTCTCTCTCTCTCTCTCTCTCTCTCTCTCTCTCTCTCTCTCTCTCTCTCTCTCTCTCTCTCTCTCTCTCTCTCTTTTCTTTTAGTGCTCCGTTTGGTAAGAAAGAAAGAAAGAAAATAGGAGGGAAAATAAAATTATAAAAGAAAGAAAACTGTAGGAAAAGGAAAGATTTTTTTTACTTGTTTGGTATGTGAAGGTGGAAAGCAAATAATTTTATCTTCTCTTGTTTGGTATTGCAAGAAAAACCAAATGAATAGAAAAACTACTATTAATACAATTACCATTTTGGCCAAATATTATTTAACTATTCCCTAATTTGGTGTCCAAATTTTTTGTTGGAATTTTGATCGAAAAGAAAGACAAATTGGTAACTTCACTTTCTTTGCATTGTTGTCAAACTTTTCCCTCACAAAATCCATCTATATTTGGAGAGATCAATTTTTGTGGGACCTACATGCCATTTATTCCACCTATTTTTCCTTTCTGTTCTAATTTCTTCTCTACCAAACAACCCATTATATCAATTTCCATCCTAAAATCTTTTCAATGTTTTTTTTCCTTCACTTTTCACTCATACCAGTTAAAGCAATATCTTTATTCATATCTTACGTGTCATGAACTCCCCTTGATCAAATTTTGAGTCAAAACAATTTAAAAAGTTCTAATAAAGAATAGCTTGAAGTGAAGCGTTTTTTTGTGAGAAAGCGGTTGAAACTATTTTTTTAAGGTTAAAAGTATTTTTAGTTTAAATTTATAAGAAAAAGCATTATGACAATAATGGTTTCAAATATAAATAATGGTTCTAACCGTTTGTCAAATAAACTGTAAGCTTGGGTCTTTGGAAAAAAAAAAAAAAACTTGGGATTGAAAAATCATGCCACGGAGGATTTTTTGAAACTTTGTAAAGCATAAAAAAAAACAAAAAAACAAAAAAACAAAAAAACAAAAGGAGAACAAGGCTGAAGATAAACGACGCAACACATGTGGCTTAGTTAAGCCAAAAGTGGCTTTGTGCCTCCTGGACCCCATTTCCATCCAGTTGTACACAGCATCATCACTTTAATAACAGGAGTTTTTCATTTCCAACGTTTATCCCCAAAATGTCCCCAGTAAAATTGTGAGGCGAGGCCAACAAAGGCCTCCAAAGGCCAGCCAAGAGTAGGGACAAGATTGTCTTACTATTATGTACGACTCTGTACGTGCCTAGTTTGTGACTGGTGTCCGCAACACTTTTCCAGTGCAATGATGGTCTCATATAGTTCGTTCACCAACACCACTATTAGCAAAGACGCACCAATTTCCGCAGAAAGCGACAGACAAGAATGTCCTTTACATCCACGTGGCGGATGTATCTCTATTCTCAGGTGGGTCTATGCTAGTACAACTATTGTGATGACGATCACGTGATGGCTACCCCACAAGTGGCCCCATTTTAGTGGGAAACGTGAATATACCACGTGGTCATTTGTACCCTCGCATGATCCGTACACTGATAGAATAGAAAGAATAAATTGCTACTTTTTTTTTTTTTTAAGTTAGATCTTAAACTTCGCATCTTGACATCTAGGTTGGTTTAATAAGCAGATTTGAAAATGGTATGATTAAATTTTATGGTTTGAATTCATAGGTTTGGGCTTATATTTTGAACATTTGTTTTAAGCTAATATTTAAAATTAAAGATTTAAAATAAAAATAAAACATTATATTAAAGAATTGATATTGAGAAAACTATAGCTTATAAAGAAAACGATAACAGAAAAAGTTATTACTGTCGAGAATGGTTTAAATTGGTTAGAACTTGAAAAAAGGTCACATTCTCAAAACTATAGTTTAACCCGTTTTAAAGAATCCTCACTATTATAAACAATTTAAAACTTGCGCCTACCAAATACTTGTTCTTGTAAGCCTATAGATTCAAAATCACTTAAAACGTTTCAAACATGTGAACCAAATGATAGATTAGAAAATTCAATTTAACAATTTTTGACAATGTAGTTTAATTAGTAATATGCCTCAATTTATAAATGACAATAAAATAAAATATCCCTAAGTTAAGTAGTTCAAGGTTCAACTTACTAATCTCTTGTTAAACTTACTAATCTCTTGATATTTTTGTCCATTAATTGATATCCGTTAGCTATTAGACTATAATTGTAACAAATATATAAATTAAAGTCTTATTTGTTAAAATCAAAAGTTCATGATAAAAGTTTCTAAACATTGATAAATTTAGAGTGTAGTGGTGTAATATATAGAATAGCATTGGTTGTTTTAAATTCTTTCTTTTATTGCTAAAAAAACTATCTTTAACTTTTTAATACTCATTGAGATAATATGTGAATTGTCATTCTTTTATTTATGGGTATTTCAAAAAGTTCTATCCACTAATAAAGTAACAATTTACTTGGTTCATGCATACATGCCTTTGTCAGTAATGCATTCATTTTATAAAAAGTAGTGTCCTATAAAGTTTTAAACTTTATAGGAGATGAACATAGGTTGTGAATATATATTAATCTTGACTTACCTAAGATTTATAAAATGTTTGTATATTGAATGGTGGAAAAAGAAAATGAAAAAGTGTGATTAGTAGTTAGAAGCTTAACCTAACAATAATTTTACACTTATATTAAAATTTTAAATTCGAATTGTCCTATCTTGAATATATTATAACGCCAAATTACATAAGATTTAGAGAATGTTTGCATTTTAAAACAGATAAATAAATGCGATTAGTGGTTGCAAACTTCCCCTTTCAATGATTTTACATGTATTTTTAGTACCGACACCTTAAGTTCTAATCTCACCACATAAAATTTTTAAAAAATAAAACACAAAACGTGTAGTGGTGAAAAGTCCACGTCTATTTTATACTACATGGTAAAGGATTTTCATTTCTATTCTTTTTTTCAAACCGAATATTCCTTGGATGCTTATAATTTCTGTCTTATTGACTTCCATTTGCCATGTGCATGCGTCCATATCGGAAGAATTTGAAGAAAGGGACAAAAAAAAAATTGAATGGAATAAATGACTTTTTTTTAACTAAAAAATATGTTTTTTGTGTAGATAAATTGTTTCAATTTTTCTCAAAAAAATAAAAAAAATGACTATAGCAGGATAAGAAACTTCAACATAATAAAAAAAAAATTGAATCGTTTTGATGTCTAGAAAGTCTTTTTCTTAGTGTCAAAAATTATCCAAAAAAAGGAGTCATTAATAAAAAAAAATTTCCTCAAAAAGTCATTTTTAAAAATCTCCTGTGTATATCTTCTATCTTTTTTTTCTTTTCAAAAAACAATAATATTGGAAAAGAAAAAGCGCGTGATCTCCACTTTTGCCAGACAAACTTTTAAGGAGGGCCAATAATGCTAGTTACGACATAAGGAAATAGACCATTTGATATGTTTATTTTGTTATAAGACGTGGACTTAGAACCAGACACCAAGTAGTCAATGAGGCAATCTTTTTTGTTTTTTTAGACAATATGACTATCTATACAATTGATTGTTCGTCTTCAAATGGTCCATATAATAATTATCATTGATCAAACTAAATCTGTGTATATGATTAATTGTTGTCCATTACTTCTCTCTTTTTTTTGGTTGCTAGTTTTGTGTATCACTTTCTATTTGAAAAAAAAATTGTTTTATTTGACAAATAATTTTGAAAAGACTTCTAAAACCATCTCCTTTGTTGGAAAAGACTTATGGGCCCTATAAAAGGCTCCTTTTGTTCCAAAAAGTTGAACACGTAACATCCTGAGGGAATGGATTAGAGATCGGAAAGGCCGGCCCGCAATTTTTCAATTTGAGAGCTAAGGAAGGTGGCCCATGATCATATAGTGAGGAAGGCAACTGATTCGACATGATTTAATCTCTTTAATAGGGACATCAAACCAACCTCATGAAAGCTAAAACAACGTGCTTTCAGCCTTTTTTTGGGGGAAAACTTTTTTTTTTTCCCACCGGACTGTAGCCTGGCCCTCTCAGTCGATCGGGATGTATAATGCTACCCTTTGTTAGGTACTTTATTTAATTATCTGTCTTTTATTTTGCTTATTATAATTATCGACCATTGGATAAAAGCTTGTCTCCTTCATTAACAGTGACATTATCTATGTGACATTACCTCTTACAACTTCTGTGGCATTTACGCAATTATTTTTATGCTTCTAATGATTTATTAGAAGAGGATAAACCTGCACTCTTCTTTGGTCCTTTAGTTCCATGGTCATCACGTTCCTCCGTGTAAGGCGGGATGATGAAATAATACGGTAACACCATGGTCAAATGCCCACCACCAAATTCGCGGTGCTCGTGGGACGTTCGGACTCGAAACATTTCGTCATTTCTTTTTATAAAATGTATCTCTTCGTCTGAAACATTTCTTTTTATTTTTTTTCTTACTAATTGTTTTTTCTTCCTTCTTCCGAAATGTGTTTTCCTCTTTTCGGAAATGTTTTTTATATTTTTAGTTTTTTCTCTTTTCATTTTTTGTTAACATACTTAATATGCACGCATAGAGCATGTGTTTTTCGACTAGTATATATATAATAGATACACAAACAACATTATTTTTTATCAGGAGAAAAACAAACAAACATTGTTATGGGTAAAGAAGATGGGGAGAGAAATCTGAAATAGAAGCAAAGAAAATCTAAAAACGGAGTTTGGATTGAGGCGTAAAAGATTACTACATCCTCACTTTTTTATTTGCCCACTGCAAACTGCAATAGTTTGCTAATGGGATTATAAGATACAACAAAACCTGAATTCAATAGCTAACAATATTATTCAATTCCAAAACAAGATATAAAACTAAAAATTTGGAACTTTATTTAAAACCAAAATATGCTCTTTTTGAATAGATACAATCGTTGTAACTCATACAACCTTGTAAAAGATGTCTTTTCATAATCAAACGTAACTATTATGACAGACATATATGTTAAAAACAACCATCTAAATCTGAATGAAGCATGGCAACCGTTTGATACAATAGTTCAAATTAATAATAAAAAAACTCATTTATTCAAATCAAGAAACATAGCGCTATGGGTTTTGCTTTATGAATAAAGATTAAAAAGAGTTAAAAATTTTTAAATAATTAGAGGTTTTTGTGCTTTTTTTGTGATTTTCCTAGACCAATGATGAAAACCATGGTTGAATTAGTTGCATAGCTTTGAGAAAAGTGTAAATATTGTCTAGTTTTGTGTTTTATTTTGATTGTGATGATCCATATTGAGAACCATGTTTTGATCTTTGAGTTGTGTGTGGAGAATGTTTTATATGAAATGTGATTTGCGACGGTCTCATACGTCCCAGAATTTGCTTGATTTTCTCTTGAGGCAAAGTTGTAGACTTCACTTCATTAAGGAAATTACTTGGGCCTTACACCGTCGAGCCTGGAACCAACCTTTACATATGTTTATCCCTATTCACTCCTTTTCGACGTAACTTTATCATTTTGTTACCCATACATTAGCCTAGCCTTTCCATTTCTTTACCATATTCTAAGCGTGTTGATCTTTCAAGGAATTATTTTTGAGGTACGTAAGTTATGTGAGGAAGTTAGAGTTTAGGAAGTTTTATATTTTATGTGTTTTATCTTTATGTCTAAAAGAGGGGGGGCAAAAAAGAAAAAAGAATATGTGCTACACCTTGGTTCATTTAAAAGAGAGAGAGAGAGAGAGAGAGAGAGATAAACAAGTTTGTGGGTGTAATAGCAAAAAAGAAAAAAAAAAGACATGACAAAAAGCGAATAAAGGGGATGACAGAAGAAAGTTCAACGCAAGTTTGGATGAGTTACTTGGAATGAGAAATAGAGTTGTACAAATGTCTTAGATTGGTTAATGTGCTTGAGATGTGATTTGAGCTATAAACTTTTCTTTATCCTACCTCTCACTGAAGTCAATAATTACAAGCCTAATGGTTTTATAATAGACGCTCTTAAAGCATGTGATATCTTGTAAGACAAATTAATAAATAAATAAAGTGAATTTTTCATTATATTTATATGCATGCATTTTGAATACTTTATGAATATCATGAAAATTCTATAATTATATATGTGACCTTATATTATAAGTGTTATATACAGGAGGATAATACTTAAGGATAGTAATTAAAATAGTTAGCAATATATAATTAATTATTATGATTAATTATTCAATAAAAGTAAAGAAGCTTTAATTGAGCGTTACTAGTATAGGTTATTTCTATTGAGAATAGAACGATTATATCTGAACCGTTAATATAGTGAATCATTAAATGATGCACTATATATAATGAAATTTTATAGGACTAGGACATAATATGACATGAACAACTAAATAATTTTTTTAAAATATAGCAAATTCAAATCACATCAACCGATAATCATATATAAGGTGATTTTAATCTTGAGTTATTAGCAGATTCTTATTTATGAAATTATGTCTTTTGATTTACTCAATAAAGATTCAAGAATCTAATCTTATCCCTTGTATTTTGGAGGCATAATGGAGTAAGTAGCTGGGAATATTAATATTACAAGATGGAATTCATTTCTTCTTTAACAAGAAGCATATAAATAATTCTTTTGAGAATTAATTAAGGTCTTTAACAATATGATTAAGTTCATACAAATCCTTTTTTGATTAATTTCATGTACAAATAAAACCAATATATTAATTAAACTCTTTATTTAATAGGTTATTAACACTAATAGCTCCTAAACTTTAGAGTCTTCCTTACTTTGCCCCTTTAATTTAAAAAATCACTATACCCTTTGAACTTTCAAAACTCCTCACTTTGCTTCTTGAATTTTAAAAATCATTATTTTGCCTTTGTTTCAAAACTCCTCATTTCGTCTTTTATTTCCTATTTTCTGTTCAAGTAGATAGAATTAAAGCATATAGGTCATCTGTAAGGGAAAAATAATTTTATTTCATATTTACACTTTTATTTAACGTTTTTTTAATCTAACTTCATTTAAGAAGGGTCTGTATATATATTTCTTTTAGATATTGTTTACCAATATCTCCTTATCTTTGAAGCATAACTCATCTTCTTTAGTGTTTAAATTGAGATATCAATAAACAAAGTCGACTTATTAAATGAGTTACGCATTAAAAATGAGAAAAAATGTGTAAACAGACCCTTCCTAAATGAGAGTTCTAATAAAAAATAAATAAAGACGTCAAGTGAGAGTATAAACATGAAACAACACTTAAAATGATAAAATCTTATTTCACCCTTACAAATGACTCATTTGTAAATCACATAGGTTTAATTCTATTTATTTGAACGAAAAATCAAAAATTTAGGAGACAAAATAAGGAGCTTTAAAACAAGGGCAAAATAGTGATTTTTAAAATTTAGAAGGCAAAGTGAGAAGTTTTAAAAGTTCAAGAGGTAAAGCAGTGATTTTTAAAATTCAGGTGGCAAAGTGAAGGAGACCTTAAAATTTAAGGGCCATTAGTGTGAATAACCCTAATTAATATATTAATCTTTTATTAATGCCGATGTAACTCCACTAAATACTTGGAATTGCACTCTTGAAATTATAGATATAATCACTCATTTCTTGTAGCCGTCCATTTGATGTTGTCATTACCTATATAGATTGGTCCCTTTAAATAATTCATAATTTGAGTTAGGTAAAATCCATTAATCTCTCTTATTACTTTTTTTTTATTATTGAGTACCATTGATTCTCTAATGAATAATAAATTCATAAAGTTAATTATGAATTGAGCGCTCATATTATTTAAGACTCAGATCAATTCTTAAAAGAATTATTTACCTGCGTCTCGTTAAAGAAGGAATGGATTCCATCTTGTAATATTAACATTTTCGTCTGCTACTTCATTATGCCTCCAAACTACAAGGAATAGGATTAGATGCTTAAACTCGTACTGAGTAAATGAAAGACATAAATCCATAAATAGGAATTTGCTAATAACTCAAGATTAAGATCATCTTATATATGCTCATTGTTCGATGTGTTTAGAACTTGTTATATTTAACAGAAATTATTAGTTATTCATATCATATCATGTCTCGGTTCTATATAATCAAATTATGTGCAGTGCACTCATTTAATGATTCACTAAATTAACAGTTCAAATAAGATCATTCCATTTTTAATGCAAATGACTGTACTAATAATGTTTAATTAAAGATTTTATACTTTAATTGAATAATTAATCATAATTAATTATATATTACTGACTATTTTAATTATTATTCTTAAATATTATTATTCTATATATAATACATATATACAATATTTAAGTTTATATAGATAATTATGGAATTTAATAATGTTCATAAAGTATTCAATAATACATGCATACAAATATAATGAAAAATTCACTTTATTTATTTATAAATATGTCCTTTACAAAGCATCATATGCTTTGGCAACATTTATTCTAACAAGAAATTTATAGCCAAGATTAATTGGAAAGAAAAATGAAAGATCTGTGAAAACTCAAGTGATGTCACCACACTAGTTAATTCGAGAATAGGGGAATAACAAGGAAGATTTTTTTTTTTTTTTTCAAACGTTTGATCATCGAGAGAATAGGTATGAAAAACTATTATACTTAATTATTTTATATAAAAATATGATTAAGATTAAACAATGTTACACAATGTTAAGGATTATTTTGATATCTCTCCCAATGTATGTACCCTATTTTGAAGTGCCCCTAATTTTTTAAACGTTAGGATTAGTGCCCTAAGGGTTAAATATGTTTGCTGTGTTTAAGTCATTTTCATATCAATAAATGATAATGCATTTTTTTATATTAAAATGTGTCGTATTTATTTTCATATTGTTGAGTATATAACAAGCAAAACAAAAGTACTATGGCTATTAACACAAAGTCTTAGGTCATGCATATATAGAGTTTGCATGTTAAAAGATATGACTATAAGATAGATAGTCAGAATCATTAGTCCACAGTTTGTGGAATGAAAACTAACACTCTATCATGAATAAAATTATTGTAGGCGTCTGCTTCTAATAAGGGAGGTGACTTATCTTGACTACCAGAGCATATTACTCTAAGATATTGATATATAGTTAATCGTGGATATGTACCAGATTGGACCTAAACCTAAAATGTGATTAATTGATCAGCAATTTTGTTTTACTAAAAAATTCACTTTCATAATTATTTATGTATCAATCTTAAGTCCAAAATGGATACGTGACTTCATTAGATAAATTGTGTCTTTTAATATGCCAAAGGCAAGAACTCCATTCTCATTTCAGTATTTTAGAGGCATAACATAACATATATATATATATATATGCGTATATATATGATAAAAGTGTGATTCATAGATATAGAATTTATAACTCCCTAACAAGAGTCAATATTCTTCTTTCAACAGCATTATTTAGATTCAAAAATAAAACAAGCCATCAGTCATGTAAATACATATAAATTTTCATCTATTTGTGTGTTATAAATGGAACATTTTTCCTAATGGTAAAATGATAAAACTTTTGAGATAAAATAATTATGAAAGAAAAAATAAAAACTGTGTTGGATGGCTATTCTTTAACTTTAAAAATTTGGTGTCGATGACGGATTTAAAACTTGCTGGCATGCAAAAACATAATTGGCATGTATTGATACAACAATTACTACTGCTTGTATTGTGGGGAGTTCTAGCAAAGGATGTGATATTTGCAATTATTAAGTTGTTCTCGTTCTTTAATTCAATATGCTCTAAGGTTGTTGATCCATGAATGCTAGATTCACTACAATCGGAGTTGGCTCAAACCTTGTGCATGCTTGAGAAGTATTTTCCACCGTCATTTTTTGACATCATGGTTTAGCTAATGATTCACTTAGTTCATGAAGTTAAGCTATGCGGACCTATATATTTGAGATGAATGTATCCTTTTGAAAGATATTTAAAGGTTTTAAAGTGTTATGTGAAGAACCAAAATAAGCCAGAAGGATGCACCCTAGAAAGTTATATAGCAGAGGAATCGGTTAAATTTTACTCCGAGTACTTGTTTAATAAAGAACCAATAGGGATGCCAAAGAAGATAAACATTAAGCCTAGAGGATTATCCACCGGCAATCCTTCAATTGTAAATCAAGATGAATGGGAGCAAGCTTGTCTTTATGTCTTGCACAATGTTAAAGAAGTGGAGCCTTTCATTGAGGTTCATATGAAGGAAGTAAAAGAGGCAAACCCAAAAAAAGCAAGAAATAAGAACTGGTTGCAAGATGAAAATAATTGGACTTTTCACATCTATGCCAAGTACTCCTCATCACAAGATGGAACTGTCCCATAAGACTTAGTAAACCTAGCTAGAGGATTGTCATCAATAGTTACAAGGTATACATCATATTCCATAAATGGTTACATTTTCTATGCTCGCGAAAGAAAGTAGAAGCATTTTGTCCAAAATAGTGATGTAACTCTTTGTTCTGAAGCTATGCATATTTCCTCCACGAAGGACAAGAATCCAGTGTACAAGACCATGAGCTACTTTAGTTTCGTTGATGATATTTGGGAACTTGATTATCATGGATTCCAAATAGCACTTTGTAAGTACAAGTAGGTTGATAGTAACTATGTTAAGATTAATAATGACAACTTCACAGTAATTCATTTTAGGTGATTGGAATATAGAAACGATCTGTTCATTATGGCATCGCAAACAATCCAAGTCTTTTATAAAATAGATCTCGCTGATAGACTTGTCCTTAGTCATGCCAATAAAACCAAGAGTTGTTCTTGACGGAAGAAAAGTTGCCAAGATTGCATGAAATCCCATCTTCACGAAGGGGTTGCCATCGGTTGAAGAGTTTGATGATTTTGAAGATGATTTTTCCACTCCCTTCATGAAGATGTCGAATAGACATGTGTAAGGAACTGAAGAAAAAAAAAAAGAGGAAAAGTGACTATTTGTAAAATAATTTTATGTCATTCTATTTCAATATTGTTTGTTTGTTCTTTTTAAGGTACATCATATCTAAACTTTATTTCACTTATTATGTACGTTTAAATATTTGTATTTTTAATCAAAATACCCATATTGCATAAATTCTATGCCATTAAATGCATAACACATATGGGTTGGCCACCTTAGGCAGAAGAGAAAAAGTGCTTAGAATTGGAGAGAATTTACCTATTTAACACGACGATTTTTGTTTAAATATCATCGTATAATCTTGGCTTACACAATGATTTTTATTGAAAACCGTCGTATAAGCTAAGGCTGAAATGACAACATTTCAGCCCTAGCTTATAATAATAATAATATTATATTATGATTAAATAATAATACTATTATTATAAATTAATTTTATTATTTAATATAACTATAAATATCATATTAATTTAAAATAATAATATGATAACAATGATAATAATAGAAATATAATGGTATAGTAATAATATAATATTAATGTTCATTGTAATATTAATATTAAATAATAATAATAATTTACAATAATAAATAAATTTTTGATAATAAATATAAAATACAATTAAGTATTTTTGTAATATTATCATAACAATATTATTATTTAATGTCAATATTAATATATTAATAATATATTATTAAGAATTATATTTTTATTATTACTTATATTTATATCAATATATTATACTTCTTGCATGACAGATTTTTGGAAAAACTATTGTGTAATCTGGGACAAAAATTACATGATCTTAGGCCCAGCCCCCATTTTAAATGGTGTCATTTTAGAGCTTACACAAAGGTTTTTTTTTTTAAAAAAAAATATCATGTAAGCCTTCTATAATTCAAAAAACTTGCGCTTTTAGCCTATTCGAACACTCACCCCCCTCTCTACTCAGCCCTCTCCTCCTCGACCCAGCCCCTTAAAACCTCTACTCTGCTACTGCCTCTACCTATCGCTATCCCATCCGATCCTGCCGTCACCGTACCCACTTTCTCTTCCTTTTAAAAATACACTCTTTCTCACCATTTCCTCATGCACTCTGCCACATCACTATCATTCCAGCCATCTCCTTATGCACTCTACAATGCCGCCATCATTCTGGCCCATGTCGCCGCCATTTCAAGCCATCACCGCCGTTATCTCTTTTTAGTCTTAAGGTCTCCTCTCTCTCTCTCTCCATTATTAGTCAAGAAATTTGTTAAAATTTGCTATGAAATTTGTTGAGAAACACTGTGAAATTGTTGGATTATATTAAAATTTGCTTGAATTTCATTTTGGATTATTTTATATACCAATTCACATCTTTTTTGAGACTTTTTCTTGCGACGCCCACCACATGTTTAATAAAAATACTCTATGACCATCATAGCAAAGTTGCTCAAAACTCACTAGTTATTGTTTAGGGTTTGTGTAAATTAGATGTAATTTTAATTATTGAGGATTTTGGATTTAGTTTTAACTTTAAAATTAATTAAAGTTATTCAGTTTTGTTCATTAGTATTGTACTTAGTTTTTTTAATTTGCTAATTCCTTCATTTAATGTATTGTTAGTAATTAGTTTTAATGTTAGTTATGTTAATTTTTTTTTGTTAATGTGTTTTTGCTATTTATGCACGTTGGTTTTAGTAATTAGTTTTAATTAGTATTGTAACTTAATTTTGTTAGTTTTAGGATTTTGTTATTTTAGCGTTCTCTAGCTTTGGTTTTGGTTTTAGTTCATATATTAATTCTATCAATTTGTTTTGTTAATTGGTTTTTATTATTTAACACTAAGTTGATTTGTTTATGTGTTTAGTTGATTAGTTTTAGAGTTATAGTTTGTGGTTAGTATTATCAATTTGTTTTGTTTATGTTTAACTCTATGTTTGCGGTGATATTGATTTTATGTACGTGATTGTTTTGGATGAAGATTTGGTTAAGATTAGGTAAAAATGTCGCAAGAAAGCAATGAGGAGTATGTTGAGAAGTATGTGGCATCTTCCTCCCAACATAGAAAGGGAAAAAAAGTTTGTCAATCATAAAGAAAAACCGTGTTTAATCCCAAAGTTAATCATGAGTGTAGAGACACCTTGGTGAAAAGAGTCCATGGGATAAGGTCAAAGGGACAAATAATTGAAGTTACATTTGATGAAAAAGACCAATCGGAAACTAATACCGAAGATGAACTGCATAGTTGGGTTAGAGTTCTTAGTCAAGAGTACATACTAATACGAATATAAGATTAGAGAACTAAGGACTTAGATCTAAAAAAAGATTTTATTTGGAGAGAGATCTATACAGCTTTCACCATTAAGCAATGGTATAGAAAAAAAATCTTTGAGTATTTGTGGAGAACTAGCAAAAGGATTTAGATCCAACCTCCATGTCACTTTGATAGAGCCCTACTACAGCATTTCAGATTTGAATCTAAGTATATGAAAGTAGCCTTCTATGATAGTATACTGCTACCCTAATATATCTGACGATGATTGGTTCAAATTTGTAAAGTATCGACATTTCAAAAAATTCCATTGAATATCAACAAATGCAAAACCCATAAGAGCACAAAATGAATATAACTCAAGAATAGGCCAGTTGGGATATAGAAAACTTGAGAAAAAATTAGTAATTTTATATTATACTCCTATTACATATATAAATGATATCATTATTATTATTTTTTTTGACCTAACAAAATTAATACAAGTTGTGGAGACCGATGTACGGCCGACAAGAAAAGAACTGTGGATGAAATTACGTTGAGTTCCTGATGGACAATTTAAAGATCCATCATTTGTAAAAATTGGCCAATTAATAGCAAGTTTATTAAACTCAAGTCCTTAATTTGTACTTTTGTAACTCTTGAAACATATTACAGGATGAGTATAGGGAGCAACAAACTCAAGAGATCTTTGAATTCTTCAGTACTGATAACATATTAACAAGGACATGGGAAATTCTGAGCATTCAGGACGTGTTTGTGGCCAACCCAGATATATCAAGTAGTCTCGATACTTTGACTTGCAGCCAACTTCGAAACTAGAAGCCTAAGTAGTGGATCTTCAATACTTGCAAAACTGCAAGGCATTGTGAATACAATAGTTTCACAAGGAGGCATTGGACTGACGAGTGCGAGCATTGAATGTAGTAGCTTCCAAGCTAGCTACACCGCTCATGAAGAACAAGCTCTAGTGACACCTTAAGATGGAAAGCCCGAAGAACATAAAGAATGCAAACTCTTTCTCAATGATTCAATTAATGGTGGGCATGTTCTTGTTGTGGTTGGAAAGGCGTGGATGGAAAGCCTTCAAACTAACACAATCCATGGAAAAATGTTAGGCGATCAAAACATGCACGTTAACATTATTATCCCTAAAGTCAGAGTAGCACGACTATCTTTTTCAACAATGAAGGCAACGATTGTGGCTAAAACCACCAGAAGCTTTGTTGCATGGCCGAAAAGGTTAATATAGGTTGTTGAAACGTCTAAGATGACTCAAGCACCTAGCTGCATACTTGAAGATGTTGAGAGAAAGAAACATCCAAAAAGAAAGGTGTTATAAAAAGCACATGCTTGTGTATGTGCGTATTCCTTTTGTTGAATTTCTAATTTTAAAAAGTGTAAGATTTGTTTTGGTAAAACGTTCAAACTAAAGATATGAATTGAAAACATTGTAGCAATTTTAATTTTATGGAAGAAAATACCATAGCAAATCTGTTTTAAATAGGAACATATTTAAAGGTAATTATTTTAATAGAGACAAATTAGAATAAAAAAGTACTTCAATGACATGTATTTAAAATATAAGAATTTTAGAAAAATGCTAAAAAGAAAAATATAAAAATATAAAATATTTAGAGAAAAAAAGCAAAAAAAAAAGCTAAAAGTTTTCAACCAGAAAGATGTCCACGGCAAAACTTCCAAATCGTGCATCAATACCCACCCATATGGCTGTGTTGTATGGGGTTTTATTACAAACTCCACCGGAGCCATGTGTATATGTTATATGCGTTTGTGAGCTAACGTCTCTGATTGGCATATGATTCGACTCGAAACACGAAAAGCACCGAAGTTATTTTCACCGTTCACCAAAAGCGAGCTTAGAGCCAAATAGGATATGGATTAATACAAATGTGGACTTCATTAAAAGAAGAAAGAAGATCTATGGACTTGATCATTTTTTAATCCATGCCTTGCAGACATTATAAAATCAGGCTCAATCAAATGCATCATTTCAGGTTGTCATTTTCCATTTTGTGAAGTTTTGTTACAAAATTTGTTGGTTTTTTTTTTTCCTTGATACAAAAAGAGTGAAAATACCATCACTTTTAAGTGAGGTTGAACGTGACTCGAACCTTTAATCTATGGTTGGAGTGAAAAGACTTATAACTAACTAGATTGTTATCACTCGTCAAAATTTGATGGTTAATTAACCCCTAATTATGGGATTAATACTGATTGATGCACACTATTAGTCTTGTCCCCTTGGTACAGTTGGCAAAAAGATAATAATAAGAATTAATAGATGATGCCTTACCCTGTTAATGTGTATAGAAAAAAAAAAAAAAAAAAGGAGGAGGAGGAAATAGAAGGGCTGGGACCAAATAATGAGATAGCAGATTTGTTGTTGAAGAATCACGCAGCCACGTAGCATGATCATTGGCCAAGGCACTATGTATGTGCATATGTATGTATCATTATATGTATGCTTTCTTGTCTGCCATGGTTACATGGGCTGAGGTTTGGAGCTTTTTTCAAATGCTTTTTCCTCGTATTGGTGGGACACCTTACCATCAGAGCGCCTCATAAAAGAATATTAAAAGAAAAAAGGACAGAAAAAGAGGACCGTTTGAATCAAGGCTGCTTTACTTTAGTGGTGGACAAAAAAGAAGGATAATTTTAAAATGAAAAGAGATAAATACGACACTGCTAATTGTCTATTGCTTGTTCATAGCATTTGAAAATTAAGTTAGGCTTAAAATCGACACTTAAAATTTATAAATATAAGAGTTTTATATTATAATATATTTTTATCTTATATTATATTAAATTATTTTATATAATAATATATTTTTTTGTTGTATTGTGGTAAGCGAACTTTATTCGGTAACACTTAGAATTTGGTTCTCACTTTAAATTTAGTTTTTGACTCAAAAGTTAAAAAGTAGGTTATTTTTTTAACAATAATTCTGCTATCATAATTTCAAATTATTTAACTAATCTTAATAATAATACATAATTTTTAATATATTTATTTTTTAATATCAAATTAAAATAACATGATACAAGAAGTTTAAAATTAAATTATAAGATAGCTTTTTTAATGTTGTTGTACTTTTTTTAGAGTGTTTTTTACATGGATATATAATTTATCTTGTTCAATAAAAGAAATTTATTTTTCTAAAAATATATTAAATAATTAAAAATTATATTTTGTAACATTTTAACATACAAATATTAGTATTTCAATTAAAATTAAAATTAAAATCTAAGCCTATAAATATGCCTACTAGAATATGTCTATTTTTATTATTATATATCTCTGAAGCAATTTATACTTAGTTTACCAAACACATGAAATAGTGCTTCTTATGTTCATAGCAGCTTCAAAATAATTTACTAAACAATTACCTACTTGTAGTGCACAGTATAACATCATAAAAGTAACAGCACAACAATTTCAAAGTGGCCCAAAACATAAACTATACTAAACAAACTTACAGAGTGTTTGACAGAGTGGTAAGAACTGTTTTTATATAGCATATAAGAGCTTTACACTGTAGCAAATTTTTTTATTATTACTTAGTATGTGAGAGCTTTACGTTATTTATGACTAAAAAAGTTGTCTAAATTACAACCGTAAAACACCTTTTTAGTAAGTAGCTTTATGGATGAAATGAATTGTGAAGCCACAACAAAAGAGAAGCAGCATTTATAAATTTGCATATGCTTTGTTTTTATGTAATTTGCTAGCTCAAACATTTGTTTTAATTTCCGGATCTATAATAAAATTCAATAGATAGATTGTCTTGAAATAGTAGAGCCCTACAAAGGAGCATAAGAGGAAAAGAAAACCGCCTTGAGAAAAATAAAATAAAGTAATTATCTATTTAGTCGAATCTAAATTAGTCAGAATAATCCTCGTTAAAATTGAAGACTCTTTGTGTAGGTTTGTATTTCTAACGATAGGTCTAAATACCAGATGGTTTATACAAAGGAAAAAAAAAAAGCATTATCTGTATTTTTTTTTTCTTTAGGCATATCATTTTTTTTGGTCACAAAACACGTTACAAACGAGATAGGAATTGGCAGAAATTGTAGAAAGAAATGCCTAGAATTTGGTCCAAATTGCAGAAATTTGGATATTCTATTCTATTCTTATGAAAAATATATATATATTTACAACTGGAAACAATCATCCATCATTACGAAGCTTAAAAAATTTTATCATTCATAAGATCAAAGTCAGTACAGTCTTCAGAAATTTTTACAAACTTCCTCAAAGGAGCAAGCCATCACCAACTCGTTCGATTCAACTTGGGACGACTCAGCAAAAATAAAAATAATAAAGAAAGTCTCAACACTTAAAACCAAAACCTACTTTTACACAACAACCAAAAAAACTTTCCCAGAAAAAAAAATCAATTTGTTAATATAGTAATAAATTCAAAAGACGAGAGAAAGAAGGGAAAGTTTAGTCCAGCGACTCGTTAAAAACTCGGCTGAGTCGCACTCGTTTTCAACAGATGGATTTGTCGGACAGATCGTGAAGCAACGGCCGAGATTCGTTGCCCAGAAGATCGAGGCGCTTACAGATGTCCACGTGGCAGAAGCGGCCAGAGTTGCCCGAGTCGGAACGGGAGACGACTCGGAGGACCTCCTCGAAGAAGGCCTCGTCGACGCAGGGGATGGAGAGAGGGCCGTTGTAACTGGCGAAGCCGTACTCATCCTCCGCTTGAAGGAGAAGCTTCTTGAACATCGGGTGATTCAGGTACGTCGTGCGCACGATAAACCTCCTGGAGCTGCTCCCCACGCAGACCGCCACGTGTCCTGCAGGCACATCGGACCGCGGAGGAAGAGCGCGAGAGGCCGCGATCCGCGCCTTCCTCCGCCACTGCTGCAGCATCTGACGGATCCGAACAATGTGGCGGATCTTGTTGCATGATCTTGCTATAGCCGGCGACATCTTTTTTTCTTTTCCTTTTTTTTTCACTTGTTTGTTTCTCGAGAAAAAGAGAGGGAAAGCGAAGAAGAATGGAGAGAGAGTGAAACGGCCTGTTGGGATGTCTGGGAGTGGGAATATTGTGATGAAGGAGTCTTAAATAGAGTCAAAGTTGTTGGCGTTACGAAAATACCCTTGACGTTTGAGATAATCACGGGATTTTGCTGCTGGTTTATCTCGTTGTCAAGGCCATGTGAGAGGATAACAACCCTTAACGTGGGAATTATTCATGTGTTTGCTTATTATTTGTAGTCTCTAGACAAAACGTACCTTAATTTTTTCTAATCTATTTTCTTTGCTCCCAAAAAGCATCTAGTTTCGTTTATAGAATCTCTAATTTAGTAACAGTATTAATGAAGATATATTAATCAAATAATATTAAATAATTTAAATTTTGTAAATACAAGAAATTTAATTCTTTTTTTTGTTATCTAGTTTCTTATTTTTTTAATATCTAAATTAGATTAGAATTACTCACTTTCAATATTTGAGTTAGATTAGAATTAGTGTTGTAAATTTTATAAATACTTACTTTATTTAATAAAAAAGCTATGTTATATTTTTATTATTATTATTATTATGTATAAGTTTAATATTTTTCTTTTGGGTTTAATTTTTTTCCCAATTAGCAAAAGTTTTTTTTTTTGGAAGTTTACGTGGCTGATCTCTAATAAATTTTTGAACTTTCAGCACTTGACTACATGAGGGTCTTATTTTTGACATCACAGCATTTTTGTCCTCAAATTTGTGTTTTATTGGTTGCCGTAGGCTCTTCTGTCGGCTGTTAATTTCCTCTGGTGTAAAAGTGTGAAGACTTAAATGATGCTTGCAGTTGAAACTAATTTTGTAACTGTGAAATAATGTAAAATTACGGTATAAAATTTTCATAATATAAAACTCTTATACCAAAAAGTTATTACGGTATAAAATTTTCACATGATAATATTTTAAACCATAAATTAATTCTAACTATATTTATCTAACACTGTTACAATTAAAAAAACATAAACAAAACAATTACTATTTGAATGTAATCATATATTTTTTTTGCACAAAAATGCTTCCTTTATATGGTGGTTTTTTTTTCTTTTTACATTTGATCTCTCAAAAAAAAAAAAAAAAAGAAACTCAATAACCTTCTGAAATCGCATCTTGAAATTTTCATTCCCTTCAAAGTAAAACTGCAACAAACACTTCCATATAATTAAAAAAAAATAAAATTAAATGAACACTAGGGGAGTTAACGATTAAAATGACTGAAGGACTTGCAGAAGTTAATAAAATAATTTTGGGGACCCAAGGGTTAACATTTTTAAAATAGATAGGGTGTTTGGAAGAGTAGCTCAAGCACCAATAGTTTAAACTGTGAACAATATAAAACTCTCACATATTATAGTAAAAAAACTACAATATATTGCTCTCATATGCTATTGTTCTCAAACTCACACTGATAGTTTAAACTACTCTCCTAAGTACTGTAAAATATCGCAAGTCAAGCAAAAATTTGAAGACCTAAAACCCAAATTATTATTAAAAAACTAGATATTAATATCGCTGGTCACTTCTTCTGTACAATTAATTTTGGATAGTTTAGGGCATGAGATGGGCTCTACATTGTGCACTGACCAACAAACAGACTGTATATTGAGATTTTGTAGGGGGGAATATTATAAATGATCAGTAGTTATGCATAATTTCAGTTGTCTTCCAACTCACAAATAAGGTCACAGTTTTGGTAGTAATGTCGAGTGACTAATGGTTATGTACATGTATTCTGACCAAAAGTTAGTGCAAACTAAAATTAGAAAATCCAACATGCCAAAGTTGGGAAAATTGTAGCCAAAAAGGGAAAAAGAAAATTTTCTTATAATATTCCACCATTGCTTTTTTTGTTTTTGTTCCACTATTTCTTTCATTGGCATAGACATGGACCTACCTTGCTGTATGGTTTTGCTTTGAGAAACATGCATATGTACACACTAATGTATGTGAATTCTGTCTAAAGTATAATTTCGATATAATCTCAAGTATAAGGTTGTCCAAGTAATAAAACTCGATGAATCCGAGGTCGATTCTATAAGGAAAAGGTATTGTAAAAGTCTACTATATTAGTTATATTAGTTTTAGCTAAAAAATTTGAGGATTAAAGTTAATTATTTATAATTTATTTAAAGTGTTTACACATTTTTAGTTTTTTCATTTTTAGATTTTTTTGTGATTTTTGGAACTTCAACAACAGGAAATATGACTTAAATTAGAATGTTAAATGAAACTTTAATATCAAGTGTAATTAAACAGGAGATGAAACTTTAACAATAAATGCAAGTTAACTTGAAAGAAACAACAATTTTAACAACACTGGGGATTTAAGTTTCAATTCTGGTAATTAATTTAAATATGTTTCAATTTTTATAAAATTATTTATTGAAATGGTTTAAGTATACAATATGCTATCTTTTATATATAATAAATCAAGAATTATTAAGTATTTAATGTGTCAATTCATGTTTACAATATATTAATAGCTCATTTTAATAAATATGTATGATTTCCAAATTAACTAATTAAAACTACCAAAAAAATTTTCAGTTAAGCATTTATCATGTCATTCCCTGTCTACGAATAATCAAAGTGTTCTTAAGCATTACCCATACTATCCTATATCTACAATAAATCAAGACTTAATTTTGTCAGAATTTTAGCTAAGTTAACAAGAAAATCATAAGTTTTCTAAAAGTGATTTTGACATTATAGCAACTTAGAAAACATTGAAAAACTAAACATTTAACTTAATTTTGCTTGAATTTTTGCCTTCTCTCCTCAACAAAAAGGAAATTTAGAAAAAACATATTGAAGGTAAAAACATGCATAATTTTACTAAGCATAACTATTTTACAACATAAGCCAGGAATATTTGACATAAAAACATAAAACTAGAAACTAAGAGAACTAAAACTAAACTTAGAATTACATATTTGCAAGAGGAAAGAAATTTCTTATAAGGAGGAGTGAAGAATACATGTCATGGGGAAGGGCATTTATTGGTGAAAAAAAGTTACTATTTACAAGATTTTTTGACATTATTTATTTATTATTTTTATTATTTTATTAGGATATTTTTAATACCAAATGAGTAGGATTCAATTTTAGGAACTCTTCAGAATTTTTTTGAATAAAAATTGCCGCCTGTCCCACTTAGAATCAGATTAAATCTAATTTTATTTACTTTTTTTCTTTCTTTTTTTTTTTTTTTCACTTTTTTTACCACTAGACAATGCATTTTCCATTCCCTAATTGTGAAGTGCCTATAACGAGCGGACGAGCAGCAGCCATGTATCATGTGAACTTCAACCGGATCTGGTGGATGACAAGCTTTAGGTTGAGTGAGACAATCTTAGCTGTTACTCGAGTTGTGGTAGGTGCATCTTGCAACTGTCCAAACGAGCATAGAAGGCGCGATCGGATTTCCAGGGGAGGATCTAGACACGTGGATGGCTTGGATTAGATTGGAGGCACGATCGGACAGCTATGGTAACACCACGTGTCGGCTTTTGATTTTTATTTTCCTTTTTGATTTCTTGAGTATTTGAGATCCGTTTTTGCCCTTTTTGAGCCATTTTGCTCCATTTTTCTTGCAGATTTCAAATTTAAAATAAAATAAAAAAACAAAAAATAGATAATTTATTTTACAATAATTAAAAATATTTATTATATAATAAAATACACAAAAATTACTAAAAATAGATAAAAGTTTCTAAACTTAACAAACCTTAATAGATATAATATTTAAGACTCAGGAATATTTTCAAAAATTATTAGAAATATAATAAAACATATTTACAAACTCCAAACTTATTTAAAAATACTTTAACACTCAAAATATAATCACACATTATTTTTATGTTTTTAATTATTAACAAACTAAACACATGTCTAACACATTGAAACGACTCTAAAAATTATCAAAAATATTATTAAACATAAAAACATACTAAAAACACATTTTTAATAACACAAAATGATATTAATTAGAGGATTTAACGAAATATTAATACAAAATAATGATATTTAACTTTAAAAAATGTGTATTTTTACAGTCTCATTAATGTATATATACATATTTTGCTAGGACATGTCTATGGTGGAGAATAAAATTATTCTTTTATAAACCCTTGTTTGGTAAAAAAAAATTGAAGGAGCACCAAACAAAAATAAAACTTCTCATATATAATTCTATTCTTATTGCAATTAAAAAAACTAGGAAAAGCAAAAAAGCAAATCTTCGTCCTTCATAGATGCCGTCAAAGCTATCATCACCTTTGGCAAATTACTTGTCCTCCTCCGTTAAAGCCTTCACCTCCTTATTCTTCTTCTCCGACGACGGCGTTCCCTTGCCAAACAACTTCTTACGTAGGGCTGAAATGTTCGTCCCTTTCCTCACCGTCTTCTTCGATTTTACAAGAAAGCTAAATTTTTACACAAATTTGAAAGAGAAAAGTTACTACAATGTCCAAGTTTAAAACCCAATTGATGATAACACCAATCTTTGATGATAGGTATATCATAGACCTATAATTTCTACACATTTTTGCTTGTATCCCTCTAAGAGAAGTAATTTAATGAAAAAAAAGTGATTTAAAAAAAAAAAAGGAAGCAGCTCTGGTTGCCGATGAATTCCAAGATCTGAAAATATTCAAATCCAACTGGCGACCACCGTAGGTAACAAATCACAATTCTCTCTTGAAACTCGATACCTTGCAACTAATTTGGTGGATAAACCAAAGAGTTGCTCACGACACGATGGATTTGTACGAGACCCTCAGTCACTTCTAAAGCCGTTGTTCTCAAACCGAAACAATAATGAGAATCAACACCACCATGTCGTCTTGATATCTTATACATCCTATTGATAACCAGAACCCCCAGTCCTTACAATACATCCTAAAAATCTCCATATGGCGTCACCATCAAAATCAAATGATACAAGTTTACAAAAAGCAATGATTAGCTAGGATTTGTTGATATGCAATCAGATTAATGAGAGTTGAAAAATGCACATTTCTTGAAGCTTAAATCAATTATTTTGCATTAATATTTCTCGTTAAACTCCTTAATTATAGCAATTAAGTGATAAATAGTATTTTAGTGTCTTAGTATAAAAACATGTTAACTATAAGTTTTTAATATGTTTTTATGTTTAGTAATATTTTTGGTAATTTTTAGAATCATTTTCGTATGTAAAATATTAGTTTAGTTTGAAATTAATTAAAACTATAAAAATAATGAGTAATAATTTTATTTTGAGTTTTCATGTATTTGATAGTGTGTTTCAAGTTTGTGAATATATTTTATAATATTTTTAGTAATTTTTAAAAATATTTTTAAGTTTTAAAAATCATATATGTGTCAAACCAAAAGAGGTTAAAATTTTAGAGGTTTAGAATTATTTTTGCGTGTTTTAATATAAAATAAATATTTTTAATATAATGTTTGTAAAATAATTTAGTTTGTTTCAATTTTTTTTCTTTAGATTTAAAATTTGGTAGAAAAATGAAGCAAAACAACACCCAAGCAAACAAAATCGGACAACTAATACCTTAAAAACACAGAAGTATTTAAATTTGAATCTAAAAGGGACACGTGGCTTCTTCTAGCCATAAGATTGCGCCGCTATTTAGCTAGGGCCGTTGGATCACGGGACATGTTTTGCCAATTGTTCTAGCCGCCAGCAGCGGGACCCACGCTTGGTATAGAGGCCTCTTTTGATCACATGTGCCGTTCTCACATGTTCTCATCTCTACAACCTTACATTAGTTTAATCGGACTTAATCCAATAGTCTTTGTTGATGGGCCTAGTTCCACTAATCTTAGCGGTTCTTCAAGTCAAAATCCATGCGGTCAATGTCCAGGATTGCGTCGTTTCTATGCCTCCAGCCGCCGCGTCAGCGTGGAAAAGGAAGAAAAATATATATTATAAAGAATGTTGCAAATGGCAAATTTGTTGACCGAGTTTTTCAAAAAATGTACAATAAAAATATTAAAAAATTGGTGAATAGTTGGCAAAATTTGCCTATACATACGGGGTCCTTCTCCATGTTTTCACAAGTACCCTGCAGTAGAGTAGAAAAAAGTACTGTTTAAATTTTAGTTTAGTTTTCAGTTTTCAGTCTAAGTTTTTATAAAATATTTCTCAGATTATACTTTAAAAATTATGTTCAATAATATTGCTAGTATTTTATTAAATATGTCTTTTTAAATTTTCTTTTAAGTAAAGATGAGAAGGGAAAACTCTGACAAAACCACTTTAAATATTTTTAGTTGTTCTTAGTTTTTTAAGCTGCTATAATACCAAAATATTTTCTAGAAAACTTAGAATTTTAATATTTTCTTAGCTAGAATTCGGGCAAAATTTCTGGTTTTCTTTTCTTGACGACATAAACTGGCACAGATAATGCTGAAGAGGATCTTGATTAGCCATAGACAAAGAATGACTTGGTAAAAACTTAACTTATTTTTTCAGTTGTTGTTTTAATTAAGTTATGTTGAAACTCTACTCATATATTAAGTAGAGTTTTTGTTGCATTATAGATATGAAATAACACAATAAATGCTTGGTGATGCTTGATTTATTACTGACATAGGATGATAGAATGTATTCTTAAATAAATTAATAAATAATTAGAAAAACTAAAATTTGTTCAAGTTGATTACCAAAACAGAACCGTTGAATCCTAGCTCCGTTATAATTACTGTTTCACCCCTTTTAATCTATTATTATTATTGTTGTTATTTTGTTAAAAATTAATTACACTTATTGTTAAAGTTCAATTTTAATTTTAGCCATATTTCTTGTTCTTAAAGTTTCAAAACAACGAAATTCTTAAAAAAGAAAAATGATGTAAAAATGTATAAAATTTTGTAATATATTAGTAAATAATAATTATTAATCCTTATATTTTTCAACTTTTAAATAAATAAAAAGATAATATAATAAACATACTGGAACTAAACAAAATCCTTCCATGTGGGTTCGACCTTGGATTCACCAAATATTTATTACTTGAGATAATCTTATACTTAGGGTTTATATTGGATTGTAGACTTTTAGACTGAATCACAGATCTGCAACTATGGTATAGAATAGCAAGAATCGTCTTTCTGGGAACTTCTTATCAGATCTATGCGAGCATCAAATAGAGACAAGAAAAGATGTGGTTAGAAATCTCTAGGGGCTCGGCAGAGAGAAGGAAAAAGATTGGGCTGAATTTTTCCTCAAATAGAGAGGATTTTTTCCTTTCTAGAACAACAAAAGGATGAATATTTTATTGGGTTCTTTTGATCCTTAATTTTAGTAATCAACTCATTGTTTAGTATCATTTGATTAAAATCACATAAACCTTATTTTGTTCTCCATCAACGGAGAATTTTAGCATTCTTCACTACAACTTTTCCCATTTTATTATGAACACATATTCGGCCATTCAATTTTGTAGCTTTGAGCTTATTGATAATATGATGGCAAGAATCGTCTCTCTTGAAGCTTCTCATCAGATCGATGCGAGCATCCAATAGAGACAGGAAAAAACATGGTTAGAAATCTCTAGGGGTTTGGTAGAGAGAAGGAAGAAGATTGGGTTGAATTTTTCCTCAAATATAAAGGATTTTTTTTTTCCTTTCTAGAGCAACAAAACGATGAATATTTTATTGGGTTCTTTTGATCTTTTATTTCAGTCATGAACTTATTTGTTTAGTATCATTTGATTAAAATCACGTGAACCTTATTTTGTTCTCTATCAGTGGAGAATTTTAGCATTCTTCATTACAACTTATCCCATTTTATTACACACACATATTTGGTCATTCAATTTTTCAGCTTTGAGCTTATTGATAATATGATGGCAAGAATTGACTCTCTCAAAGCTTCTTATCAGATCTATGTGAGCATCAAATAGAGATAGGAAAAGCTGTGGTTAGAAATCTCCAGGGGCTCGGTAGAGAAAAGGAAGAAGATTGGCTTGAATTTTTCCTCAAACAGAGAGGATTTTTTTTTCCATTCTAGAACAACAAAAGGATGAATATTTTATTGGGTTCTTTCGATCCTTTATTTAGTCAACAACTCATTCGTTTCGTATCATTTGATTAAAATCACGTGAACCATATTTTGTTCTCTATCAGTGGAGAATGTTAGCATTCTTCACCACAACTTTTTCCTATTTGATTATGCACACATATTTGGCCATTCAATTTTTCATCTTTGAGCTTATTGATAATATGAAGGCGAGAATGGTCTCTCTCGGAGCTTTTTATCAGTTAGTTCTAGGTGAAAGATGTTAGAAATCTCTAGAGGCTCGGTAAAGAGAAAAAAAAAGATCAGGCTGAACTTTTCCTCAAACAGAGAGGATTTTTTTTCTAGAACAACAAAAGGATGAACATTTTATTGGGTTCTTTTGATCCTTTATTTTAGTCATCAACTCATTCGTTTAGTATCATTTGATTAACATCACGTGAACCTTATTTTGTTCTCCATTAGTGGAGAATTTTTGCATTCTTCACAACAACTTTTCCCATTTTATTATCTACACATATTTGCCCATTCAATTGTTCAGCTTTGAGCTTATTGATAATGTCATGGCAAGAATCATCTCTCTTGGAGCTTCTTGTCAGATCTATGCAAGCATCAAATAGAGACAGGAAAAGATGTGGTTAGAAATCTCCAGGGGTTCGATAGAGAGAAGGAAGAAGATTCGGCTGAATTTTTCCTCAAATAAAGAGGATTTTTTTTTTCCTTTCTGGGACAATAAAAGGATGAATATTTTATTGGGTTCTTTGTTAGACATGTATGCCTAAGGAGTAAAAATGTAATAAGTTTTTGGAGACATTTTTATCAATAAAGAATTTATTCATTATTTATATACCAAATCTTGTCCTCTTTAAGTTCATATTTGTTGAATGTATGTTAAGCAAATAATAGTCTGCGACTGTCGGTCTAAACCTTAAGAATTGGGCATATGATGGACGGATTATGCGAAAGACACGATTCTTAAGATGATGGTCTAAATCATACGATCCGCAATCGAGGGAATAAAGCTGGGCACTTTATTCATGCAAAGATTGTTATGTTGTCTATATCCCTTTTGGGAGATGGTTTTTCTTGACCATCGGAGGTGGAATCCGTGAATAGAAACATTGGCACGTTGTCATAAGTGACGATGTGTTGGATCGGGACATAAAGTGAATTGATTTGGATTAATAATTCTGTCTCGACAAATCGATTCACTTTAGACAATCATTTGTGTTGTATCTTAATCGTGAGATGAATAGTGGGCCCGTTGTCTTGACTTGTGTCTTTTGATGTACCAAAAGGTGACACCCACATCTTAATAGTAGTATGCATGCCGGTACGTTGGAGGCATGACTCTTGATAGCGTAGACGTGTTATTCATAGATATGGAATCCATAGGTCCTCTTTAGGAGTAATGATATCCTCTTATATGCATTATCTTGTAATTGAAAAACTGGAGCGCTCAACCATTTGGATACATAGGTGTAACCGAATGGTATACTGTCTTTGGATGGTAAGTTTTCTAATGGTGAGATAATGGAACGTAAGATAAAAATAATCGAGAAGGTAAGACAGAACTTATTCTTAAGTCGATTATGGATTATCATATGGGGATACGATACACTATGATATGTTATGGAGACTTAGCTATACGAGCTTCGTAATTCTATGTAGTTTGAGAGTGCAGCTCCAAGCTTTTAGTGGAATAGCGTTGGAGTTGATAATTATGAAATGTATATATGGGATATTGGGTTTCATAATTATCAGGAGCTTGAACTATATAGGTCCATATGGTCCCATTTGCTAGCTCACAACATCCTGTAACGACATGGCGTGTTTTTTCAATAACGGTGACTTATGTCGAATTTATTAGATTGGTTGAAATTTAGAAGAATCAAATAATTCATGTCTATTTATCGGTTGAATTAATTTTATAATAAATTAATTCAAGATAAATTTGTTGAATTATTGGGATCGGATAATTCTTGTCTGTTTATCGGTTGATTTAATTTTTGATAAATTAGATCAAGATAAACTTGTAGAATTATTGGGAATTGATTTATTTTCTTAGAGATTATCTAGATAAAGTTGTTTTGATCAGATAACTTCTCTATTAGGTTATTTGAATTAAAACTGAGACTTTATCCTATAGAATCTTGGGTGGAAAATAAAAGATTCGCAAAATTTTTATTTGGCAGTTCGGCTTGCCAATGGACGTGTTCGGCCTGCCGATGGGGCCTGTTCAGCCTACTGATCAGGTGGTTCGGCCTGCCGATTAGTAAAGGATAAGATTACGCGTTTCTACACGGATCTTATCATATATTGATCCGAATTTGATTTTGATCCGAATTTTAAGACTTAATCTGATAAGGACTGACCTTAGGACCAACCTTTATAAATAGGGAGTGATTCTCACATGTTACTCAGATCGATTGAGAGATTAAGAGAGATACTCTGCTAGTGAGAATCTGAAAACTCCCTGAGAGCTTTTGTTCACAAATCACGAACACTTGCTTTGGGTTCTCTCGATTGGTTGGAAGGAGAGTCACCGGTGGAAGAGCTGTACGTGTGAGCCCACACTCACTCCGGTCGTGGATAGAGAATAGGAAAGAAGACCAGTTGGTTGAGGCTCTTCTGGAACGTTATTTCTCTTCACAAATTGCAGAGGTTTTTCAGCATACAAAGGTTAGTAAGATCTGATTAATTTATGCATATAGCATGTCAAACTTATGTTTTGAAAAATACTCTGATGAAAAAATTTTAAAATTCCATTGCACACTATTTTCCAACATTCTTTTGATCCTTTATTTTAGACATCAACTTATTCATTTTGTATCATTTGATTAAAATCACATGAACCCTATTTTGCTCTCCATCAATGGAGAATTTAGCATTCTTCACTACAAATTTTCCAATTTTATTATGTACACATATTTGGCCATTTAATCTTTTGGCTTTGAGCTTATTGATAATATGATGACAAGAATCGTCTCTCTCAGAGCTTCTTATCAGATCTATGTGAGCATTAAATAGAGACAAGATAAGATGTGGTTAGAAATCTCAAGGGGCTCAAAAGAGAGAATGAAGAAGATTGAGCTGAATTTTTCCTTAAACAGAGAGGATTTTTTTTCCTTTCTGGAACAACAAAAGCATGAATATTTCATTGGGTTCTTTTGATACTTTATTTTACTCATCAACTCATTTGTTTAGTATCATTTGATTAAAATCTCGTGAACCATATTTTGTTCTCGATCAGTGGAGATTTAGCATTCTTCACTACAACATTTCCCACTTTTTGATGTACATGTATTTGGCCATTCAATTTTTCATCTTTGAGCTTATTGATAATATGATGGCAAGAATCGTCTCTCTCATAGCTTCTTATTCGAACTATGTGCACATCAAATAGAGACAGGAAAAGAAGTGCTTTCTGGAACAACAAAATGATGAATATTTTATTGGGTTCTTTTGATCCTTTAATTTATTCATCAACTCATTTGTTTAATATCATTTGATTAAAATCATGTGAACCTTCTTTTGTTCTCCATCAGTGGAGAATTTTAGCATTCTGCACTACAACTTTTCCTATTTTATTATGTACACATTTTTGGCCGTTCAATTTCTTAGCTTTGAGCTTACTGATAATAATATGGCAAGGATCATCTCTCTCGGAGCTTCTTATTAGTTCTATGTGAAAGTTGTTAGAAATCTATAGGGGCTTGGTGGAGAGAAGGAAGACGATTGCGCTGAATTTTTCCTCAAACAAGCAGGATTTTTTTTCCTTTCTGGAACAACAAAAGGACGAATATTTTATTGGGTTCTTTTGATCCTTTATTTTAGTCATCAACTCATTCGTTTAGTATCATTTGATTAAAATCAGGTGAACCTTATTTTGTTATCCATCAGTGGAGAATTTTAGCATTCTTCACTACAACTTTTTCCCATTTTATTATGGAGAATTTTAGCATTCTTCACTACAACTTTTTCCCATTTTATTATGGAGAATTTTAGCATTCTTCACTACAACTTTTCCCATTTTATTTTGTACATATATTTGGCTATTCAATTTTTTAGCTTTGAGCTTACTGATAATAAGATGGCAAGAATCGTCTCTCTTGGAGCTTTTTATCAGATCTATGCAAGCATCAAATAGAGACATGAAAAGATGTGGTTAGAAATCTCTAGGGGCTCGATAGAGAGAAGGAAGAAGATTTGGCTGAATTTTTCTAAAACAACAAAAGGATGAATATTTTATTAGGTTTTTTTGATCCTTTATTTTAGTCATCAACTCATTCATTTTGTATCATTTTATTAAAATCACATGAACCGTATTTTGCTCTCCATCAGTGGAGAATTTTAGCATTCTTCACTACAACTTTTCCCACTTTATTATGTACACATATTTGGCCATTCAATTTTTCAGCTTTGAGCTTATTGATAATATGATGCAAGAATCATCTCTTTCAGAGCTTCTTATTAGATCTATGCGAGCATCAAATAGAGATAGGAAAAGATGTGGTTAGAAATCTCTAGGGGCTCGGCAGAGAGAAGGAAGAAGATTGGGCTGAATTTTTCCTCAAACAGAGAGGATTTTTTTTCCTTTCTGGAACAACAAAAGGATGAATATTTTATTGGGTTCTTTTGATCCTTTATTTTAGTCATCAACTCATTCATTTAGTATCATTTGATTAAAATCACATGAACCTTATTTTGTTCTCCATCAGTGGAGAATTTTAGCATTCTTCACTACAACTTTTCCCACTTTTTGATGTACACGTATTTGGCCATTCAATTTTTCAGCTTTGAGCTTATTGATAATATGATGGCAAGAATCGTCTCTCTTAGAGCTGCTTATCATATCTATGTGCGCATCAAATAGAGAAATGAAAATATGTGATTAGAAATCTCTAAGGGCTTGGCAGAGAGATGGAAGAAGATTGGGCTAATTTTTTCCTCAAACAAAGAGGGTTTTTTTTTTTTTTTTTTTTGGCTTTTTGGAACAACTAAAGGATGAATATTTTATTGGGTTCTTTTGATCCTTTAATTTATTCATCAACTCATTCGTTTAGTATCATTTGATTAAAATCACTTGAATCTTATTTTGTTCTCCATCAGTGGAGAATTTTAGCATTCTTCACAACAACTTTGCCTATTTTATTATGTACACATATTTGGCCATTCAAGTTTTCAGCTTTGAGCTTATTGATAATATGATGGCAAGAATCGTCTCTCTTGAAGCTTCTTATCAGATCTATGCAAGCATCAAATAGAGATAGGAGAAGATGTGGTTATTAATGTCTAGGGGCTCGGCAAAGAGAAGGAAGAAGATTGGGCTGAATTTTTCCTCAAACAGAGAGCATTTTTTTTCCTTTCCGGAGCAACAAGAGGATGAATATTTTATTGGGTTCTTTTGATCCTTTATTTTAATCATCTAACTCATTCTTTTAGTATCTTTAGATTAAAATCATGTGAACCTTATTTTGTTCTCCATCAGTAGAGAATTTTAGTATTCTTCACTGCAACTTTTCCCATTTTATTATGTGCACATATTTAGCCATTCAACTTTTCAACTTTAAGCTTATTGAAAATGTGATTTAATCCCATATATATATAAATGTGTGTGTGTGCGCGGGCCTGTGTGTTTGTGTGTGTGTGTGTATAAAATAGCGTTATTCAAATCTAGTCCAGCTCCCCTTCAAAAAAAGAAAAAAGGGTCCAGCCCAGTTTCATTCTACTTCTAAATCTTTTTTCTTAACCCCTTTTCTTTCATTTTGCAAATTTAAGGGTCCGTTTATTTCATGGTTCAAATCACGGTTCGAATCATTTTGCTACAGTATTTTCTCTCATAAAAATTTAAATCTTCATTGAAATACTCTATTCAAATACTTGAACCAAACGGGCTCTAAATATTTTTATTGAACTCTGACAATAGTTTGGTTTTGCTAAAACTACTGAGTACTGAATCGTAACAACTTCAATAACCATTTAAAAGTCTAAGACTCATGTTCACAATATCATTATGTGATCTTAAAAAATTTATAAATCATCAGGCGATCCTTAGTGTTTGACATTTCAAAGACATTAATTTTAAATCAATTGATCTTTACTATGTTCCACTTCCAACATTGGAGTTTTATGTTCCTCCATCTCAGATCAGTTGAAATTTATAATTAATTAATTAACTCGATTAGAATATTAGATTTTGTTCGTCTCTGGAACTCAAAAACCCACATGCTCTGGAAGTTCAAAGGCCTGAACTAGAGGGACATTTATAATGGAAGTTCGTTTTAATTAATCGTTAAATAGTTAAGAAATAGTCCAACGCGTCACTATTGGTACTCAGCATTATTAACCTTTTCGTGACAACTACATTAGGAAATTCAAGAATTTGTTCTGCAGTTTTATCCAAATTACACATACGCCTAGTTTTAACTAAAATAAGAAGTATCCCCAGATTTTTTTTTTTCTTTTAAACGCGAAAATATGTTCCTTCTAGTCATGTTGAGTCAAATTGCAATATAAAAGAGAAATGAGAGGAAATAGCAGATTTTTAGAATGCTAATGAAAAAAGTAAGATCTTTTAAATTTTAGTGAATTACAGCATATCATCAAATCTGTAATGTTATAATACTTAAAATACTCATTTCTCTATCAGTCTCTCACATAACTCTCTTTTTCTCTCACCCAAGTGGTTTCCTCTCTCTCTTGCTCGATTTGTCTTCTTCTCTATTAATTCCCATCACCATCGTTGATTATCACCGACATTACCATTGAAAGGTCATCGTTGCTAAGTTTGGTAGAGCTCGTCGTCATGGAGATTGGGATTTTTAACCGCTCCATCACAAATGGGAGAAATCGAAGCAATAGCTATCTCATTGGTTCTCCATTGAAATCTAGGAGAAATCCATCGCAATCCTAGAGAACTCCATTGTGATCAAGGATAAAACCCAAAACAATCATGAAGAGAAACTGAATTCATCATTTCAAAACTCAGATCTTGTCTCCATTGTAAATTTTAGTAGGTGATTGGTTGGATTTGGGGTTGAGACTCATCAGATAACTAGAAGGTTTGTTAGATTGTCTAATTATGAACACGATGGGGTAGGCTGTGTCGGTAGACATGTGGCGATGCACAACAGAGGTAGCGGCTTGTGGACAACCTTTTGAGTGCAATGACTTTTTTCATATGTTTTTTTTTTGTAGTTGTGTTTTGACTATAGTTTTGTGATTCTGAAAATGTCATAGTTTTTTACTAGCTGCCAGTGATGTCATCGCTGCAACGTCGCCGGTTAATTTTTATACTTACATAGAAATAAAGTATTTCTCAATAGCCAACAATGTCGCTGGTGTTGGTGATGTCGTCGATATCTTTTGCAATTACATAAAGTACTTTATTTCGATGTGAATATAGTATTTTATGACCATTAGTAGTCTGGCAAGGTTACCATTAAATTTTTGTATTTATATGTAAAAATAGTATTTACATGTAAATACTTTCTTTCCTAGTCGGCGGTGATGTCTAGTACAGTCGCTGGTAAATTTTTGTATTTAGATGTAGTGGTTTGGCGAAGTCATTAATAAATTTTTGTATATACATGTCAATATAGTATTCATAGGTAAATATTTATTTCCTGGTCGTTGATTTTTCTATGAAATTGCTAGTAAATGTTTTTGTGTTTATATGTAAATACTGTATTTACAGATTAACATTATATTTTTAGGCTGCAAGTGATCTGGCAAAGTTGACAGTAAATTTTTGCAGTTTCCTATAAATTAAGTATTTACAGGTAAATACTATACTTCCTAGTCATCGGTGATTTGATGAAGTCGCCAGTAAACTTTTGTATTTAGATGATAATAGGCTATTTTTTGGGTTTGGCGAGATTGCTAGTAAATTTTTGTATTTATATGAAAATATAATATTTATATGTTAATAAAATATGTCTTGGTGGCAAATGTTTTCATTATTTAGAAATACAATATTAACATGTAAATATAGTATTTCTTGGCCACCATCGGTACTGGTGATGAAGGAGGGTGAGAAATAGAGAGAATAAAGAGGTAAGGGTGTTTTAGGTTTTTTGTTCTTAATTTCTAATGAAATATTTCTCAATTGCTCATTATATGCCATTTATTATACATTTTGAAAACATATAACATTAATGACTAATTTTTAATCAAAATCTTCTATTTTGCTCTTTCTCTTAAATGTAAGAAAACCTAGTTGGCCCAATTGATTAAACAACATGTTTTAATTTGACAAAATGTTAGGAATATGTTTGATGTTAGTTTGCCACTAAACAAGAAAAATGGCTATTGATGCCTTGCTATCAATCCACACCACGTACGGTTGCGTACGGTGATCGGACTACCTATCCTACTTGTCTCGGCCTATCGGGGGACCTACAAGAATAAGGAACGCCTTGGAGGTCAAAAAGGACACCAGTGTGTTGCCAATGAAGGTCTCTCTAACATTCAAGTTAGGTACTTGTTCGGCTGAGAAAGACAAGGGTTTGGTATGAGAGCATTCACTTACCTTAGTAGTGGAGTAAATGCTCCTATTTATAGCCCACCATTTAGACTAGGTGTAAAGTGAGTTTGACCCTTGACTCAAGTGTTTCATACGGTGGTGTTTGAACGATAGGTGACATGTGTCACAATCCCGAAAGATGGACAACCCTTTATCTAAGGGTTGTAATGAGGCCATGTGGTGGCCTTGAGAATGGGTTGCTACCCGGCTTTAGGTCTGTAACGCCCCTTTATAGGGGTTAACATTTTTTAATGAATTAAAATCAAAATCAAAAAATAAAAGTAAAACCTTAAAATTAAAGTTGTCCGGGGCTTAAATGAAAACTTTCAAATCAAAAATAAAAATATCAACAACAATTAAACCACAGTTTAATATAGCACCTTAAATTTAATAATATAAACTATTGTTATCATCATTTCAACCCTCAACGCATTTTAATACAGTCATAGAAAGTAACAATTGATGCTTACATTATTATGAAGAACATTCTTAGCATTTGAAGTAGTCCCAACGTAATATAGCTACATCACTTCCTCAACTATTTTTCTCATAACCACCTCACACTTAGTGAGTCTTGAAAAGATAAAAATATAAGTGAATGAGCAACAATATGCTCAGTAGAGAAAACCATTACTCACCTTTAGGTTTTTATCATTACCACATCAAAACCTGCATAGTTAGTTAATACTCATCATTATCCAGATTATGAGATTTATTATAATCATATTCTGTGGATACCATAGTTAATCATTACCGAGTTTCGTACATATACATATATACAAATATTACCGTTCAATATTATTCCTAGGTATCCACGTTCAATAGAGCATCACTCAACTCATCGAAACCCAAAAGGGCACACTTGATCACCCTGTAAACATTCCAATGGTGTTCTAGTGAGGGGACATCAAGCCCAGAGTCCTCACCAAATCGATTCCTATACAGTGTGTTATGGGACTTTCAACCTAAGGAAGCGTCATCACCTTCCCCCTATTTTACCTTTTAAGGTATTTGTGCCCAAGGACGTAACCGCCGCCCTTTTTACATCTCACTATTCCTTTGTATTCAATTTTTATTTATAGAGTCAATTTCCTAACCATGCTTCTCAATTTATAACATATGTCAAATCATTATATTCATCGCTATACAATATTACATATTTTATGACATAAAACAACCAAATTTAATTTACCAAAAACCTCACAAAAGATAAGTAATAGAATCCCTACCTTTCAAGCTTATCACCAATCTTTTAATCCTAAAATTAATTAACGTTGGCTCCACACTCCCTTGATTCTAAGGCGTGCATAAGGACAATTTAAAACTAGAGCACAACATACAACCATATTTATAAATAAATCATGTGTAAATCCATCTTACTAGTGTGCCATTAAAGCTTTTATGCGAATCTCTTTTGAATACCACAGTAAATAATCTTTGTCTTAACACGATATAAAATATATACAAGTAATCTATATGATTTAGTCCCTAATAAGATTCGTCAATCACTTAGGATAATATTGGAAAGATTACAAGACATTAAGGAATTTAGTGGTGAGCAAAGATGAGTTCTTGGTTCAGGTTAGCAGCTGGTATACCATGGCAAACTGGCAATATACTTTTGCAAAAAGGATATGTTCACTATCTACAATCATCACATGGGTTAACAGGTGGTTTACTTAACATAAATAGGCGGTATATTGTCACTGGCAGGTTTACTAGTTTCTAATCTAAAAATTGAAAAATTCAGAGAAAATAAAATACAGCTCCGATTTAGGCTTATGATAGCTCGTTAGAAAGCTTAGGATGTTTACTTTTAAAATATTCAAACCTATTTACAAATTCGTTTTTATTTAATCCCAGAATTTCAAGAAAGAGCCACTGCCCATAGAGGTATTACAAAGTTTAACAATATAAATTTTCTGTCTACAGCGTATACACTTAGACTTTATACATATGCTCCAAAATAGCAACAAAACATATACTCAGGTTTAAGAATGTAAATTTGAATAATCTTTGAGTATAAAAAAAATTATAAATAAAAGATTAAATTTGTTCATAAGATTCTAACCTCGGATTATAGCTTGTTGGAAGCTTGAAATAGCTTCAAAACAGGTTCCTTGACTTCAGTATGGCTGAAATTCTTGCTCAAATGGAGGTGATGGTGGTTGATTTTTATGGCTGCCTTGAAGAAGTTCTCTAAGTATTTTGCTTCAGCAAAGAAATGAGAAGAAGAGTGTGGGAACCGTGGAAGAAAAAGGAAGAAAAGATAAGGTCTTTGAAGAGAAGTGATAGAAGCAATTATGGAAGAGACATGTTGGAGCGTGTCACGAAGGAAATAAAGAAAATGAGGGTCAAGAGTAGTTGGGAAAAATATCCTCATGTCTTCTCTGGAGACTTTAGCGCACATAATGCCAAAATGGTATATTTGAAATTTATTAGAAGTGTCAAGGCTTTTCAGTAAACATACTAAATAAGTATAAGAAAATTTATAAAATTTAAAAATAGATAGAAACAAATATTGTGAAATAAATTTTAAATGAAACAAATTTTTGATTAGCACACTAAAAATTAATTTAATTAACTTAATACCCGTTAGGAGAATAACATGTGTCACAGCTCTACCCCCCCTTAAAGGAATTTCATCCTCGGAATTTCAAATCTAGCAATACTAGTAAAAATCTAGATTCCATTATGATTCCAATTCCGAGTCTAAACCGTCAATGTTGTTTGTTCTCTAAATTTAAGTTATCGTATCTCCACTTATTCACTTACATTATAAATTTCACTCTAAATTCTAAATCCCTCAATGAGAGTATTTCTAACAGGTTTTAACTTATAACACTGTATAATGGTCTAGGAATCTGATCAGACATACATATTGATCATACCATGATTCCAGTCCTTCATTGTCCATGGACTATGATTTACAATTACATTTATGGAGATTGCTAGAGAAATTTTGTGTACTTCAACTTTAGGTCCCTTTTCCTTTTTGAGTAAGGAAAAGTCAAATATAGTTGATTTCATATTTCAACTAATAAACTAAAACATAATCATAAAACATATATCACAAACACTTTTATTCAAAACCATACATTAAATTTATTTATAGAGATATTAGACGAAATCTCAAAGTTGCTAACAAACCTGACATATTTTTCATTAAACAGCTATCCTCATGACACAAACATTCAACCCAAATAATATACTCATATTTTCTATGGAATATCCACATAACTGACTTTGGTACTCCCACATAATATTAACAAAGTATTACATATTACAAACATGATACGGATACGTTTCGAGAGTACAAGGCACTCCGTATACCAACTATCCATATCATGCATGCTTAGAGAATACAAAAACATCGATAAACAAAAGATTGGACCTTAAGTAGGATGCGTTTTTAGAGCATCAAGTACTCAGTATCCAGCCATCCCGGCATTAGGCTCAATGAATCTAAGAGATTAAACAACGGCATACCACAAGCAATACAAAGTGTAGGGAAAACAAATAATCATGACATATGAAACATGGACGTATACGTCATGGGTACAACCAAAAGATTACATACTAAGATTCAAATCAAATGGCCGCTCTTGGCTTTTCCTTTCCCATTCAAGCTTGGATGTTGCAATGTCAGACTCTAGATAGATGATTACCATCTTATCTAACAATTCCTCGACTGTTGAGGCGGTAATAAAGATTTTTCTCCCCGATTCTACAATGAAGTTTTCTCCCACAGCGTAATCTAAAAATGTTGAAAGACCATCATAAAAACCATTTACATTCAAAAGTCCCAAGGGTTTAGAATGAAAGCCCAATAATTGCCTACTAGCAACTACGAATATTTCCTCAAGGGTACCTAAACCACCAGGTAATGCTATAAAAGCATCGAAATTATTAATCATGATTTTATGACGTTCAGGGGTGTCCAAAACTCTTTTCTCTCTACCTATTGTTTTTCCACAAAGGTTTCCTTCAGCTAAGAGTCAAGGAATAATCCCCAGGACTTCGACACCACTAGAAGTCCCCGATTCTACAATGAAGTTTTCTCCCACAGCGTAATCTAAAAATGTTAAAAGATCATCATAAAAATCATTTACATTCAAAAGTCCCAAGGGTTTCGAATGAAAGCCCAATAATTGCCTACTAGCAACTAGGAATATTTCCTCAAGGGTACCTAAACCACCAGGTAATGCTATAAAAGCATCAGAATTATTAATCATGATTTTATGACGTTCAGGGGTGTCCAAAACTCTTTTCTCTCTACCTATTGTTTTTCCACGAAGGTTTCCTTCAGCTAAGAGTCGAGGAATAATCTCCAGGACTTCGACACCACTAGACTTAGCTGCAGTTGCTACATTTCCCATTAATCCTAGACTACCACCCCCATAGGTCAAGTTAATCTTTCTATGTGCTAGGACTTGCCCTAAGTGTTTTGCGGCTTCTAGATAGACTTTATCTTTTCCAAGGCTGGAACCACAAAAGACACAAACATTTTTTATTTCTTGGTGGACTGGGAGGTAGACATATTTGGTTTATATAAGTGATTGCTTAATGTCTGCTCCACTTAGACTCCGGGTTCTACATGAGATTTAAAGATGAGGAATACACAAAAAGGACTAAAGAGATAGATGAGTAGGTAATGAGAAGGTAATCCAAAGATTTAAACAAAATCTTGTGCGGATAAGAAAGTAAGATAAGGTGATGGATAGTTTATAGAAAATCTGATCCACTTTTTGAAAAAGATTAGACTCTAATTGTATAACTTTTAACAATTGAGAACAGTTTGACAGAAGACCCTCTTGAGACAACCATAGACCTTTTGACAAATATACACCGAGTCTAGAAATTCAATATAAACGACAAATACTGTAGAACTTTTGAAATTTGAGGCACAAATCTTGAAATATGTGGATAAGTTTTCAAAATTCAAACATGTTACTATACCGTATATGACGTGTCTGATAAGATAATATATTTTATTATATGTATATATTTAAGAAAACCATAAATTAAATGAGATATTAACACTTATTGTATCAATCTAATAATCACAATTATTTCGAATACAAAAGCAAATATTCTGAGTAAAAGAAAAACACAAACTGCTGAATATTAACTAAAACTGTATAAAAAAAAGCAAAGACTAAAATAACCTTTATAGAGCGATGACTTATTCCCCATCTAGTTTTCTTATGGCTTGGCAAACAGGATCTAGAATTACCATATTCCTAAGGCGTTGTCTTTCTGTATAAAATTTAGGCCAGAGTTTAAAAATAGCTCATTGAACATATCCACTAGGGTGACCGTGAAGAGGAGGATGGATGCTATTGAAGTTCTCATTTAAAATTCCATCCCTACAAAACCTTATTTTATCCTCTATATTCGTAGACATATAACCAGGTGAAGTACATTTACCGTTACAATTTTTTCTTCCACATTTGTTACAAGTGACCATGATGGCACGAGCTCTTCTTTTCATTGCACCATGACTGGTACTCGTTCCTAGTAAACCAACATCTTGACTGAAGTTACTTGGATGAATCTTTCCCTCTATCAACATTCTCGCATCACAAGGGATACCAAAACGCATAAGAATCCACAACCGAGTGATTCTAGCCTTGTATTTCTTTCTAAGAATCTTTTGAAAAAGTGATGGGAAATACTTTCTCAGGTGTTGATACTTTGGGTCCATTATGAGATGAAAGAAGAGTAAATAGAAAGGAAAAATTGAGATAGTAAGTTGCAGAATCCTAGAATTCCTTCTTCTTCTTCTTTTAGAGAAAAAGAATTCCTAGTGAAAAAGAAGAGGATTTGCAATTTAGAGAGAAAATAACAAATTAAAAGGAGAAAGTGAGCTCGGAGAAATAAGCTCCTATGCACAGTAAACGTATATGTAAAGAATAATTGAACCACTATAGATGAAACGTATAGAGACCACGTGGGAGAGATAGTGTGAATCAAACTGATTTTGGATTTGGACTAGGCCCAAATGTTCTAAGTTGAAAAGGTGCAGGTTGTTTCGGGCCTTAACACATTTAAAACAAGTTAAATAACAAACATAAAATTGAAAACCAATTTGTATAGATCTTAAGCCCAATTCAAAGCCGACTATAGATAAAATTAACTATGAACAAGAAGTCTAATTTAACAATAATCAAGGATCTTTCTGAATAGTATTTAAAATCATTTCATAACATCATAATCTTCTAGCAACTCAAATAATTTTGTTTTAATCAAAGCCTTATTGAACAATGCATACACCCATATGTTATTCCTAATACTCAACATCTATCAATGGATTCATCATCATTACTACCAAGGATTTAGAATGTGACTAACCTTGAAATCAATACGATTTATGTTTTCCAACATAGACCATATCAATGAACAAAGACACTTGATGTTACTACTTAAGAACATCTACGATCCCCACAATTCTACTTATACAATATTTAATTTCCTCATATAACAAAACCTTAGGTAACTAATTGATTCACATCTAAACATCTAGAACTTAAACCTTTTATCGTAATTATCCAAAATTATTATAGGTGCCTTAAGTATTATGATTTACTTAAGGAAACTCCTATTGGTCATTTTCACATTGCATCTATGCATAAATATTCACTGATACACTTAAATACAATGTACGTAACAAAATATTCCAACCTTGCAATTCATACATTCTTACCTTTACACAGTCTCAACAGATCAAAAGTCTAACATTTATCTCACTCAAGATTCAATACTATGGATTCCTAACTTATCTCACATTCCTCAAGTAAATAGAACTTTTCAAGAAAAGTTATTGACACTTATGTGCTCCACCAAATCTACACATAATCATTACTTAAGTCTGAATCAATTACAAAAAAATTGGCATATCTATGCCAAACTTTAAAATCAATAAATCAAGCCTTATATTTCTTATTGTTTTTCACGAGACAAAAGGCTCTTAAATCCTTGTATTTACACGAATTTCTCATCGTTTTATATGAATTAGATATGCTTATAGATCCTAATTTTATACAAATCTCTCATAAGCATTCTACTTATAAACTCATTCCATATAATTATCATTCTCTTATAACTATTAATACTTTCCGTCTATATCATTATCGTACTTACATAACCGTAAATATTTTCATTCTAGGGCCTTTCCATGTTACATCCTTCTAGACTGTATAAATCAATGTAAAAGTTTATTTTGATGATGACAATGAAAATTCAGGTTCAAAACCATCTCAAAAATAATTTATTTATTTATTTTTAAAGTGGTGCTACACTCCCTAGGTTAACCAAACCTAGGCTCTGATACCAAAAATTCTGTAACGCCCCTATATGGGGGTTAACAGTTTTTAATGAATTAAAATAAAAATCAAAAAATAAAAGTAAAACCTTAAAAATAAAGTTGCCCGGGGCTTAAATGAAAACTCTCAAATCAAAAATAAAAATATCAACAACAATTAAACCACAGTTTAATGTAGCACCTTAAATTTAATAATATAAACTGTTGTCATCATCATTTCAACCCTCAACGCATTTTAATACAGTCACAGAAAGTAACAATTGATGCTTACATTATTATGAAGAACATTCTTAGCATTTGAAGCAGTCCCAACGTAATATAGCTACATCGCTTCCTCAACTATTTTTCTCGTAACCACCTCACACTTAGTGAGTCCTGAAAAGATAAAAATATAAGGGAATGAGCAACAATACGCTCAGTAGAGAAAACCATTACTCACCTTTAGGTTTTTATCATTACCACATTAAAATCTGCATAGTTAGTTAATACTCATCATTATCCAGATTATAAGATTTATTATAATCATATTCTGTGGATACCATAGTTAATCATTACCGAGTTTCATACATATACATATATACAAATATTACCGTTCAATATTATTCCTAGGTATTCACATTCAATAGAGTATCACTTAACTCATCGAAACCCAAATGGGCGCACTTGATCACCCTGTAAACATTCCAATGGTGTTTCGATGAGGGGACATCAAGCCCAGAGTCCTCACCAAATCGATTCTTGTACAGTGTGTTTTGGGACTTTCAACCCAAGGAAGCGTCATCACCTTCCCCCTATTTTACCTTTTAGGGTATTTGTGCCTAAGGACGTAACCGCCGCCCTTTTTACATCTCACTATTCCTTTGTATTCAATTTTTATTTATAGAGTCAATTTCCTAACCATGCTTCTCAATTTATAACATATGTCAAATCATTATATTCATCGTTATACAATATACATATTTTACAACATAAAAGAACGAAATTTAATTTACCAAAAACCTCACAAAAGATGAGTAATAGAATCCCTATCTTTCAAGCTTATCACCAATATTTTAATCCCGAAATCAATTAACGTTAGCTCCACACTCCCTTGATCCTAAGGCGTGCATAAGGACAATTTAAATCTAGAGCACAACATACAACCATATTCATAAATAAATCATGTGTAAATCTATCTTACTAGTGTGCTATTAAAGCTTTTATGCAAATCTCTTTTGAATACCACAGTAAACAATCTTTGTCTTAACACGATATAAAATATATACAAGTAATCTATATGTTTTAGTCCCTAATAAGATTTGTCAATCACTTAGGATAATATTGGAAAGATTGCAAGATATTAAGGAATTTGGAGGTGAGCAAAGATGGGTTCTTGGTTCAGGTTAGCAGCCGGTATACCATGGCAAGCTGGCAATATACTTTTGCAAAAAGGATATGTTCACTATCTACAATCATCACATGGGTTAACAGGTGGTTTACTTAACATAAATAGGCGGTATATTGTCACTGGCAGGTTTACTAGTTTCTAATCTAAAAATTGAAAAATTCAGAGAAAATAAAATACAGCTCCGATTTAGGCTTATGATAGCTCGTTAGAAAGCTTAGGATGTTTACTTTTAAAATATTCAAACCTATTTACAAAATTCATTTTTATGTAATACCAAAATTTCAAGAAAGAACCACTGCCCATAGAGGTATTACAAAGTTTAACAATATAAATTTTCTGTCTACAGCGTATACACTTAGACTTTATACACATGCTTCAAAATAGCAACAAAACATATACTCAAGTTTAAGAATGTAAATTTGAATAATCCTTGAGTATAAAAAAAATTATAAATAAAAGACTAAATTTGTTCATAAGATTCTAATCTCGGATTATAGCTAGTTGGAAGCTTGAAATAGCTTCAAAACAGGTTCCTTGACTTCAGTATGGCTGAAATTCTTGTTCAAATGGAGGTGATGGTTGCTGATTTTTATGGCTGCCTTGAAGAAGTTCTCTAAGTATTTTGCTTCAGCAAAGAAATGAGAAGAAGAGTGTGAGAACCGTGGAAGAAAAAGGAAGAAAATATAAGGTTTTTGAAGAGAAGTGATAGAAGCAATTATGGAAGAGACATGTTACAGCATATCACGAAGGAAATAAAGAAAATGAGGGTCAAGAGTAGTTGGGAAAAATATTCTTATGTCTCCTCTGGAGACTTTAGCGCACATAATGCCAAAATGGTATTTTTGAAATTTATTAGAAGTTTCAAGGTTTTTCAGTAAACATACTAAATAAGTATTAGAGAATTTATAAAATTTAAAAATAAATAGAAACAAATATTGTGAAATAAATTTTAAATGAAACAAATTTTTGATTGACACACTAAAAATTAATTTAATTACCTTAATACCCATTAAGAGAATAACAGGTGTCACATGGCCATATCCATTGATATGAGCACGCATTCTTCCCAATGAGGTGACATCTTGAGTGGCGATCAAAGGAGGCTCCGAAGACCACCTCTAGAAAGTGCACTGATCAATGGGGAATTGTGTGAACTCCAAAAATGACTTTTATCTAAGCAAGGTAGTCGGCTAGCTGAGGTGAGCTCCTCGGGGAGGATGCCGAGCATACCTCCAACAATTGTGCTTTGAGGGATGATATTTTTTTTTGTCTCTGATGTTTCCAAGCATAAAAATCTTCAGCAAATAACGCTTTTGTTTAGTGTTCATCAAATTTAACCCAAACAAAGTAAAAACTCAAATAAAATCAATTAAATTTCCCTAACAGCCCTAACCTTAACTAATATGAATCCACAAATCAATCTAGCTATTATAACACCAATCACTAATCTAATGCTTTAGAGGCCCATCAAATGATGGAACACCCCATGGTTAATGCATATGATAGACAGATACCCTAAAAACTAATGGCTTGTTTGTTTCAGTAGTTTAAACCTAGTTTGGCTCAATCCAAGCGGCCATCATAGTTTAAATTGGTCTTTTGATAAAGCATCTAAGTTAAACTAATGTGGCAATTCAAACTGGTTTGAATTGCCTAACTTAGAATTCAAACCTTTTATTCATTTCAACATTTCGAACCAATATTAAATAGTAATTTCACTCATATTATTTTAATATTTATTATTTAAAACTATTATTTCATATTTATTTCTCAATTAAATAAAATTTTTATGTTTCAAACTAGAGTTCTCAATATTCATCCAAACACAAATTCAATTTGAATATCCTGTTTAAATTAATTCGAATTATATTAAAACTACACAGTTTGGATTTTTTGTTCAGATAAGTTCAAATCAACACAATTCAATCAACATACTAAACGTTGGATAAAATGTTGCTTTGTCTACGGGTGAATGAGGGTAGTTTTTTCATTTTATAAAAAATGAACCAATTTGGTCAATGAAAACTGGAGCTGGGTCTAGTTTTTGATGTATAGCAGATCCTTTATGAAAATATTTAAGGCTTGGGAAACATCTTTTCAAATAAAAAAAACTTAGAGACATATTATATTAGTATTTCAATGTAACGCAGCAAATAATTTATTTTTTTAATTACATTATCTAATTATTGTTCGGGTTGTATATGTTGTCCAGTTGTCTTTATTAGACTACATGAAAACTTGTGTTTAACACCACTAATGCGACAATTATTATTTTCCCGTTCATTTATTTCTATAAATTCAAGAGTTCAACGCCATGCTATACATACCAACATACATATATGTATACGTAAAGTTGTCAACTTTTTTTTTTTTTAATTATTTCGAGATGGAAGGTGAATCTAGGAAGCTCAAGTTACAAGTTGAGAATCCAGCAAAAGAAAAAGAAAATTAAAGTTGAAAACTTTAAGTACAAATATAGATATAATAATATCTACGAGTTCGTCTGTAATGCTGTCAACTTCAAGCTCGACATGGATCTTTTTAGTGCTTAATGGCCAACAAGCAGCCTGGCTCTGTAAGATTTTGCGGCAAACACAGGGAAATAACGAATATTGGACCACGTTTGGTATGCAAAACTAAACTGGAAATAATGAATATTCCACCACGTTTGGTTACCAAAATTAATGTTTGACATGCTGGTTAAAATTGTTGGTTAGAACTGTAAACACTGTCGCATTGAGAGCTTTATATTGTAGCAATTTTTTTTCTCTTACTTTAACATGTGAGAATTTTATTTTGTTTCTGACCGAAAAGTTGATTAAAATTAACCTACTTTACAAACAATGTGTAAACTGCTTTTTTTTTTTTTTTTTTTTCCTAGTCAAGCACTTGAATTTAGTATAAAAAAAGTCCACTATTTGTGCACTGATGATAGGTGAATTATCTCCAAATATCCTTGCAGTGCTCCTCCACTATATATTTACTTTTCAGATATTAATGGCAGGTGAATAAATTTGCTACTATTTGTTTGGTGCAACCAAAACATATATACATACTTCTAGAACCTATTTCCACTAGATTGTCAACACTTTTATTACAGTACCAGATTTTGCGCCTTGCCCACATGGTACAAGAGGTCCTCTAATTTCCCTGATAGAAATTTTTTCCGAAAAAAAAAAATTAATGAATATTTTACTCGCCGACGAAGGCACAGCAAATAATTCACCACTTCTTTTATTATCTTTACTAGAAAATTTTTTCAAAAATTATATCTGAAGTGACTACTCTTTATATCACGACCACCAGCTTCCTTATTAAAGTACCTGATTAGTACTGATGAAAGTTCCTAATTTTACTTTTCCTCTTAATGATTTTAATTTTTTTAAGATGAAAGGGACAGAAAATAACCCACCTTTTTTCTCCATTTCTTTTTAGTTCTTTTTCTAAATCACATGATCTTCTGTCCCCCACTATCTTTTTAGTTCTTTAGGGAATATATGCTGGGGCCTGCTATTTGATTGATTGATCGGTTAATTTGGATCTACTTAGCATATTCTTGGAACTCAAAGTTTTAATTAATTTAGTAATCTGAATTATTCATCGATAAAATGACTTTGGAAAAATGAAGATCGCTCTCCATGATACATAGAGAACGTAATGTTACCAGAGCCACGACATGCACTGTTCACATCAAGATTTGGCAAATCTATTGCAAATGAAATGTTTAAAGAAATGGGTAGAAATCTGACAGTGGAAGTGAAAAGACATGAAAACAAAGGTGGGGTTTGAGGTCTATAAAATGACTTTCCTTAAGATTTTATTTGCCCTTTTTATGAAAGTTTGCTAGCAGATTTTGTGTCAAATTACCTTTAATATCCAACAAACCATAAACATTATATGTAATAATAATATAGTATTTTACAACAAATTATAAAATCTGAAAATTTTAGAGCATTAATCATGACACATAAGTGTTTTTTAATTAACAGACACAACCCTTATAACTGATAGAAATTGTGTGAATTTGTGAAAGTGGAGCTTTGTGTGGAGCGTTTACTGCAATTTTGTGTGGCATCAGGTATTTTGCATTAATATTCTTGAGAGATTAGTGATTATTGCGACAGATCGGTGCTTGCAACGTGAATTTGATGAGTGCCAGATCATTGTTAGAAAATTTATTTGGCGTTGTGGCCGATGGTTGTTGCATTATTGATTGAGTTTTTGCCTTGGGTGGATTTTTTTCGTTTGTTTTTTGTGCTTGAAGTGAACGCATGGTCCTGAATCAGAAAGTTTATATCGAATTATGATTTCAAAAAGTTTATATCCAAAGTTCAGAAAGCCCTAATTTCGGAACTGGGATACATGTTAAGGATAGGCAATTTCTTTATATTAACATAATAATCAATTCTTGAGGGTGCAAAAAGTTCCATGAGCACCCACAAACAGGTGTTATTCTTGTGGTTCACAAATTCTATGCATATGCCTACGAACATAGGAATTCTTGAGGAAAAGAAGTTACATTTGACAAGAACACCATCAGCAAGTTCTTTCATTGATCAACATTCCAAACGATGACCATTTTGCTTATCTGAGAGGCCAAGTTTAATTTTGATAAGGTCATTCAATTACTGTGCAAGCTGGGCACCTAGTGGAAAATGTCTAATGACGCTCGGATATCATTCGAGACAAGCACCATGAACAAAGACGCTAAAGTGTGGCATCATTTCATCGGAGGCAAGATGCTTCTTGTCGCTCATCTGATTTATGCGACTACGACATGTAAATTCATTGATGTCGGGAGCCTTCTTTGCCATACTATTCTGCATAATATCCGATTAGTCATAGTCTGTGTATATTTTCTATCGTTAGTTACAGGTCTTTGTAGTAAAATTGGTGTTTGTTGGGATCCCAGGAAAGAGCTATTACACCCTAAGAAAGCTCTGACTACCATGACAATTCTTAAGCTCAAAGGGTGGAAAACTTTATCCATTGAAGGAGCCAGCTCTTTCAGACGAGCACCTTCTATGCCTAGAATTTAAACTGTGAATCAACGGTTGGCGAACCTTGGGATAGGCCGATCGTACCTAATGGCATGCAGCCAATCGCTTAAGAAGATGTTTCGGGCATGTGCAACTCATACGGGTCTAAATATAGAGCAATTCTAGACTTTTCCACCTTATCTTGGAGCTCAACCATCCGATCACAGAGATGATGAAGAGGAGGAAGAGTGATCCGGCACCTTTATTGTCCTCAGTACTTTATTTTCTTTTCATTCATAAAACATCGAGGACAATGTTCTTTTTACATTTGGGGACGGTGGTTTTAGCTTAGGTTTTGTTTTTGTATTAGGTTTGTTCGTTTTTGTTTGTTTTAGGTTGTTTCAAGATTATTTTTGTTTTCTGTTTTTAGTTTTCTTTTTTTTTTTTAGATTTATGTTTTTTTTCTAAGAGTTATGTTTTAAACAAACTAGAAAAAATTGTTTTTGAGTAATGAGTAGACTTGATAAACTAAGGCCGATGATAGGAGTTGGATTGAATTTTACATAGCTCTTGAAAAGTAATAAACATTGTGTTTATGTGTGTGCTTGACTCATACCTTGGTTTTATCTTGCTTGCATTCTTTGAACACTTTGAGCAGATAACCATGAGCATTTAGTTGTTTTCTTACTTATAGAACATTTATGTGAATTAAGTGACTCTTGAGCTCTCGTGCAATTCTATAACTTATTTGATTACCTCTCAAGGTGAAATTCAATGCTACATAATATTAAGGATATGATTTATGCCATCTTTGAATCATTTGAGCCTTTCAGGCCTACCTTAATACACATATATCCCTAGTCATCCAATTAAGCTTAATTTTTCCTTTTTCTTAGTCACCCATAATTTTAGCCTAACCGTTAATTACTTTCCCACTTTTACCCTTCACTCTTATGCATGTGATTATTCTAGAAAATATATGGAACTATGCCAAAGTATGGGAGGATGAGAGGAGTTTTGATGGTTAATAAGGGGAGCTAACAAAAGAACAAAAAATAAACCATTTCTAAAAAAAGAGAGTGCTATCTTCTTTGCTCATATTAATAAATATAAAGAAATAAGTTTGGGAGGGTAGTAACAAAAAGAAAAAAGAAAAAAAATGGATGATAGAAGAGGGTTGATAATAAGTTTGGGAGTGACACTTGTGAAGTTGATTTGTGCTCTTAAAAAGGTCTTGGAATGAGTGTGTGTTTATGGTGCTTTAAGGCATGTTGAAATTCAATATCTTACCATCACCCTAACCATACGTTACAAGCTTAATTAAGTCTTAATGATATTTTGTTAGTCTGCATTAGTAGAGAGGGGTATGAAAGGTAAGCATATAGAATTCTAAAATTTCCTAGTTTAGAGATCTATTCTAATTCATTTATTTGCAGAAATCGATCTGAGTGGCAGCAACCAAGTGTAAATGGTTATACACACCCGCACACAAATGATCTAAGGTAAAGTGGAATCAACACGAGTTAAAATTCTACACATTCATGTTGTTTAGAGTTTTACTTGAGCTATAAGATATGTAAATCTTTGAGGCCATTTTGTGAATCAAAACAACTCATTACTCTCATGTTTTGTGTTTTCTTATATTATTTTTCTTCTATCTCTTACTCGAGGACTAAGAAAATATCAAGTTTGAGGATATTTGATGAGTCGGTTTTATATACGTAATTAGAATGCTTCTAGCCTGGCATTTTAATGGTTTTATAGGAGTTTGTGTTAGCTTTTTATTTGTTTTGTTCTTCATTTTGTAGTTAGAGAAAAATTGTGGAGTTGTTGGTGGATTGCGAAAGGCCTCAAGGTATTGAACTCAAGAGTTTCAAAATGGGAGGAACAATGAAGGCAGCAATAATGCCATGAAAGGGGGCATCGAGGCGCTAAAACTGAAGGAAAAATTGTCCTAAACTAGAGGATCCAACTCCTATCACTACAGTGCTAGAATGACATGGAGAAAGCTGCATTTTAACTCAATTTTTAAAGGACTTTTAGACGTAGGAAAGAGAGAGAGAGCCGGTATGGAGGAGAAAATTGCACAATCCCGAGATAGAAAAGGCTTCATTGTTAGACATATATGCCCTAAGGAGTAAAAATTAACATATTTTTGGAGATATTTTTATCAATAAAGATTTTTGTTTATTATTTACCAAATTTTGTCATCTTTACGTTTATATTTTGTTGAATGTATGTTAAGCAAACAAAAGTCTGAGACTGTCAGTCTAAACCTTAAGAATTAGGCATGTAATAGATGGATAGATTATGTGGAAGACATGATTCTTAAGGTGAAGGTCTAAATCATAAGATCCGCAATCGAGGGAATAAAGTTGGGCGTTTTATTTATGTAAAGATTGTTATGTTGTCTATATCCCTAACGGAAGATGGTTTGTCTTGGTCATCGGAGGTGGACTCTGCGAATATAAACATTAGCACATTATCATAGGTGACGATGTGTTAGATCGGGACAAATAGTGAATAGATTTGGATTAATAATTTTGTCTCAGCAAATCGATTCACTTTAGACAATCATATGTACTGTATCTTAATCCTAAGATGAATAGTGAGCCTGTTGTCTTGACTTATGTCTTTCGATGTACCAAAGGATGACATCCACATTTTAATAATGGTACGTATGCCAGTACGTTGGAGGCATGACTCTTGATAGCGTAGACTTGTTATTCATAGATATGGAATCCATAGCTCTTCTTTAGGAGTAGTAATATCCTCTTATATGCTTTATCTTCTAATTGAAAAACTGAAGCATCAACCACTTAGATACATAGGTGTAACCAAATGGTATACTGCTTTGGATAGTAATTTTTCAATGGTGAGATAACGGAACGTAAGATAAAAATAATCGAAAAAGTATGACAGAACTTGTCCTTAAGCTAATTATAGATAATCTTATGGGGATATGATACATTACGATATGTTATGGAGACTTAGCTATTTGGGCTTTGTAATTCTATATAGTTCAAGAATGTAGCTTTAAGCTTTTAGTGGAGTCATGTTGGAGTTGATAATTATGAAATGTATATATGGGATATTGGGTTTCATAATTATCGGGAGCTTGAACTAAACAGGCCCATTTGGTCCCCTTTGCTAGCTCACAAAAATCCTATAACGATATGGTGTGCTTTTTCAATAATTGATGACTTATGTTAGATTTATCAGATTGGCTGAAATTCGATAAAATTAGACAATTTATGTTTGTTTATTGGTCAAATTAATTTTGTGATAAAATTAATTCAAGATAAACTTGTTGAATTAGCAAGATTAGATAATTCATGTCTGTTTATCAATTGGATTAATTTTGAATAAATTAATTCATAATAAACTTGTTGAATTATCAAGAATATTTATTTTCCTAGAGATTATCTAGATATAACTATTTTAATCAGATAACTTCTCTATTGGGTTATTTGAATTAAAACTGAGGATCTATCCCAAGAATCTCAGGTGGGAAATAAAGATTCGTAGGGATCTTTTATCGAAGGTTCGGTAGGCCGATTCGCCGGTCGACAGGTCGGCTACTGACCGGAGATAAAAGGATCATGTGTTTTCACGTAGATTTTATCATATATTGATTCTGATTTAAATTTGTGAGGCCTTATCTAATAAGAACTTCCTCTTAGGCCCAACCTCTATATAAAGGGGGGTGAGTCTTATTGTTATTTAGATCAATTGAGATATTCAGAGTGAGACTCTGAAACTCCCCGGATAGCTCTCATTCACAAATCACGAATTATAGCTTCGGGTATTTCTTAATTGGTTGGAAGGAGAGCCACTTGGGAAAACCTGAACAACGCGAGCCCACACTAACTCCAATCGTGGATAGAGAATAGCAAAGAAGGCCAGTTGGTTGAGGTTCTTCTGGAACATTACTTCTCTTGGTTGATTACAGGAGCTTTTTCAGTACACAAAGATTAGTAAGATCTGGTTAATTTATGTATATAGCGTGTCAAACTTATGTTTTAGAAAATACTTTGATATAAAAAATTTTAAAATTCTGCTGCATACTATTTTTCTAACATTCATTTCAACTTGATTTTTCCAAGTTCTTTTTTCTTTTTTTTTTTCTTTCTCTTTATGTCTAGAATTTTATTTAGAATGTCATTTACTTTCAACATGAACTAAGTTTATTTTCTAGGGCTACGATGTAGCCTAACTATGATGTTTCGATTTCTTCTATCAATTTAGTAATGAATTATTTTCCCTAGCTGAGTATATTTCAATGTCTAAAATGCTTCTAAATAACTGATTATTTTTTGGATGATTTGTTAATCTAATGAACTGGGAGGGAATTTATGCATCTAGTTCATTGTGTTGAATGCCATAAATTATATGTGACATAGAGAATATACTTGCATGGTTTGTATGGTTGCCATATGAAACTTCATGAAATTTAATGAATTCTTAATTATTTGATTCATATAAGAATATAAGGGGTTAGCCATTGGGCTTATTTTTGGTGTAACTCAAGAGAAAGTATTGAATAAATTTGGGATTTTCAACTATCAACTAGGATAATAAATCATGCTAACACTGTAGAAGATTTAAAACAAATTAGTTAGGATGAAATTGGAAACCCTAGACTTTTAATTAATTGAATTTCTTTTTATTACATTTTGCGTATTGTTTAATCTAGTTTTTATTTAGTTCTTTTTTTTTCTTAATATCATCACCCTTTTATTCGATTATTTAAGTAAAATTAGAGTTTATATGATTTTGGTCCTTAGTAGGCGATCAATCTCTGTAAGAACGATACTTACTCACTCATTTTATGTTACTTGTCAATGTAATAATGTACACTTGCGATGTTAAATTTGCACATTACTACTCAAAAAGGGTTTCCAAATACGTTTCTAGATCAAAAATCACGTCAAAACGTGCAAAGGCTCTTAAGTCCCCATCATTGACTGGTCGACCTATCTTGTAGAAACGGTTGATTGGTCAAGGTCAGAGAGCTATCTTTTTTTATGTAATCGCACCGGTTGACTAGTCCAATCTACCAGTTGATTTGTTCATGCCTGGTTGGATTATTTCTTATTTCATTTGACTCGATAGAGCCTCAGTTTTAATTTAAATAAGCCAATATATTAGTTGCCTAATTGAAACATCACATATAGATAATCCCATATCAAATAAAATTAATAAAAATAATTTAACATATTTATCTTGAACATGTAATTAATTGAACTAATAAATTAACATAAATTATTAGAAATCAATCAACCAAGCTTGAACTAATAACAAAATTAACATTAGTTACCAATTCACAGGAAAACACACTGTATCATTATAGAAAATATATGAATTAGTAAAAAGGATCTTATAGATATATATAGATCAAGCTCCTATAATTACAAATAGCATGCCCTATATTTGCTCATCATATATTCTTCAACTCTAATATTATTCTATTAAAAGTTTAGAGCTGCACTCTTGGACTATATACCAAATTACGAAACTCCAATAAGTTCTTCATTCATGATATATCATAATGTATAACATCTTATAAGCTATCTATAATCGGCTTAAGAATAAGTATCGCTTTACCTTCCTGACTACATTTATCTCATGTTCCATTACCTCACCATTGAAATATTTACTATTCATAACCAATATGAGTAATAAACCATTTGGTCACACAAACGTATCCAAATGGCTAAGCGCTTTGGTTTTCCATTTCTAAGATGATGCCTATAACTGGATATCATTAACTCTACAAAAGAGTAATGGATTTACTATTTATGATCAACAAGTCTACGTCATTTACGAGTCATATCTTCAATGTATCAGTATATGTACTTTCATAAAATTTACAATGTCACTCTTTGGTACATCAAAAGATATAAGTCAAGAATTCGGACCAATTAATTTATTTCAAGATTAAGATGCAACATACATGATTGTCTAAAATAAATTGATTTATTCTAATAAAATTATTGACTAAATCAATTTAATTTTAGTTTCAATCCAATATATTGCCACTAATGATAATACACGAATGTCTCTACTCATGAAGTTTCAACTTTGATAACCAAGACAAATATTTTTATTATATACATAATCTTAAAGGTTTAAAATATCAATTGCCAACTTTAGTTTACTTATTATACATTCAATATAGATGAACATAAGGAGAATAATATTGATATATGATATAAATAATAAATTATTTATTGAAAAAATGTTTCAAAAACAGTAACCTTGTTTAGTCTTTAGAGTATTAGGTCTAACAATGGTCTCTTAACTCTCTTTCTCTCTCTGAAAAACCCACATGCCCTTGACTCCACTGTCGTTTTGATGTGATGGGTAATGATGATGGGTGGGATGCGTCGGACCAAGCTCATGACGACAATGAGTGGGATTGCTAAGAGTGTTTCTATGAAAATATAAAGATTGTTTAATCTTTTTTTTTTTTTTTTTGGGTGAACCTCTTAAAATATAGAAGGATAAGGATTGTTTGTATATTTTTATGCTTTGGTTGTGGGTTTGGGATGAAGAAATAAAGCATTTCAATGAATAGTTTCGCTCTGTGGGGTGAGAGAGATAAGAAAAGCAGAGCAATTTTTCTGCTCCAGGAGGCACTAAGTGTGGGAGAAAGAAGAGGACTTGGGAAAAAGAAGGAGATTTTTATTTGTTTGTTTGTTTTTATTTTACTTTTAAGTTAAAGTATTTGATTAATCACCGAGGACAATTTTGTATTTTTATTAAAATGAGCTTGCGTGCAATTCATGTGACTTGGAATTTAATGGAAGTCAATTTAATCAATCCTTTTGCATCTAAAGCAAAAGATTTAGGTTTATAAAATTGAAAAAAAAACGTTAAGGACTAAAAATGCTCACTTTCGTTAAAGGTTAGGAATCATCGAAGCCATTAACCTTAAATATTATTATGATATCCTCTAGTTTTTGTTAGACATAAAATATGTAATTTATCTTTTTCTCTATGAACACTATATTAATTTCATAAAATTATAAAAAGAAAATAACAATAAAAATTTTAAAAAACTCATGAAACAAAATTTAGATACAGAAATTTCTTTAATTTTAATATTTTTATATGAAATTAATTTGGAGTTTTTTTTTGAAAGGAATTTGGAGTTTATTAATAGATATATATGTTTTACGTCTTATAATATATCTCGAAGCTCAAAATATTGTAATAATATTTTTAAAAACCATAAGGTCCTTTTTTTTTTTTTTGATATTTTAAACAATAGATATTAATAGAATGTAAATTGAAAATAGAAGTTATCAAAATTCAAAATGATAAATATATCAATATAAAATTAACTGCAATAAATTTTGAATCTTCTTGCCCATGAAAGAGAATCTTTTTGAATATATATATACACACACTAGTGGAAAAGCAAGTGCTCTGTGCGGGTTAAAAAAATGTAAAATTAAAAATGTTTTTAGAAAAAATAAAAAGTATTGAGATAAAGAAAGAAAAAAACGTTTTTTTTTTTTGAAAAAAAATGTTTTGAGACAAAAAAGAAAAAAAAAAGTTTTCTTTTGGAAAAAACGTTTTGAAAAATAAAAAATGTTTCATCTCAAAAATTAAAAAAAATATTTTGTTAAAAAAAAAGGACAAAACATCTAAAGTGTTTAAGTACCACGAGAGCACGTGGGAAATTGTTCTCACTCCACATTCATGTTAAAGATTAAGGGCTCGTTTGGTGTAAGTATTTGAATAGAGTATTTGAATGAAGATTTAAATTTTTGTGAAAGAAAATACTATAGCAAAATGATTCGAATCGTGATTCAAGTCATCACAGTGCTTCAACCAAACACACCCTAAAGATTAAAGATATATATACATATATTTTTTTATATAATTTGGACCAACGAGGAAAATGTTAAAGGTATGTTGTCCTATCATAAAATGATCCACATCTTTTGACCCAATCACACGTGCTTTCCACACCTATCAGGGAATAGAGGGGGCATTTTGATAACTAGGCTGGCCAGAATTTTTTTTTGACAAATAGGCCTTTTCTTTTTTTTTAGTTTTTGGTATCAAAAAAAAGGTTTTTTAGACATCAAAACGGTTTTAGTTTTTTTTTTTTTCAGCATGTTGAGATTCCTTATTCTGTTACAGTCATTTTTCTTTTTTTGTTGAAAAAAACTGAGACAGTTTACCTATATAAAAAAACATGTTTTTTTTATTTAAAAAAAAGAAGAGGCCTTTTGTCCGATTAGGATTTTTTTTTTGCCTAGTTATCAAAATCTTCCGGAATATGGGAATGGAATATTACAGCGGCTAAAGATGGCGCGATTTGAGAAGCATTAGTTATAAAGAAAAAAGAACAAAAAAGAAAAGTAAAAAGAAAATCTCAAGCGTGGAAGAGGAACAATGCCAAACCTGATTCTTCACCGCCATCCTCTCTCGCCGTCCTTTTCCCACCGCCACACTCCGTCATCGTCATCATTATGGTCATCCTCTTCGTCAACACCGTCACTGAGCTTCCGAGTTCGAACCCTAAGATCAACGGCCTGGATTCACCCAACCAGCCATGGTGCGACTATAACGTGCATGGCGAAGCCGAGGAGAGTGGCAATGGTGGCGAAGCAGATAAGGAGGGAGCTCTCCGACATGCTCCTCACCGACACGACCTTGCAGTACGCCATTCTTCCCGAAGCTGCTCTGGGAGCCGACCGATACCTCTCTTCGCTCACCACCATTAGCGACGTTGAAGTCTCCTCTGACTTGCAGGTACATATTTTCGGTTTGTTTTGTCAAATTGAGCTGTAAATTTTGTGTTTTTTGCTTTGCTTAACAGTGATAATTTGAGGGCTTATATTTAATTAGGTTTTGTTTAGTTCGTTTCATGAGGTTAGCTTAAGGTATTGCGATGGCAGGCTGATTGAAACAGCGTTACTAGGTGTTTTTTGGGCAAGCTAATGAGGTTTGGTTCAGCTATTACCTGTGTTTTTTTTTTTTTTTTTTAATAATGGAAAAGTCTAGTGAGAATTTGGTTGTTGGGGAGGTAATTGGGCTTTTTGATGGGGATTGAGGAAGAAGAATAGTAAGGTTAAGGTCTGGGATTGCGTCCTATGTTAATTCGGGGTAATATTTAGTACGGAATTGCAGAGACAATGTTGTTTCATCTTGAGAGCTTAGCTTAGAGAAATGGGGCCTAGTTTGTGAACATGTAGAAAATCTTGCATTATTAATGTGAAGTAAAGAGAAGTTATCTAGGTTGTTTTCGGGAGATGTAGCGATTGCAAACATGGTATAGCCAACCTCTGAAGTCTTTCAAATAGAGTGCCTTGTTTTATTGATTGCGTGAAGCATTTTGTATTTGACATTAAAAATGTTGAAAATCATAGGGGATTCCTAGTTCTTTTCGTGCTTGAAGAAGGTGGATCATGGAAACTAAATATTGAGGTAGGTTATTTTGAGCTATGATGATGAAATGGAGTCACATTAATTTTGGTTGGAGTAATAGTCTTTTCAGATCACACAGAGAGTCATATATTTGTAATTTCTTTTCATTTTTGTAACAAAATTGATTACATGATTATTATTATTATTGTTATTTATTTAATTATTTATTTTTTTGGTGCTGAAATTCAATTTGATTACACTATTTGAGACGAAGGATGTTTCCAATGAAAATTGAAGAAATAGAGAAAAATTGGTGGCAATTTTGGATATGACTCGGATCATGTTTGAATGCAATTCGTACTGATTTTTTGCTAGGTCTTGGTTCTGTAATTTCTTGTGGTTATACAGTATACTTTATTTTTTCCTCTTTTCTAAATGTTGTAGGTAGTAAAAGTTTATGTTTCTGTTTTTGGAGATGAAAGAGGAAAGGAGGTTGCCCTTGCTGGTTTAAAATCGAAAGCCAAATATGTTCGCAGTGAATTGGGAAGGCGTATGAAGTTACGGTTGACTCCTGAAATTCGCTTCATAGAAGATGAATCTTTAGAGAGAGGAAGCAGGGTAAGTTATATACACATCTCTTTCTTTCTTGATATGAGCGTTTTTTTTGTAAAAATTTTACTAGAGAGGCGTGATTTTTATTTACTCTTGTATTTTGATTGCAATTTACAGTATGAACTTAGCAGATTTTTTATTTTTTATTTATTTATTTTTTCCACGAAGTGTTTACTTTTGCATTAAGACTTCCATAAAAAAGGACCAAAAAATGCTCAATTGCAAGAGTTAACAAGGGTGCTTCAATTTGTAGGCGTATATAGTATTACTTGAACGTGCGAAAAATGTCTATTTAGCGTACCATATGGTTAAGAATTGACTCGCACAAGCTTCCTATATTGTCTATTGTCTTCGTAGTATACAATTTTCAAAAGAACTGATTTAGAGTGAGGTAGACATCATCTGGTTTTCTTGTATTTTACTCAACTCTCTGTGGTTGCTCCCTATTAATAAGGATTTTGCAAAATGATGGCTGTTATTGTGGTTTGTCTATGAATACCCTAATTATTCTGATTGGCAAGGGAGAATGTTGTAGAAGCTTTTATTCTGCAATCAAGGTCTGAAGCTATACTAACTGGTTTTTAACTGTTTCAGGTGATTGCAATTTTAGATAAGATAAAAAATGAAAAGAAGAATGCAGATATTGAAGATGATGAGGAAATTAAAATATCCAGTGCACCTCAAGATGAGAGAGATTGGGAGAGTGATGATCCTGATGAAGACATTATATACATCAAGTAGTAACTCACATGCTTGGTTAACATTTTGCTTCGTTGACTGACATAGCTTTTGCTATCAGAGGTTAGTCACATTTAAGAGCTCCAAGTAAATTACAATGCAGTTATTTTTATTTTTCATCTGCCATTTTCTGGGTTATGCTATTTATAGGTTTTTGTGTTGTGCTTATCTTCATAAACAGATCAGGAGTTAACAGAAAGAGTCACACACATTTTGCTTTGACCTATGTTGCATAGTTTATAACATAACGACTTAACAATTGTTTAAGATAAGCAAATATTGACTCATCAAATTCTCTTAGTTTTTTTAAACTTGAAAATTCTAAATTTTTCCTAGTTGAAAAAGACGAGGCTTGTGTACTTGGGAAAAATGAAGGGGTATTTTAACGTGCTATATCAACAATACTTTTTGAATAATAAGCTTTATCTAGATAACAAATAGTTTAACATAATCTTAGTTATAAAATCTCTACAAGGATAATTCATAATTACCCTTTAGTTTTCTAATACAATCCAAGATCAACATATAAAGGTCTATTTATCTCGACATTTTGTTTTTAATATTTATAATGATCTCAACGGTCTCACCTAGCTTTTTATTTTTTTTCTTTTGAAAAACATTATCATTGCTAGTTTTTACCCTAATATATCAAATGATATATGAATTGTGTGAATTGCATAATAAACTGAGGAAAGTTATGCTCCTGAATTAATCCTGCAACTGAGCCTTGCCTCCTAATTATCCTAAATGGAGAGGTCCCCATATCCTAATTTATTTATGATATGGGTTTTGGAATTTCTGTTTGATTTTGGAAGGGTATCTGGTGTGTGGAGGTTTCGTTGGGGAGAGAATTCCGACCTTATTTTGTATGTCTTCGCTTCATGGGATGCCTATAGTGAACTTTGTTTCTGATTCTACCATGTCTGATAGTAGAGGCCGCTCGTGGGATTTTAAATTTTGGAGAGGTTTGGCGGATAGGGAATCAAGGGAGTTTTCGGAGACGGTTACCATTTTGGAGGGGGGTCATTATTTGGAAAGGGATTGAAGATAGACGGGTTTGGTGTCCAGATTCGAATGGGCTTTTTTCAGTGAAGTCTTTTTTTCCCTGTTTAATCATGATCTGTCTTTAGCTTCTTTTCCTTTCTTTAACTGTATTCGGAAAAGCCGGGTTCCTTCTTAGGTTCAAGTTTTTTGTTAGCTACTTGCTCCTGATAAACTGAATACTCATGACTTGATGCAGTGTAGGAACCCTTTCTTTTCAATTTCCCCTGCTTGGTGCATTTTATGTAGGAATCATGAAGAAACAATGATTCTCTTATTTTTACATCGTGCCTTTTTCTTACAGATTTTCTGAAGGATTTCGGATCTTGTTGGGTATCTCCTAGGAGTTGTAAGGACTTGTTTCAATTCTTTCCTCTCAAGTTCACTAGGGGAAAATTTTGTGGAAACCGCTATTTTAGCGACTTTTTTGGGGTATTTGGACAGCAAGGAATCATGGAATTTTTTATGAACGTAGGATGATAGTTTTACCGTTGATAGAATCAAGTACTAGGTTTCTTTGTGGGTATATTGGGATAAATAATTGGGTAGTTCATTTTTTTTTTCAAAATTAGTTACAGTTTGATTGTTGCATGGGTTCGGAATGGTGTTGTTTAAAACTATATAGTTTGAACTGTGGGTTTTAAATTGTGTGGTTTAAACGATGATTTGGAACTGACATTTAGAATGCAAAGGTTTAAATTGAGAACTGGTGTTTGGAATATTATGGTTATAAAGGAAATCGAGAATGAGAATGGTTTTACTGTAGAATATGGTTGAAAACCGTCTGAACTTGAAGGAGGGACAAAGTATAAATTTTGGGTGTTTTGGCCATTTTATAACGGACTCCATAGTTTAAAACCACCTGAGTTGTTACTCCATCAAACGTCAATTTGAATCGTCTCTATGGTTTAAAACCGCCTTTATAGTTTAAAACCTATACACCATATAGCACATTAGGAGTTGGACTCCTTTTTTCTAGTTCTTCTCTGTTTTTGACACCATTTTCCTGAAGAAATCTCTTCCTCTTTTTGTACTTTTTCTTGAATCAGTTTCTTGTTTGAAAAAAAAAATGTATATGATATTCTGTGTTGCGATTATTGTTATACAGGCAGGTGTGTTCAGATTCTGACTTTGATTATACTATTTATGCAAACCATTATCAAAAATCGACTTTCGAATTAATTCTTAGTTCTCGGTGAAGTTGCACGTAGGATCTGAGCTGACGCATATATACTCTACTCTCAAAACTTGATGAATTTAACTTTGAAGGCTAGCATGGAAACAAGGGGAAAGTGGGTTTGCTCTACTTGAAAAGCTGGGAGCGAGAGGAGAGAGAGAAGGAGAGGGAAATTGTCTAGTTCCAACAGCGAGATATACTTCTGAATGCATTGTTACAGAGGATGATCTCTCAGGAAGTTGTTTTCCTTCCAAAGAACTGCTGAGATAAGTGTGTCGTTTCTCGCGGATACATAATATAACGATAATTTATGTGATAGTTTTCTGCGTGAATTTGTCTAGTGTCATTCCTCAAAATCATGTTTAAAGGGACTTATTTCAGTCCAAAAGTAGTAAATCTATTTGTGGTTTTGCTTTGCGAGAAAAAAAAAATTCAGTGCGAGATATTCCCTTGTTAATGTGGGAAGAAAGAAATGATATAAAATTCATTGAACCACACAAAATCAGTGGCATTGAATTATACATTATTTTGTTTGGTTGCGCATGTGCATTGTACAAGCTAATGCCGAGTTCCATTTCGATGGCGCATCCTTGTTTATGTAAAGACGGCCTTAGGCTCACATCAGGCCGATCTCGAGCACACATTAAACGAGCTTGCAATAGACATATCAATTTGAAAGGAAAATTGACATGAGTAGGTTTTAAGTAGTATTTTTTTTTTTTTTGGCAGGGGTTTTAAGTAGCAATTTATGCACCCACGCACAATAATTTGAGGAGGATAAGGTGGTAGGCTAGTTAATCAAGTCTTCTACTTTTGCCCCACTCATTTTTTTTTCTTCGGGGACTCCAAGATATATGAATTATAAGATAAGATTTAGGGATTTAAGGTGTTTGGTATTGTTATCCTCTAAACTTTACACATATTTACAATTTACTTATTGAAAATTTTTAATGTAGGCAAGTTGCATCTTGAACTTAGTAATCTGTAGTAAAAACTCTTCATTAATAGCAATTTTAATTTTTTGACTGAAATTGACATGTGATTTCACATGGGCCGTAAGTTAGAAGTATAAAAGGATTTTTTAATGTAAATATTAACCCAAATTTATATTGAAAGCAAATAGGGTGTTTGGGATATTTCTCTTTTTATAATATTTGTTTTAGGTTAATTTAAAAACTATACCTTTGATTTTAGATCTCATCGAATTTTTAATACATAAATCTATACTTTACCTCAGTTAATAGTTGATTTGACCTTTAAAATGATCATATTATCCTTAAATAAAAGAGACAAAAAATTAAAACTTTCAAAAAAGAGAAGAAAACAAAAATAAAACACAAAAAATACCTATTTTGAAGGTGTTTTATGCATTTTTAAATGCAAAAACTTTAGAATAAAGTTTTTTTTAGTTATCTTATTTTTTTAATTTAAGGATATTTTAGGCAATTTTTTTAGGTTAAAATTGAAGAGTGATTAGGGAGGGTATAAATTTGATGAGATAAAAAATTGAAGACATAATGTTTGAATAAATCTAAAATACAAGATATAAAAAGATAAATGACCCTTTCTATTTTGACAAAAAACTTGATAAAAAATATTAGTCACAATAAATTTGGGTTAAAATACATCAAATGACTATTCTTGTCATTAGTCGACTATTCATATGTAAATTTCATGTCAATTTCAGTCAAAAAACTAAAATCGTTATCAATGCAGATGATTTGCTATAGATTGGTAAGCTCAAGGTGTAATTTCCCAAGCTTAAAAAGTTTAGGAGGTAAATTGAATATTTTCGATAAGTTTAAGAGATAATAATGTCAAATACCTTATAATTTATAGTTCTTAAGCACATGAGTTTGTCTTTTAGTATTTATAAATTCTTTTTTAATATTCTACCCATCACCTTATCAATTTTTCCAACAGATATTTTTATAATGAGAAATCATGTACGATTTAGCGGAGTTTCATAATACGATGCATGGTCAAGAGTTTAGCTTCGGGCTTTTAATGGAGTATTATTAAAGTTAATAATTGAATAGACGATGAATAGGGAATCAATAATCTAGTATTATTATAGCTTGATTTATACATGTTTATTGGATCCTCATACTAGCTAACAAAATTTCTATGACACAAATCAAGTTAAATTCTCATGCAACTAGTATGACATAACGACACGACAATAGGGTAATTGGGCCGGATGGCACACATGTCCATCGTTGTAGGTGAATTGGGCGTGGGCATAGTGGTCTCCGTGAGTGCCGGCAATAGTTTCAAGAAGAATTAATTGTTGGGATAAAAAGGGAATTAGACATCATTTATTAGGATAAAAAATAAATAGACTAAAATATAACAATGTTAAGTAAATAGTCTATTTAGATTAAAATAAAATTTATTTTGGTATAAAATAACATGAAAAAAATACGAAACAACATTGAAATAACAAAAAACCAAAACAAAAAGAAAGAGAAGAAACAAAAGAGGAGGCAAAGGCTGAGATTGGTTCTCGTATCTTCGGTGTGTGTTTGTTCACTTTGTTGTCTTAGTTAATTTGTTCATTGCTTTTTAGGTGTGAAATGGTTGCTTTGGGTTAGGCTAAGTGAAGTGCAGTTGCCTTGCTTCCATGGCGGGAAAAATTTCAAGGACGGTTTTGGCCCCGTGACGCCTACCCTAGCCCATGCCATTGCCATTTACCCTATTGGTCATTGCCAATTAATTATAAAGCTTTTTTATGCCTTTTTTTCATTAAGAAAGAGCTTAATTATAAGTTTTCTTGACTTTGCCAGAACTTTTTACTTGTTTCATGTGCGCCATTCAAAATTTACAAATATAGCCTGTGTTCTCTCTTGCCAAAATAAAAAAAAAAAAAAGAATTGGAAAACAAATTATTGCCCATGTATATGACCTCTTTTCGGCTTCTTCCCCCTTGTCCAACGATATTTTTTTAACTTTGTGAGCTTAGGCACTGGCCCAGTATAGTTCTTTACCTGTAAGTCTGGAAAAGGTTAAATGTTTCTGCTTGAAAGAAGTTGCATATGAAAAGATGCAAAGACTTGGTCTACAATCTTGCATTCAAGACTATAGCCATGTAATATTTTGTAGAAGTAAGACGTCTAATGTTAGATTTGTTTCATATAATATATAGTTGTGTGTGTGTATATATATATTGATAAGAGTGTATGTATATATCTAAACATACATTCACTCTTATATTGCTATAGCAGAAACTTATTGCTATATAACATTAAAAATGACAAGTATACACTATATTTATGCAATACTTATATTGGCTGTATAAATGAGTTATCCAAACATTTGTTTAACGTTACATTGGCCTAAGAAAAGTGTAAAATGGTATAGCTAACTATTTTTTTTGTGTTGCACATGTCCACTATAAGGGTTACATGAAATAGATGATATTTTGGGTTTTGGTGGGGGATGGGGGGTTGGATATCTTAATTGGAAAAAAATTTGGATATCTTAATTGGAAAAAAATGAACTCTTTATTCAGAGCAAAACACACCATAGACGAAAATGTTAACATGGAAAATAATTGGATTAAACTATATCTAAAAATGAATATTGAGCTAAAATTAAGTACAACTTTTTTTATTTTTTATTTTTTTTATTTTTTTTTACCTATATGCTTTCTTTCAACCGTGCCAATTGATACTATTTACTGGTAAAAGTGTCTAATATATTCTATTGGAGATAGTACTTAGTTATAGTTAAACTTGTAAATATTAGGCTTTCGTTTAAATTTTCTTTTATATTTTCTATTTAGTTTCTCATTATTTAGTTTTCTAGATTTCAATATTTGAATTGTAAATTTATCTAGATTAAAATTGCTTTTGCAAACCCTATATATATTTAGTTTATTCAATAAAAAGGCAATGCCATAATTTCCTCAAACTATTTTCTGCTTTATGGCATCAGAACCGGATCTCCTAAGGATGTATCTTTCTCTCACCCTTCAAAATATCTTTTTTTTTTTCTTTTTCTCTCTCTAAAGACAACATGATCACACTTTTCTTTTGAAAGGCCAATCAACACCGTTCTTAATTATTAATTATCATTCCTATTGATCTATAGGGTTATGTATACCGCACATCAAGCAGTAAAAGCGGGAAAAATAAAAAGGCCAATTTCTCCTCCATTGATGTCACTGGTGGCACACTCTTCCATCAAGCGGCCTGCTTGGAAATCAAGCTTAACTCCTTTAACGTTATGCAGTCACGATCTACATTCCATTGAAGTCATGATGTCCGAAGTCCTCACCTATATAGATTAGTGAAAAAAAAAAGAGGCGACAAAAAGCAAAATCATGGCCTATAGAGGTCGCTGTAAAGGTTGTAAACAACATGGGCCCACAATCCGACAATGCTCATTGTTTCAGGTAATCTCATATCATCAAGGGTGTGGCCAAGAATGACACAAGGTTTATCAATGCCCAAATTTTGTCTGTCAAGCATGCAACAAGGACATCAAGTACCATAGTATTCATTCTTTCAACGAGTTCCATGACAACCTCAAGCTCACTATGTGGCCACCAACACTCTGGACAATTCAACTTGGCTCCTTGACAGTGGAGCATCTCATCATGTCACCACCAACTTAAGCAATTTGTCCACTCATACTCCACATAAATGGCTTTGACGACATTGTAATTGGCGATGGCACGGGTCTTTTTATCACCCACACCGGTTCAATCTCACTTTTGACCCCCTCTCGCTCCTTTTCTTTAACCATGAAAAAGAATCTTATTTTTACATTTCAATTTTGCAAATCAAACCATACTTCAATTGGATTCTCACCCTCTACTTTTTATGTAAAATAACTTCACACAGGGGCAATTCTTTTGTAAGGGAGAACTAAGGATGGCGTGTACGAATGACCGGGCTCCTTCTATTAATTAAATTTTCAAGTGTCAAAGCCAATTCATCTGAGTGGTATTCAAGATTAGGTCATCCATCATCATCAAACACATTGTTTCCAATTTTAATTTAGAGTTATCAAGAAGTCCTATATCCATATCCTTATCCTTATCTTTCAATAGTAAGGCTTGTCAATCTAGCAAAAGTCACAAATTACCATTCCCTATTTCTTCTATTGTCTCTTCCCAACCTCTTGAAATTATATTTTCTGATATCTCATCTATTCTGTTGATGATTTTAAATATTACGTCATCTTTGTTGATCACTTCATTGAAATCATATGGTTTTAAATATTCTGTTGATGATTTTAAATATTACGTCATCTCATCTATTCTGATATCTCATCTATTCTGTTGATGACATTTACCATTCCCTCAAACGTAAATGTCATGTCTTTGATGTCTTCATTCGATTTAAAGACTCATTGACAATTTTATCAATCGAAAAATCATCACTCCCTACTCTAACAATGGTGGGGAATATCAAGCTCTCGCCACCTACTTGGCTACCAATGGTATATCTCATCTCAAAATTTCCCCACATATACCAGAACACAATGAAAACTCTGAGCTTCGTCATCGTCATATTATTGAAATAGGTTTGTTTCTTCTTTCTCATGCATCCATGCCACTCTCTTACTAGCCTTACCCATTTTCCATTGCTCTTTACCTTATTAATCGCATGCCCAATCCTACACTTCACATGTCTTCTCCTTACGAAAAAAATCCTTGGGTCTCTGCCAAATTATTCCAAGTTTCGCGTCTTTGGTTGACTTTGTTACCCTTGCCTTCTTCCATATTCTTCTTACAAACTTGCACCTCGTTCCGCACCATGTGTCTTCCTTGGTTATTCACTCATTCTAAGTGCTTATCTCTGTCTTGACTCTTCTACCTCCAAAATTTATCCTTCTCATTGTGCCAAGTTTGTTGAAAATATCATCCCTTTCATCTCATTACAATGCTCTCTTCCTCGTCCTCAGTCTGAGTCCATTTCCAATTAATTTCATATCCCAGTTCTCTCTTCCTCAACTGCCAGCAAGTCATCTCCATCATCTCTCATTACTGTTACGCCATCTTCAACATCCCCGTGTACGAATCCGAGTGTTCTAGCTGAAATCCCAGCTAAAACACTCTAAAATCATCTTGAAACTACCTCTCCCGCCTCAACTTCCTAATCCAGCCTTGCTTCTTCTCCTCTGCCTTCTCCAACTACAGCTGAACCATCCACTCGTGTTACTGTTACCACATCCAAAAACAACATCCACAAGTCTATCTAAAAATTAAACTTTACAACTCAACTCTCTTCCTTAGATGATCTTGAACCCATAACTGTCACCCAACCTATCAAAGATCCCAAGTGGCACTAAGCTATGTCAGATAAATATGGTGCTTTGGTTTGAAATGGCACATGGAAACTGGTTCTCTCAGCTCCAACGCAAAATATTGTCAGCTGTAAGTGGATTTTTTGTATTAAATGTTTACCTGATAGATCTGTTGACAAATATAAGGTTCGGTTAGTTGCCAGAGGATTTCACTAGCGCCTTGTCATTGATTATCATGTTATATTTAGTCTGTTTGTCAAACTTACCATTGTTCATTTAGTTCTAAGTCATGTTGTTAGCCGTGGTTGATCCTTACGACAGTTGATGTTAATAATGCCTTTTTTTAAGGCACCCTATTTGAGAATGTCTATATGGCTCAACCATGGGGCTTCATTGGTCTTGACCATCCTCAACATGTCTGCAGGCTACGCAGAGCAATTTATAGTCTCAAGCAGGCTCTTCGAGCTTGGTATCAAGAGGTGCTCCAATTTTTCATCACCTTTGGCTTTGTTAACTCCCATGCAGACACTTCCTTATTTGTCTTCAATAGAGGCGGTTACTTGATTTATCTTCTTCTTTTTTTTTAATGTTGATGACATTATTATTACAAGTGACAATGATTGGTGTAGTATAAAAATTCATTGCACTTCCTGCCACATATTTCTCTCTTAAGGATCTCAGGCCCTTGCCATATTTTCTTGGCGTTGAATTTACTCCTCATTCTTAGGGTTTGCTTTGTTGCAATGGCGTTACATTATGGATCTCCTTTCTAGAACTCGGATGACTGATGTAAACTTGGTGACTACTCCATTGGCGACTTCCCCTACATTATCTTCACCCTAGTACTGCCTTTTCTAATCCTACTGCGTATCGCACGTTGTTGGTAGCTTGTAGTATTTTTCGCTTACGTGCCCTAACTTTTCCTATGAGGTGAATAAGTTGTCTCAGTTTATACACCCCCTACCAATGAACACTGGAATGCCGTGAACTGACTCTTGTGGTACCTTTGTGTGACATCAGATCATGGTCTTGTTCTTTATCGAAAGTCTTCATTATCACTCTATGCTTTCTCTGTTGCTGATTGGGATGGTAACAACGATGACTATACTTCTACTAGTGCTTATGTTGATTATCTTGGTCGTAATCCTATTTTTTTGAGTTCAAAGAAGTAACACACTCTCGGTTAGTCCTCCATAGAAGCTTAATATCGTTTTTTTGCCGCCAATGCTGCTGAATTGTGTTGCATATTGATGGATTCAATTTTTTTTTCCTAAAGTTACTTGCACAAATGACCCTTAAAGGTTATCCATTGTCTCAACTTGGCCCTTAACTTTTACTTTTGAAGGTCATACTTCATCAGAGTTTTAAAAATTACACGAATGATCCTTTTATTAAGAAACCGTTAAATTTGGATGAAAAATGCACGAGGTGCACATATTTTCATAGAGTACTTTTTTAATCATCTAAAAAATTAAAAAGAAATACTTTAATATTTCAATTTCTCTCCTCCTTTTCCCTCACCTACTTAAATTTGTAGAACTTGGTATAGAAATTTACAAAAAAACCATTTTTCTTACAAAAAGCAGCGAAAATATACAGATCTCCACCATAATCAAAGCTACTGTTCTTCATGGAATACAGAACTCAATGAGTAAGCCAATGTTGGTCATCGACATGGTAGTCTCAAGTGCCGTAATTGAGTCATATCTGCCGAAAAAAAAAAAAAAACATAAGTAAAGTTCGTCGTCAAAATTCACAAACGAATTGCTTAGAAAAAAGATTTAGAAACCCAACTGTCCAAGCTTAAAAATTTGCCCAAACCGAAACTATACTGGCTGGAAAAAACAAAGAGGCATTGAACGAAGTTACTAGAAGGCAACAAATTTTTGTACTATATCTATATCGCATTAAGCACAATTTTTGTAGAGATAAAACTAAAATAACCGAAAGATAAAAATAAAAATAATACATAAATGCGTAACAAGAATATTGACCTTTTCCAAGTTTCATTTAAATATTTCCAGCCCTAGATCCCACCTGTTATACTTTGTCCTCTTTGAGCTCACCTTTGTAAACCCCACCAATTTCCTTACCCAGAACAAAAATCCCAACCGTAACAAGCGCATTTATCTCCGGCCCTTAAAACCCATCAAGAAAATGATTCCAAAACTCAACAGTAAACGGGCCACAAGGGACGAAAAACCTCTCATGGAAGAAACTGAGGTGAATAGGCTCAATGCTGGAAGGAGAGGCCATGTGGTCCTGTAAAGCCTCGTTTATTATAGGAAGTTTTCTCGTGATGTCATGTTAAAGCTGTCAAAATACCTTTTTAAAAATAAGTTTGTACACATTATGTGCATTTCCATGCATTATGTAGCGGTTTTCTAAACAGAAGTATCATTTCTCCTGGTCTCTAAAACATTGAGATGGTATAAACGTCAAAAGTTAGAGTTAGGGGCCAAATTGAGAGAAGGTATAGCCATCAAGGACCATTTGTGTACATAACCCTTTTTCTAAACATAAGGTGGCAGCCATAGGCCTTGTAAAGTATATAAAAAAATGTTTTTTTTTTTTTAAATAAAAATTGCACTGTAAGAAATAAAATGGTATGCATAGGAATCTTGGAATGGGTATGCTTTCAAATGCACGTGTATGTTTAACAGTTCTGGGTACACAATGTACATACAACATGCTGCTGTGTGTCAGCTAGAATAAACTTCAAAACTCCACAGTAACTCTGGAATGTAAAAAAGCAACAAATTGTACCAATCTAAGAATTGTCTCGAGTCCTGCTTACTATCATGTCAATAAGGGAATGCTTAGAGTAAACTTCGACTGGGTATATTACTTTATCTTCATTGTTGCTAGCGATATGGCTAACCAAAGGTGAGAGACAATTAAATGTCTAATGTTAATCAACTCGCAAAATCCTAACTATCAATTGAGTCCATTCACGGTAGATTCCAAGAATACCCTGTACGTTTCTCCCGTTTAGACATGGATTTAAGGCTTTTAGGACCCGATAACTAAGTCCATTCTGTGCATGAATAACTAAAATGACTACTCATTGGACCAAGAGCATATTGCAAGGGTTTCAAATTAAAACCACATAAATGATCCCGAAGAAAGGGATATAATAGTAAAAAGGGTAGGAAAACAAGAAACCGAAGAGCCTATTTGATTATTAGCAAAAGGCAAACTATGCAAATAAATCTCAAACTATTGAGTTAACAATCGTTGGAAAAACCTCAGAACTAGAACAAAATCTTAAGCAAAGAAAAACATCTGCCGCTTTTTATTATGCATTATTTCCATGTCCAACACAATGCAATGCCATCGATCCCTGTCTTTTAATGATGAGCCTTTGCCTCAGCTTTCTTATGGGATTTAGCCTTTGCCTGCGGGTGGAAGAAAGGAAAAGAAAAAGTAAGCATCCATAAATGTTCTTATGATTGGCAAATGTCTGTCCGCACCTATATGTTTATAGACATTGAAAATAGTTAGTCCTGGAGACAATCAAACGGCTATACCTTAATACTTGATAATATACCAACTAAACTAAATCTTTTGCATAAAAACCAAAAATACACTCGGTTGGCACTCAATGCTTGTTTAAGAAAACAAGTAGAGAATAACCTATGTAAACCAAGAGATTCCATTGAGCCGCTAGCTGCCGGCTCTACATAAATGGGTACAGATTACATCAGACCACACACCTTACAGTTAATCTATTCAAATATTGACCATATCAATTCAGTCTGCATGTACTTTTCATGACCAATAAAACCCCAAAGAAATCGACAGGTAAACTTCTGAACCTTTCACTCGAATAGAAATATTGTAATATATATATGTATATTATTCTAAACACTTACAATCAAAAAATAACTTGTTCACAGTGCTATCAGCTATGGACATCCTCTCTTCAATTTCACTTCTTATTCAAAGAACTAAACAATAAGTGTCTCAAATCCGAGCATAAATTGGTTGATAAATATGACATTTACTCAACCACAAGTATCGAATGGAATCTGGGTTAACAATGAAGGTCTTTCATACATGATATGAAGATGCTAGTAGATCTGAAGATATCACAATGGACCTTCTCCTTTTCTAATAATTATATAAAAAAAAAAATACTCTGCCTTGATAACCATTTCTCCATTAACAAAGCCAATATTTTGGCTTTCAAACATGCATCCCCTGATGGTGACAAACTTCTAGAAGTAGATTCTACTGATATCCCTCTTTTTCTCTCCCTACTTTCAAAGACAATTCTGAAATGAGATTGCAATTTATTTGCAGGATACGAATTTTAGCCATATGCCACACAAGTACCCATATCATAATTCATCTAATGAATTGCATTATTACATTTGTCCATCACCTATTTTTGCATCTAGACATCTTAATCCATCAAATGAATTGCATTATGATTTATTCATCACTAATTTTTATATCTAGTCTGCAAATATCATATTCGTATATATACTATGCATGTATGTATGCATACGCACATACAAGTGATCCAATGGCTTATTATCTCAACATCTGATGGTGCAGATTAAGACAAATTTTACCTAATTGTATACTCCTAAAATGCAAATCAGTAAGAAATTAACCAACATGGACTAATGTAATACCAAATCAGTAACCTTAGTCCAAAACAAATATACAGATAAACAACATCCAATCAAACAGAAACAAAACAGATACAAAAATGCATTTTCAATTCGAAACAGATTTAATGAAAAATGCCAACTACTGGTTCACAAGTGGATTAAAAGAACAATAAGAAAGAAATGTGAGCAGAGAGAAGCATAAATCCAACCTGTAGGTACTTGAGCTTCAGGCTTCCATAAACAAGCCCGAGAGAGAACGCGGACACACGAGCGACCTTCCAAAAAAAAACGATGTATCAGATGCGGAATTTTTAAGAATCCTCATAAACAGAAAAACAATGGAAAAATTTACAATTAAAGCTCCGAAAATGAATATAAAGAAGAAAATATGTAAGAAAGGAAAAGTCGAAGGTTTCATTTTTGATTGCCCATTTGCAGATTTTACTTAAATGGAGAGAGATGAGAAAGAGGGGTTTTACCAAGGCGAGAGTGCTGGTTCCAGAGTAAGGTCCTGGAGGCGGCGCCATGGAAAGCTTTTCTTTGGAGAGATGGATCGAAGAAGAAGAAAGTGCGCCAATGCAGAAACCCTCCAAGCCCTAGAATCCGAGAGCGGACAACTGCAGCCAATGGGCGAGCCACATATTACACCAAGCAATTGACGACATCAATGAAATTTATAAAAGCTGAGGGGTTAATTTGAAATTTTGAGAAGTTGGATCTTCCTCCGTTCATTTTAGGTTTTTTTGCATGCTAAAATCCCCAAATGCCAAACTTGGTGACATCTGTCCAATTCAATATTAAATTGATGTATCAATGATAAATTTAGTATTTAAGTATAAAAAATTCCTCAATGTAATGATATTTTTAATACTAAATTATTATAGACTAACCTTTGTGGCAAACTTGATAAATTTATCACAAATTTTAACATATAGCAAATTTAGCATTAGATTTTTATTGGTTAGTATATTCACTGTTTTGCTTTAATAATTGTTACACTTTTACTTTTTAATTATTTTAATACTAAAAGTTTATTTTTATAGGTTGTAAGGTTTAATAATTATGACAAATAACAAATATAGCATATTAAATAGTATTATGCATTTGAGTATAAAATAAAATAACACATCAAATATGTCATTTTTACACTTTTTGATAGCAAATATAACATTTATATTTGCATTGAAGATGGTCTAAGCTTGCCAAACACGAGAAGGGTTCATTTTTTTTTTTGGTCAAAACAATCTCTCTTCCAAAATAAGAAAAAAAAATCATTTTCATAAGGAGTCTCATTTCCATTTTCATACCCAAAACAAAAAACAATTCTGAATGCACTCCCAAAAGGACCCAAATTTTTGTTATTAATGATGCTCATTGTTATGGCAATCTCGACGGCCCATTAGGCCAAAGCTAAGAGCCACTAAAGACTGTTAAGACTTCACATGTCTAGAGGTTGAGAACTTGTGACGAGCGAGTTTACCAAGGCTCTCTAAAGTGACGAGATTAACATGAGTTTGAGACATTGAAATAACCAGATTCAATAAATAACTACGAGGGAACTAAATTAGGGACCAAATATTCCTCAAATCAAGGGTGGAACGTTTTTAGCGAGATATATAAGCAAGAGTCAACCGTGAGATAAGAGGTAAATCAATCCGAGATTTGGATAAAGGAGAAATCTTCCCTAATTTAGGGAATAAATTTATTTCATTTGCGAAGAAAAGGCTACAAATAAGGGTTAAAACCCATGGAAAAGCCTAACTCTAATTTTCTAAGTGAATTGCTTGTACTTTCTCTTAAGATTAGTGAAATTTCTCAAAATGGATGTAGCTCATTTTGGGTGAAACACTGTAATTCTTGGCATTCTTACATATTTTCCTACAATTTTACTTACGTAAATCGAGTGAGCAAATACCATGGTGAGGATTTTCTTGAGAGTTATTGTCGACGAATTTCAACCATCAATACTCATGCTCCTAAGACATTGTTTCTTCTATTTTGTGAAAACACATTGTTTCTTCTATTTTGTGAACTTCAACCAAGGTATTAAAAAAAATTGTCTAAGTTGTAAACCTTTTCCACTCATTTATTTTGTGTTGGCTCCGGTTTAATTAGTTCAATATTTTAATATTTTAAGTTTTCTATTTATTTAGGTAATTTAAAGATGGTGCCTTTTTGGTGTTTTTCACATGGGGAACTTTATCAAACAAAACTAGTAAGTAAGACAATGGACTTTGTAAACTTACTTATTTTTTTAATTTTTTTAATTATTGCATCAATTATTAAGTCTAACAATATTGTTTCTAAGTTGATAACCTTGTTCAATTACATTTTAAATAATTTCTACTCCCCAGCAAAGACGCTCTATTGGCAGCAGATTTGAAAATTAAAGGTCCCTAGAAGGGAGTAGAGAATCTCTACTATATGGTAGAGTAATTAAATTTTAAGTTTTATTTTTATTTTAACTTAGTAAAATTTGTTAAATAAAATTTTCATCAACATACCTAAAAATCTATGCCTTGTTGATTTTTTGCGCTAAAAATACAAAATACTCAAAGCACTAATATGTAAGGTACCTCGTTGATGTTTCTTACATAGTAAACTTCATCAAATAAACTAGTAAGTAAGACATTGAACTTTTCTAACTTATTAAACTTTTTATCTTTATTTTATAAAAGCATCAATTATTAAGGTTAAAAACATTTTTTTAAGTTCATGACTTTGTGTAATTTAACTTTAAAATAATCTTTATTGCTCAATAGAGACACTATTTCAGCAATAAAGCTGAAAATTAAAGGTCTTTATTGGACAGTAGAGAATCTCTACTGTACAGTAGAGTAATTCAATTTTATATATTTTTATTTTCATGACTTTATAAACTTTGTTAAGTCAAAATTTTCATCAAAACACCTAAAATTTTATATTTTAAGGAATCATGTTGATCTTTCCTCAAAAATAAATGGAGTCGCGTTTGATCTCTACTATTTGGTAGAGCATTTCTACTTTGCAATAGAGTAAATATAGATCCCTAAGGATAGGTGGAGCTTCTCTATTATCATTACAGTTTATCACTTTGACCTTTTTAAAGCACCTTTTTCTTGTAATATTTGATGTTCTAAACTGTAAAAACCAAATATGCATTAATAGTAAAACACAAATGATATGCACAAAGGATAACATAATGTCTGAATGAAAAAAAAAAAAAAAAAAAACAAAGTAGAGCTCATTGTGCATCAAAAGGCGCATCCTTTTTAGCCTTTCTTCGCTTTTGGCTTGGGTTGTGCCTATGCTCACTTCTGATGGTGTTACTATGAGGGGTAACTTGACTTTTGATGGTTTTACTTCGATTTACTCCAAGCTTTAGGTGTAATTTGTCGACTAAATATTCAAATATAAAATCCATATCTATAACAATGGCAATAGACTTATCTTTGTTCCCTTAACCCATCGACATGAGCCTTTCTTTTCCTTCCACTCTCTACCATAATAAACTGTGATTACTGTGTGAGTCTTTCCCTAAAAGAAAACAATTAAAATATGTTAAAGAATTAAGTAGATAATATAAATAAGCAAAGATGTTTGAAATTGAGAATAAATCGTGCAAAAAAAAAAAAAAAATTCTTGCATAGGCTTTACCTATTTTCACATATCTCTACTGCCCCTTTGAGCATGATTATTGCTTTCACAGTTGATCTCTATCAACAAAATTTTTAATATATCTTGCATAGTAGAATCCTACTGCTCTTTTAAGCTCTTTTTTTATTATTATTTTAGTAGAATTTCTACTTTTCCTTTTCATAGTATATCCCTGCTATGCATCAATTTTTTCTACTGAAAGCAATAGATCTCTATTGTATCATATCTCTATTATATAGTAGCCATCTCTACCGCAAACAATAGAGATCACTACATTATTTTCAACCTTAGATTTGAAGCTATGAAAACACAAATTTGATCTCCAAAATGTAAAAATCACTCAATTTTTGAAATAAACTACTAAGAAAGAACAAAATAAATAAAACAACTATTTTTTAAACAAAATTTAAAGGAAAAACTAAATAAATTAAGAAATCAACATACTTTCAAATCCCTAGCTTCAATAATTTGATTTGAAATGTAAAGCTCTTTGAAACAAACAAAGTAGATAGAATTTAATAAGGTTTCACCATAAAATTGATCAAAAACAAAGAAACTTCATCAAAACCTTCAAATATCAAGCTAGAAATTGGGCGAGCAAACTATCCCTCTCTCTATCCCCTTACGTTTTACATTTTGTGTTTTTCTCTCTTTTTTTTTCTTTTTCTTGCTTTCTTTTGTTTTTAATTTTTATTAGAGATTTTTTTTAATATCTTTATTTAAAAGAAGGGTGACTATGGACACTTCCATTAAATTAATTAAACCAAGGGTATGTAGCAGAAGTTTTATATTTTAAGGGTATGAAACTAAAGCTTTTAAGATTTAAAGGCATTAAACTAAAGCCCCAAAGGTAATTTCTGACACCATCCTCTCAAACAATCACCATCCAAATGCTCAAAACTCTCATGCCCTTCCTCTCCACGATGATGATGAAAAGCCCCACAAGAAGTGCAATGTAGTTAGAATTTACGGCAACCCAGAAGGCTCCCGCCTCTCCTACTTAGCCCTCTAACACCATGGCCAAGAAGGCGTCAGGCTCGTCTCCGTCCACAACGATGTTCTCTAGGCCATCACCAACATCAACCTTGTCTCTAGGGTCTTCAATAAGTCAAAGCTCAAGCAATTGCTTGGCGGTGTTGCTATTGGGCACATTATGCACTCTACTGTCGCCTCCTCTATGTTGAAAAATGTCAAGCCTTTTGTTGCAAGGTATAGGCTTGGCTTTGTTGGAGTCGCCCATGTTAGGATAGATGCTCTTAAAGTATGTGATGTTTTGTAAATGACATGTTAATAAAGAAAAAAAAACAACGTAAATTTTGACTATATTTGTGTGCATATATTTTAAATACTTTATGAATATCATTTAAAATCTATAATTATCTATGTGACCTTAAATATTTAATAAGTCTAGGATAATATATAAGGATGACAATTAAAATGATTGATAATATATAAATTATTCAATTAAGTATGGAATCTTTAATTAAGCATTACTAATGCAAGTCATTTCCACTTAAAATGGAACGGTTTTATCCTAACTGTTAATATAGTAAGTCATTAAATAAGTGTATTGTATATAATAAGATTATGTAGTATCTAGACATAATGTGATATGAATGGCGAAATAATTTTTGTTAAATATAGCAAGTTCTAATTCACATTGACTGATAGTCCTATATAAGATAATCTTAATTTTGAGTAATTAACAGACTCCTATTTATGGATTTATATCTTTTAATTTTCTCGGTACGGATTCAAGAATTTAATCCTATTATTTATATTTTAGAGGCATAATGAAGTAAATAGTTGAGAATATTAATATTACAATATAAATTCCATTCTTTCTCTAATGAGAAGTAGATAAATAATTTTTTTAAGTATTGATTCAAATCTTCAATAATATAAGGGCTCAATTTGTGATTAAGTTCATTAATTTATTATACATTAGAGAAACAATAACACTCAAGGATAAAGAAGTGACAAGAGAGGTTAATAGATTTTACGTAGCTCAGATTATGAATTATTTATGAAGGATCAATTTCTATCTGATGACTATATCAAATGAATGACTCTAAATTATGAGTAATTATATAAATAATTTCAAGAGCACAATTCTAAATTTTTAGTGGAATAACATTTGGAGTTAATAAAAGAGTAATATATTAATTAAAGAGTTTAATTAATATATTAGTTTTATTGGAACTTGAAATTATAGGTCCATTTGTCCCTCGCCATCCTTGTAAAGACTGATTGGACAAGTGAAATTATTAGGTTAATTAATTAAATTAGAATTATGGAATTCTAAATTAAATATTACACATTAGGTCCCACCACAGTGTAGGTGTGTAACAAGTACAATGAAGGCTTCCTTGTGTAGCCTAAGACCTGTGCACTAAGTTTCTTTTTCTAGAAGTTTCTAATTTTGATTAATGTGATTTAACTTAAAATTGGGAATTTCAATTTGGAAAGAAATCAAATTGTGTAATAAGCAGAATTTTCTCTCTCCCTTTTCCCCTCATTGGCACTACATACATAGATATGGTATCTGTGTGTGGCGCCTATCACAGATAAGGGAAGGAAAGATAATCTCTTTTATTTTGATTAAATATGTGGTATTTAAAATTAAAATAAAGAAACCTTCTAAAATTAATTGGCTTTCTCATTCTCTATAAATAGAGGCCTCATCTATTTATTTTACATACAATAGACTGAAAAAACTCTACCATATTTCCTAATTGTACGCCTGTAGAGGAAGAAGAAGAGTTTTACATTTTTTGTCCTGCTTAGCTCATGGATTGAGATTAGTAGGAGAGAAAAATGAGTGAGTGTTCTATCAACATACCCTATGTTCATCTATGTCCACACATATGTCTGTTTGGTGTCGAGGAATAGGGAAGGAAGTGTAAAATCCAAAGAAATTAATTAAGTTTAATAAATTTAATCTGGTTGTTAGTGTTAACTAATTGAAAATTTGTGATTAATTTTAAGTTATAATATTATTTCTAAATAAATTTTTCATATAGAAAAATAATTTATTTAAAACTGACGTGTTAGTTCTTGTTTAGTATTATATATTTGAAAACTGTAATTGTGTAACAGTTTTTCCAAATAAAAAAGGGGAATTCACAAAAAATGTCACTTTTTAGATTTAATTTTAACTTATGCCACAAAATATAAAAAGTTCTTATGTCACAAAATAGATTATTAGTTTCACATGTCCTGCTAAGACATTTCCACATGTCCTGTCGGTGTCTTAGTGGGACATGTTGTGACATTTCCACATGTCCCATTGGGACATTTCTATATGTCATGGCAGGACATTTTTCTCACTTCCCACATGTCTTCCTAAGACATTTGCACATGTCCCGACCGGACATTCCAATAACCTCCCATATGTCATAGCATATTCTGTTGGGATATTTTCATATGTCTTGGCAGGATATTCCAAAAACCATCCGCATGTCCTACTAGGACATTTCCACATGTCCCGGCAAGTCCCACCCTCCACATATTCCATTGGGACACTTGCACATGTAAAATAGAAACAAACACCATAACAATAGACTAAAAAAAACAAAGTAAAACAAAATAATAGTTGAAACACGACAAAAACAACAACAATAGAAAAAAAACACAAACAAAAATAGATCTCCTCTGGCAACATCGAGGTGGCATGGTTTGTCTTCTAGCGTCGTTGGACCAGGACAACGACAATGTTGTGGTCTATCTTTAGGGCAACGATGGGATCTACAACTCCAACAGTGACATGCTCGAAACGTGAGGACTCAGGTGAAGAGCAGATCTCCTTTGGGATCTCGTGATATAACTCTCGATCTAGTCCACAGATCTCTTTCGACAGCACGGCAATAGGCGAAGAGCAGATCGACTGTCTCCGATGACAGCGTTCCTAATCGGGTCCACAAATCTCCTCTGGTGGCACTACGACAGGCAAAGAGCAAATCGAATGTCTATCGATACTGATCGGGCTAGGCCTCACAATTTTAATGAGATCAAGGATGGAGGTGGCATAAATGGCGATGGCTGGGCTGGTTTTGATGGTGTGAGCGTAGAGCTAATTCGTGGGTAAAGGAGGGAGAACTAGACATGACCATGGCGAAGGTCGAAGATCGTCCAGATCACCATTGATGGTGATGTGAGCGATGATAACGTGACTTCACTAGAGAAAATAGAAAAGAAAAGAGAGAGAGAGATAGAAAGAGACGGGAGGTCAAAGTTCTGAGTACGAGAGGACAAAAAAAGAAAAAAAAAAGAAAATTTGAGTTTTGTGGCATTTGTGGCATGATATTTTTTTATGTTAAGTTTTGTGGCATAAATATAATAATAGGGGAAAAGCATGGCAAGCATGTAAAAAACTATAGTTTTTTAAATAGACCACTTTAATTTTTTAAGTTGGGCTTATTTAAGTGTATGATGTATTACAAAATGTCCAAACACATTCATTTTCCTTTTTTCTTTCTTTTTTATTTTTTCTCTTTTCTTCCTTTTCTTTTCTTCCCTGTTTCTTTTTTTCATGTGAAACTCTCCCTCTTCAATTCTTTTTATGTTCTCTCTCTCCCTCTCCCTCTCTCTCATGTCTATTTCTCTCTCTCACTTCCATGCTTTTTCTTTCTCTCTCTCTCACTCTCTTCTTCTTCTTCTTCTTCTTCTTCTTCTTCTTCCATCACCCGATGCTCCTCTCTCTCCTTTTCCTTTTTCAAGCTAGCAAAGAGATGACGGCTTTCCAAGAATTTCTTTTGGGTGATCCGTATTTGAAAAAGAGATTAGAAGATTAAGAAATTTATTTTAGAAAAATCAAGTCTTAAAAGGCAGAGTTTTCTCATTTTGAAACTGCCTTTGAAATTTTTTTGCCTTTTGAGTTTGTGAGTTTTTTCAATTTTATAAATTTGAAATATGTTTTATTTTATTCATGGGCATATCTAAGTTTTATTGATAATTTTTCCTCTCTAATTTGTGTGTCATTCACTTGGTTTGAGTGTTGTATGTTAATTTCTCTTGTTGATAGTTAGTTAAGTTTCTTAAAGTAAAACAAATTAAGTTGTATTGTTAGCATTGAACACTCTAATTATGTTGGTAATGCATACTAGAGAATGGAAATGAAAAGTCCTAATGTCTTAGGATGATTTGTTGTGAATTTGGAAACTTAGGATTTGAACTATTAAGCTTTAAACTCTTAATTTTCCACTTGTTCTTGCAAGTATGTTGAATATGGTTTAAATTCCTATTTGAGCTTGTGATTTATGATTGGAAATTATTCATGCATGGTAGATGTTCGGTGAAATGGTAAAAAGTAGAAATCTATGGAACTTAGACTTATATGATTTGAGTTTTGTCACTTGGTTTGATGAACTTATTTAAATCAATTTATAGTACCATGATGGCATAAGTAATTATGTAGGCATAGTTGGTTGGATGGTTAAGTTAGGAGAAATTAGGGTTTATATAAAGATTATAGAACCTCTCTCTATGCATAAATCTTGAGACATATGTTTGGTTGAAATTGTTTAAGTAATTAAGACATATGTAAAGGTCATAAGACCTTTCCCTATGCATAGACCTTGAGACTTGTGTTTGAATGTTAGAAGGTGTTGTGTAACTTAGTTGTTATAAAGGATTTAAAATACTTTCTTTAATCTATTGACAATAGGACATTGTGGACTTTCATTCCCTTTTAGAGTTTAAATTGAAGCCGATGATATTCTATCCATTGATATATTTTCTTATGGCAATAAATGTGCTTGTGTGGTTTCTTGTTAGTCATATTTGACATAAGCTTAGTTGTATGACATGGTGTTATTTAGGAACCTAATTGACTTACAATTTAAGCTCCAAATAATAGTTATGGATCTTGTTTTAGTAAAGGGTCAAACAAGTGAGTTTTTCTCATCATAGCTACTAGGAGGATCTATGAAATGGAACCTTACTCTCTTGATGTGTATATGTTAAGTAAAGATTGTTTAAAGGTTTATTACTTTTGAATGCATATATTCTATAAATTGAAGCTTGATTAATAATTTCTATATATGTTGAATCGCTTGATAATTAAAACATTGGCTTGTAAAAGCATATATGTGAGAGTGTTAGTTTGTTATTTTAACATTGTTAATATAATTAAACCTTTTGGTCTTGGATCGGATGTTTTCCATGTATAGAAGATGCAATTGAGATTTGATTATTCGTTTTAAGTTAGTGAACAATATAATAAGTTCATAAATCTCGTCAGTGGCTACCTTAGAGAAACCATAAAGTTGCATTTATCCATTCAGTATTTGCCTTAAATACTTATTGGGACTTAAAGTAGCCATAAGAATCACATTATTTGGATATCCATAGTCAAAGATATGCACTATTAAAATTAGACATTAGTGTAGTAAATTTTACAAAAAAGGAACCACGACTCCTTCTGATTTATGTGTTTTTGGAGACTTTAACTAATTTAACGTTAGGCATACAATGGCTTTTTAGAAAGATCTAGTTGTTAGCTTCGATTAGGCGCTGATTTTGTGATTTTTGGAGTTGCGTATAATATTTTATTGGTATTTCTGCAACAATCGACAAAGCTCTATTTTTCAAAAATCAGTAAAAGCAAGAACTGAAATTGTCACTTTTTGGTATACGATGCCCACACCCAAACCAACCCTACAACCTTTTAGAACCTATAAATTATGAATTGTAGCACTCAGTTTCACCTTGTTTAGTATTACATAGCTTAAGTAGTGTGCATTCAAAGTTTCGCTTAGAAACTTTCTGGATGTTGCAAAATTTTTTAAAGTCTAGGACTTTGATATCTTGATAATCATTTTGAGGAAATCTAGAGGGTTCGGATAATAGTATACAATGACTCGATGTAAGCTTTACATGTGTATTTCCTTTAATGCCAATTTTGCTACCTTTGATGACTAAGAATTTTAAGGAATGTATTCTAGTGTGAGATCTAATGAAATGTTTTCATGTTTGATATGTTAGGATTATGTTTTATTCTACACAAGTATTGCATGTGGCATATGCATTTTATTTTCATTAGTTACTGCATTTGACGAGATGCTCTGCACATGAAGGCACTTGAGCTATTAGTTCAGATATGTATTTAGGCAAGTATAGATCTTTTATCTCTTTTGCTCAGGGCGTGGTATGGTAACTACTATGGATAATGTAAACCCTATAACAGAATAAGTACATGAGGTATGAATTTATCTTTTGTTGATTATGTCTACTATTTAAATTCTATTATTTACTTTTTAGTTCTGTTAGCCATAATGGGTCAACATCCCACTTCGTTCAGACCTATTTCTTGGTGGCTAGGTTGAAATAGGTTGGTTAGCCTTTAGGAAAGCCTAATGCCCATGATTCGGTGAGGTTCACCATGTACATATGTGTGTGTGTGCGTGTGTGTGTGTGCGCGCGCGCACGTGCGTTGATGCCAGTGTAAGATTCACCATTGTTGAGTGCAATGACATAGAATGATTCTGAGACCTTCAGAAAACCGGTCAGGGATTAAGCTCCAGGTTTGGCCCTACACACTAGCATGCATGTATACACTATTGTGTGACTACTTGTTGTCCATGTTGTGCCTTGAAATGTGAAACGAGTATCTATGAGTCGATGTCTATGATTTGAGTCATTTTCTTGTCCTAATCGCTTTTCTCTCTACTGAGCATTTAGCTCATCCTGTTTTATGTCCCCCTCTCCCCTCCAAGATTTTGCAGATTGTGTTAGCTGCTAGTAGCACTCGTTGCTGATTTTAGAGGCTCGATGCCCAAGACAACGTATATTTCAGTTTTTCTATATTTAATTTAATTCTTAGAGTAATATTGTACTTTGTATATGAAAACTGTGTCGATACATCAGTGTCCCAATTCTGTATACTTTTGAGATATTCTATAATTTTGGATTGGTTTTACTATTTTAATTGAAAGACTCTGGAGCAAGTCTTTTACTTATTTTTAATAATAATTTATTTTTGGTTTTAAATTAGCATAATCCATTTTTTTTTACTTTAACTGCATTTATCTACTAACCCCTATTTCAGGACATTACAGGAAGACGGTGGTTTCATTTAGAGAAAGTTTCTCGAAAGAAGATTGTCAACCTCTTCACTTCCATTGGGTAAGCATAAATTATACATATATTTATTAAGCACCATTTAATATATTCTATAGTGTTGTTTCACAAAAATTTTAAGAAAATTTTTATTATATATGTTCAGCACCGTTACATTCCGCACCTTTATTATGTTTCTACATATTTTTTCTAAAATTATTTTAGAAAACCAATAACCCACAATAGGAATTTGGCGAATTACAAGGCCTTTAGGAACAAGCTTGAAGATAACAACTTATATTTCAATACTACTTCTGATACCAAGGTGGTTATTCATCTTATTGCTATCTCATAACACATGCCTTTTCTATTGAAGATTGTTGATGCTTGTGAGCAGCTTCCAGGGGCTTATTCCATAATGTTTATGACAAAGATTAAGCTTGTTGATGTCTGGGACCTATACGATTTTCGGCTTCTTGTGATGTGAGATGAGAAGCAATGGTGCTGTCACTTTTGCCTCAAAGACTTGTGTTCTTCACTTGATTGAAGCCACTTATGAGAGGGAAGTGTTTCCTGGTAAAGTTGTTGTGGTGGACAAAGACGAGATTTAGTCACTTTGCCTAATGGCTCATCCTCAACCAAAGCAATGCATTTTCGAACATATTTACTTTGCACTACCTAGTTCTTTTATCTTTGGGAGGTCTGCATATGACTCTAGGTGTGCCTTTGGGGAGATTTTGGCTATTGAGGCTCCGATGGATTGTGATATTGTGATCTCGGTGCCAAATTCAGGCAATGTAGCTGCTCATGAGTATGCTTCGAAAGTGGGTGTGCCGTTTGAGCTTGGGTTGTTGAGGTCCCACTATGTGGGAAGGACCTTCATTCAGCTATCACAGGAGATTAGGGACTACGGTGTGAGGCTGAAGTTGCATTCTGTGGAAGCAGTTCTGAACGGCAAGAGGATTGTGGTTGTTGATGACTTAATTGTGAGGGGAACAACCTCTTCAAAGATTGTTTGGCTGCTTAAAGAGAGTGGAACAAAAGAGGTTCACATGAGGATTGCGAGTCCTCCGATTATTGCATCATGTTATTATGAAGTGGACACAACAAGCTCTGAACCAATGCTAAACGGTTGAATGCATACACTAGGGACTTTTGGTGCATCGCTCAAGTCGAAAATGACAAACATGGATCCCAATGTCAGGTGAAAGAAGAGGAAATTCAGCTTTTGGATTGGTAAAGTTGAGAATTGAAGCATGACACTTTAGTGGTCGGAGTCTTAAGCCAAAGCTTCAATGGGCGGCTACCAACCAACCAGTTGAGGAAATCGTGGTTTTCTTTTCTCAACTTAATTGTTGATCAGTGGCTCCGATTGGATTTCATAATAGAATCCACGTGCGATAGACACGTGGCTGTCTGCCAATTACGGATTACGGTTAGTTACTGATTAACTTTAATATGCAACCAAAGAAAAGACGAATTCTTCGTCTTCTCATAGTCTGTCAGGCACATTTAATTCGTTGGTAGATACGCGTTGAAACCTTGGAACACACCAAAAGGGGGATTACATCCAATAGCAACCAACAAGACTGAATCTACATTTACCGTCTGAAAGATGCAATATAAAATTCTTTACTCAGCAAAGACTCGACATTTATCGTATGAGTACATTCTCAATGCAACTCTTGGACACCATAAAGGCATCAAGAGGAAGAAAAAAAATAAATATATATCAGAAACAATGTAAAAAAAAAAAGCTCAGTATAACATCCAAATGAGTCCATTCCAACTATTATTGCAAATCTTATTTCATAATCAAATTCCCCCAAAAAGTCGGGGGCGGCCGACAAATAGGCAACTCTTACAAGACTAAAATGGTATCCAAGGTAACAGCCCTGCCTGTTTTTTTCTAGCACATAACTCCACATGTGCCCTAATCCAGCACCGGCCTTGACACAAAAGGTATTGGTTTGACAAATAGAGACTAGAATGAATCTTCAAGAGTTACATTTGTCATCAGGTCGTACGGACAAGTGACATCAATCAAATTTGCAATATCAGCCATTTTCTGCTCGATCATACTGATTTGATTTATGCTTTGGTGCAAAGTGTAACCATCGGGAACCTTGCCAAGCAACATTTCCCAAATTCTAATCCGCAGTGGTGAAAGAAATATCATTATTCTACCATCTGAGCAGCAATCGGATTATTGATGAATCTTGATAAGAAGATAATGGCATACCCAATCAGCAGCAGAATCAGAAGCCATTAGTGTCTCGAGGTCGTCACGACCATAGTACGATGGCGGGCGCCAATTCAATCGTTGTGGGATGACATCTAGAAGACCAACAGGCATGTATCTACATGTGTGGCTAAGCCATACCAATAGGAAGCGCCTAGTTGTCTCAACACCTGCAAATACAAGACAAGAAGTTAATGATAATCGGACCTTTGGGGCGAAAACATCAACATTATTCAATCAATATTACAAACCTTTTGTATCGGAACCCCAATGCTCAAGACCAAACTCTACAAAATTCTTCAAAATGTCTAATCGTTCTCCAGAACTGATGTCCCAGTGCCTTTGCTCTTTAATTTTAGTAAATATCCAAGGCTGCAAAGGAAAATAGAGTCCTTGTAAACTGGAAACAGAAAAAAGAAAAAAATGAAACAACGCGTATGAATTGGCAGTTGCCGGTAAGAAACCAAAACTCCATACTACATACCATAACTACTGCTCCTCACGCAATCATGCAAGAACAAAGCTCAGGGCAGTCAGCCTTGTGCTTGTTCCACTCCAACTACGACAAAATATCTCCATTTCCCAGCACTTACAAAGCATCAGGAGCTTTTCTGGCACACTGATATATGTATTCCCAGTCCGCAAGCTTGCTATTACGCTGCTGCCTTGATCGACCATGTATTGTTACTGCACTGGCTCCCCAGTTGCCAATGTCTGCAATAAGTGAATCAATGCAATTTTTACCTTCAAAATAGGCTGTCCGCACCTAATACAGCAAGAAAAATCAAATAACGTACGTTTGTTGTAGTAACGTTACATTACTGCAAGAACACTACACAAAACATAGAAATAACGTAATCTAGAGCAGAAAAACAAAACAGGTCTAAAACTTAAAAGCATATTGAAAGGGCGTGCACAAATTATAGATATTATTATTGTGGAACCACAGAAACACATAATTATCGCAAATATGCGCCAATAGCAAATACATGATAATATTTCATCTGCACCTTTTCCCTTGGGATCTGTAAAACATAAAAATACCAGCACCTTAATGGTTATAGGCTTGTCCACCATAGCAGAAGCTGCTTCTACAACTCCTTTCACTCGCATAGGCTTCATAAGAAGAGCTGATCCAGCACCCTTGTTGACAACAATATCAATGAGGCACTCCATATTTATATCAATAAAGTCCACGGTACATTCCTGACCTATAAGTTCAACAGCACGTGCCACAGTGTCTGGAAATGCACCACAAATTTGTACACCAAACAAATCCTCAGATGAATGTCATCTCAGCAGTGCCCATTCTGATGCTTGACCCCGTTGCATATGAAATTTCACTGAATTTCCAAACAAAGTCCAAATAGCCAAAAATATAACTTACATGCAGCACAAAAAGAAAAATTTGGTGGTAAAATAATCTCCTTTGGAAGTTGCATTTTATATAAACCAAAACACTAGAATCTTCCTACATTGTTGAAACTGGAGAGAAGTTATCTAATTTTGACTTGTAGAATACATTTTGGCAACCATTATAACAATATGTTGTAGCAAACATTGCAAACAAGAATAGTTCCAACCAGAAATGACGGTAATTCAAATCATTGATCTCAAGTTTTTCAGCCAGCAGAAACACAATACAAACCTGCAAAAGATTCGTACACATTGCATTTCACCACATGTCAAATCTGCCCATAAAACTTTGCAAACCCTTCTAAAAGGGAGATTGCCAACAGTGGTAAGAGGTGCAAGATACAACTTTTCTCTAAAATCAATAACCCTCTTCTCACGTGGGTGTAAACTGAGGCTTCTATCAGCTTCTGGGGTTACCATATCAGCAGTAGTTTCTACTTCAGGGTGCTTGCAGCTCTCACTGACAACCTTCCCCATGACATCTACACCTGATGCACATGGTCAAAATACACCAAATAGAACAACGGCACATCCAATGATCAAGGAAAAACAAGATGACGAGAAAAACTGAAGACAAGATTTAAACCTGCACCTTCTGCTTCACTAGAAGAACACTCTGAAACTACGCATTTTGGTTTCTTCAAAGGTGGTAGTTCATTGGATTCAGATGCTTCATCAACAGCATCATCATCTCCTATTCTAGAGGATTTTTCCATTTCGGTATCCTTGTCAATCAAGTCAATAGGGCCATTTCCATTGGCAATATGACAACTATTTACAGCAATTTGATAATCCACCTTATCTACTGAAATTTTCGCTTTAGAATTGGCATGCTTCTACAAAAGAATAAAGGTAGTTAGAAATAAATTAGCGTTATTTACATTTTTATACCCAATAATTTAGGTTTATTCAAACATTATACCTTAAATTTTTAACCTCATCGAATGTATACCTTCAAATTAACTTTAATACACAAATTTATATCTTTTGCCAATCAATCTTCATTTTTGACCAAGAAAATTCCCAAAATATCCTCAATTGGTAAAATAAACTTGCTTTAAGAACTTAAAAAAATTTTATACTAAGGTTTTTTTATCTAAAAATGCACAAAAGACCCTTAAAAATGGGTACTTTGTATGATTTTGTTTTTGTTTTTGTTTTCTTCTTATTTTTTGAAAGTTTTATTTTTTTTCTCTTTTACTTGATGATAATTTAATCATTCTAAAAGTTAAAATCAACTATTGACTGAAGTAAATTATAGACTTGTATATTAAATCTAATCTAAAGGTATACATTCGATGAGATCAACAACCGAATGTGTTTTTGAATTTACCTAAAACAGAGGGTATAAACAGATAAATATCCCAATAAATTAATCCAAGTAGCATTTGTGAAATGCATAAAGAACAATGTTGTTAATAGAGCAGCGTTGAAGATGATAAATAAATAATCATACATATGTCTATGGGACAATGAAGGAATTAAGACTTTTAAACCAATAAATAATTCGTTGCCATATTTTGTCACCTAGCGATTGCTTGTGTGATACATTTTCATCCCTTAACCAAGAGGTAAAATAATAGTATGAAATTTAACCAAATATAAAACATAAATTGGACAAAATCTCATACAAAAAACACCAACTGGATTCTTAATCAGTTTATCATTTCCACAAAAGGTCTGTCTTATATTAGTGTTGATAAAGTATCTTGTATATCTCAGGACTCTCGGATGCAGATCTTCCCAATAATGTCCATATCTATCATTAATGATTCAATTTGATGACCATTCTAATGTTACCTAGGACCCCCAATAATGTTAATCACCAGAAAATAAGATAAAATGAGGTAAATTCACTCAGAAAAATCACACCACCAAAGGCTGCAAAAGCAAGTTAGCAAATAAACAGAGAGAGAGAGAGAGATAGAGCAAGATAATGGGCAATGATTTGTAAGATATGTCGTTACCAAGAGTCCAAGAGCTTTAAGCTTGGCATCAGCTTTTGGAAATTTCATTTTATTCTTCCACAACAGCTTTTGAATGTCTTTACTGAAAACATTAATCTCGGAGCTATTCCTGCTAGCATTAATACTTCCTACGGAAACACCTTCACGATGCGTACCCAAAAATCTGCATGTCAAACCATAAGGCCACGGCTCTTCAGCGCTTACAAATGGGCATTCTCCCTCTAAATCCTCTGGTTTCTGAATTTAGAAACATCTAACTGTAAGAATGCTCGAACAACATAATATCTCATAAAAAAACAAGTCTAAGCAACTTACAAAAAACCCGAAAACCACTACACTACCTGATCCTTGTAAGCTTCGACATCATGGCTGAAGCGGCACTTATTGTTATAAGGACAAGAACTAACATCTCCGGTATTTGCAACCACAGGGCAGATATTCGAAACAGATTTCTTTTGCTGCAGTGTTTGAAAAGTCGGTTTCCGATAGTAAAATCATGCAAAAGAATCTTTCTTTATTTTTTTCTAACCTAAATTACCAAATCTAAACTCACCACATTAAATCAGTAAATATAAGAAAACAAATATGCATATAAACTACAGCTGCACCAGTTTCAATTGTATCCTCACAAGCAAAAGTCACAAACCATTTTACTTAAAAATTCTACTCTATGACGTTTCCGCACAATTCAACACAATTTTTCTGATAATCTATTGACCAAAAAAGTGAAAAACTGTACAAGCTCGGACAAAGTTTCAAGCTTTTCAGACCAAAATCCAATTACATACAGACTATATACACATTGGATACACACAGACATATTTTAAATAGAGGCATTTTGATAACTGGGCTCGGCAAAATTTTTTTTTTACAAATAAATCTGTTTTTTTTTTACAATTTTTGGCATCAAAAAAAGATTTTTTAGACATCAAAACGGTTTCAGTTTTTCTTTTTTTATCATGAGGTTTCTTATTATGTTATAATGTTGAGGTTCCTTATTTTCTTGCAGTCATTTTTCTTATTTTGTTGAAAAAAATTGAGACAATTACCTATACAAAAAACGTGTTTTTTTTATTCCAAAAAAAACGAGGCATTTTATCCGATTCAAATTTTTTTTTATCCTATTCATGAAAATCTTCCTTTTATTTTATTTAAAGTATATAACCATGTTGAAAGAGAGAGAGAGAGAGAGTAGAAACAGTACCTCACGGCGTTCGCGTTTGAGTTGGCGCTTGGACTTCTTCTCCTTGACGACCGCAGACTGAGGAGGTTCGGCTTTCGCCTCCGAGACGGCGTTGTTGTGGTTGTTCGAACAAGGCCTCAGCGGCGGAGGACGGAGGAACTCTCGTTTCACCGGAGCGATGGCCTTCGCCACAAGCTCCTCCGGCGTCTTCTCGACCTGCCCCTTCGAGGCCTCCACGGCCGAATCATTCTGTTCCTGTGCGAGTTCGACTTCCGAGTCGTCCATGGCGTCGTGAAGTCCGTACGGAACTCGGTGGATGCCCGCAAAAAAAATCCGATGGAGTAACGATAAAACGAGAGGGAGAGATTCTTTAGAAAATGACGATTGAATGCGAACGACGAAGAAAGGATTGCCGTTTTGAAGAGCTTTCTGAGGGAAAATTTTGATGACAAAATTATGGGCCCGTTTGGTGCGAGTATTTGAATAGAGTATTTGAATGAAGATTTAAATTTTTGTGAGAAAAAATACTGTAGCAAAATAATTCGAACCGTGATTCGAGTATCGAAACAAACGGGCCCTATAATTTAGTGTCAGAAGTGGGATTTGAACCCACGCCCTCTCACGAGGACCAGAACTTGAGTCTGGCGCCTTAGACCACTCGGCCATCCTGACGCTTTGACTTAATTAACTAGTCAGAGGTTTTTAATGTGCAAATACGTTCCCATGGAATGGTTTTGAGTACGATTTTTTTTGTGTCTCTTGGTGAAACACTATAAAAAACCCCAAATCGCAATGTCAAAGTATATCGCTCTATTTGCGTTCTGAGGAAAGGGTTTATTACTCAAGTCATCATAAGTCATCCTGTTTGCATTTGACGATTATCAAATGCAAAGAAGGCCAAATTTATTCTTTTTTGTTAAGATTATAGTAGCATGTCTATATATAACAGTTTTTGTTTATTATTGACACGTGAAAACAGCAGTATTATATTTAAGTAAGAAAAAGTATCACCATCATTTATATGCAATTATAAATAAAAAAATACAAAAAAGAACATGAAATTAAAGTGATGACCTTAATATTTCCGAAATATATAGCCATTCAAGTTTCACATCTTGAAGCTCCAAGTCCAATATGTCACCTGTAAAATTGAAAAAATATATGGACCCGTTTGGTTCGAGTATTTAAATAGAGTATTTGAATGAAGATTTAAATTTTTGTGAGAGAAAATACTGTAGCAAAATGATTCGAGCCGTGATTCGAGTATTGAAACAAACGGGCCCTATATATTTTATACACATGCAACTAACTTTTTTTTTTCCAATACAAGAGCAACAATTATGTTAAATTCATATACCTCAAAATATCAATTTCCTTTCTTAGATATAAGTTGTGCTCGACGATCTTTCATAGAGGCGAACTCATCTATAATTTATTCACTGCTAAATTTTGCAGCAATTTCCTTTTCAATGTACATAATTAGCAATTTCCTAATAAATCTATCAACGAGAGGATATACAGTTGATTTCCTTACTTTCACCAAGCCTTGACACAATTCATAAATGCTAGATAATTTCTGCAATTCAAGATTTGAAATGTCAAGCTCAAAATGTTGAAGTTCTGTTCTTAGATGTACTAGTTCCTGCTCTGCAAAATGATTAGGATAGAACTTCTCTGTAATATTTGCAAATATCATCTATCTTGAACAACTTAAACCCAACTAAAGGATCTAAAGCAACGCTAAGAACAAGCAACTCTACAGTATGTTCATTGAACCTGCTATTTAATTCTTGCAACAGATAATCAATCGTAGCAATAAATATATCAACTTGATAATAATGCTCCACACTAATCTCGTCTTGTTGATTACGAGATCTACCGTGCCTCGCAACATAGATAACAATATGATGTTGCTGGCAAAAAAATTTAACCTTAAAAAAAAAAGCATCCCATTTTAAATCTTGAAAATTATTCAGTACCCTTTTTGTGCTTGCAACAAAATGCATAGCATTCAAAAGATCTTGAGATTGGCATTGTGAGGCTACACAAAGAATACGAGTAGTTTTCATGATTTTTTTTTTCCATAAGATGCAAAATGAAAGCAAACTCAAAAGATAATAATTGATTGCAAGCAAAATCTGCATCTCCATGTTGAGAGTATGAAACGCTTTTCTTTTTCTTTTTTTTTTTTTGTAATTTTACTTAAAACCACACAAGTTGCATTAAACATTTTGAGCAAACTACAAATAGAATCCAAATAAGAACCCACCAACGAGTATCTCCTGCTCGCTTTAAGGTGTCAATTTGATTGAGCCCCCTTCCCGAGACAAGTTCATCATTAGCAATCTTAGAGGCAAGTTCAATAACTTGAGCCTCCTTTAAGTCCATCATTACGCTTGCAAGATGCAGTAACAATATTGATAATGAAAACCAAGTTGGAGAAAAATTGATGAGCAGGAGCTACTTCTCGAGAAGCCGCAACTAAAGCAAGTTGGAGGCGATAGGCTAAACAAGGGGTGTAATTAGCATGTGGACATTCGTTGCAAATTAAAGCTAGCAAGCCATTCCATTCACATCTCATGTTACTAGCTCCAGTATACCTTTGCCCACGAATGTTATGAATAGCCAAATTATGTTCAGGAAAGGCAGAAAATATACCTTCTTTCAAGGTTAAAGCCATGGTGTCACGCACATGAACAACACTTAAAAACCATTCGCCGATGAATATGAACCCTTCTTTATCTGCAAATCTCAAAACAAGAGCCATTTGCTCTCCTTTGGACGCATCGCGATCTTTGTCTGCTATGATACAAAACTTTGAATCTCAAATTTCTTGGCGAATCTCTTTCTTGACCTTGTTCAAAAATATACAAAGAATCTCTTTTGAATATCGCGGGATGTATAGGAGGCATTTGATGGAGCATTTTCTTGAACAACACTTGCAACCTATGCATTAATTATGATAAAACAAAATGTTGTATGGAAGTGCATAAAGACATAATAAACAGAAAGAAGAATAAAAAGTTTAAGAAACGATATACTAGAGAAAAAAATCATACATACCTTTCCATTGTAAAAGGCCAATAACTTTATAAGTCGAAGAAAGTTTCCGCGGTTAAAACGTCATATAAACTACCCTGCATAGATCAAGTAAACTATACACATATATGCCATCATGCCCATTTATTTCTTTAACAGAAAATTATAGTTTCCATTTTACAATTTAAGTATGAAATTCAACTAAAGGAACTTAGTTAATAATAATAAAAAAAATAAGTGCAAAAATCTGATTATGTTTGAACTTTGAAGTACCAATCACTAATGCTTAATGAATAAAAAGATTATAAAGGAAAAAAAGAGAAGAAAAATAAAATCTAACCTTGAATAATGGAGCAAGTTTTCAAACTTGTTTCAATCTTTGATTTTGATTTTTCGAACAGTTTGGATATAACCTTCTTTCACCAAGCTGTTGAGTCAAAGATTGAAAAAGAGTTTAGATACAACTTGTAACAAGTAAGCGTGGGTGGTGGGTACTAATTTACAAAGAACAGTTTGGATATAAATTACCTTCAATGGATGGAAAAGAAAATTTCAATAGTGCTGCTTCGTGCTTGAATAGCGTTGTGACTCATTGTAATGGTATTCTGGATATTTGATTGAGAATCGGGAAACTGAAGAGTTGGCTTCCATTGCAAGCTTTTAATACAGACAAAATACCGCTTTTTGTGTAATGGGATAGTATTTGGATTGGGCTATTAAAATGTTCTTTAGAGTCGGATTTTGGGACAAGCCATTAGGCCCATTAATGTTTATGAACTTAATAAAAATAAATATTTTATTTTTAAAATCTAAATGATTGGCCCAAAAAATTAAAAAACTATTAATTTAAAAGAAATCAAGTCTAATCTATACACATACTTATTCTATTAAAATTAAAACCATTATATTAAAAAAAGCTAAGGCCCCCATCTCTATCATTGCAAAGGTTTGCCAAAGCTTTTGGTCTGTTTGTTAGAGGTTCAAATTGTATTAATTTGGAATATTTTAATTTGAATTATGTATTTTGAATTATATAATTTAAATTGTTATTCGAATTGATATTTAGATGTGCAATTTAAGTGTTAAATCTAAATAAAGAATAAAATTCAAATTTATATTTGGATAAACAATGGAAAAGATTTCTGATTAATACAACAAATCTAACAAAATCTAATGTTCATAACATATTTAAATATGCAATATTCAAATATATTTGAGTCTATTAACAAGAGAAGAAGAATTTATGCATGCTACACAAGATAAAGATCATGATTGTAGGGCAGTAAGTAAGGGTATTGATGCAATTGAAAAGCAATTGAAGATGTGCTATAACTCAAATAAGTCAAATTGATAAGGACTCTCTTGCCTTAAGTTTTGGCTTCATGAGCTTAGGAACTACTAGCCAAAGTTCTATGGTTCTAATATTCCTTATAGTTCTCAAACGAGGACGAGTTTAGCAGTACAAGACCAAGATAGTTTCTCTGATATACTTGTATATCCCCCACCATAAATTAGTATTGAGATGTCACTATAACTCCATGAAAATTACTCAACAAGTTGAATAAATCAACAATATCCAATTTATGGGTTAATGTAACGTCCCGAAATTTATTTAACATTAATGTAATGTAAATGATGAATTAGTGTGCCATAATTAAAGTTTTAACTTTAATTAGATTATTTGGTTGGATTTTTAGTTTTTGGTTGTTTTGTTAAATTGATGTGTTCAAAAGATTCCTTGTTGATTTAAAATGATGTTTTGAGTTTTAAAACACAACAATTTGTAAAATGTTAAAAATACTCTGTTTTACAAAACCGTGGGCGGCACATGGTTTTCGCACAGTAAAACCGCCCACCGATTTTCTCTATTTATTTTCCTTTCCTCTCTCTCTCTCCTCACTCTCACGAGCTCTCTCTCTCTCTCTTCTCTGGACTCTCTCGGCAGCCTCTCTCTCTCAATCTCTCTCTCAAAATTTTTGAACTCCATTTCGAATCCAAGCTTCGGAACAACAAGGAGGAAGCTCGGGGACGTGATTCGGCAACCGAGAACGCGGATTGAAGCTTCGATTCGAGGTTAGATTCGAAATTTCTAAACTTTTTTTCAAAATTTTCGATTTTGTGTGTTTTTGAAATCTAAGTTTGTTTAAGCTTAGAAAACCGTGGATTTGTGTTAAATGAGCTTAGAACAACTAGAATCTAAACCTAGATTGAAGAAAAACGGATTGGATTCAAGATTTTTATTTTTCTCCTCTTTTTCTCATTTTCGGATTTTTGAAGATTTTGAGTTCAAATGTTGTTTAAAGGATTCCAAACATGTTTTAGAATGTTTTTCTATCAACTATAGTTATTTTTCATGCCTGGGATTTGAGAAAAACAGGTTGGAATTCAGATTTGGATTTTGGGGATCGAGAAACCCGTGGCTGGGATTTCTGGATTTTCCCAGTTCGGCAGGCCGAAGTTCATGTTCGGCAGGCCGGAGTGATGATCGGCAGGCCGGTGTTCTTCCGATCGGCAGGCCGAATCTGGGGACATGTTCGGCAGGCCGAACTTTGCTTCCGGCAGGCCGAACTGTACAGTTCGGCAGGCCGAAGCAGGGCGTCCGGCAGGCCGACCGAGGCATGGAAAATTTTGTGATTTTTACCCGATTTCATTGTTTTGAACCCTGATTTAAATCCCAACCTTATAGGATGATTTTAATGATACAAATGGCACACTAGGACATCATGAAATGATTTAGTAATTTAGAATGTCTCGAACTAGATATTGATTGACTTAGTTTGTATCTAGGATCGTTCGTGGTTCCGTGGAGCTAACGTATAGCGGATCGGGATTACGGTGTGGGGTACCGGCACGAGTACTGAGGTAGGACTTCTATCCTATTTCTTTGGTAGCCTGGTTTTGAAATGATTTGGCTTTGAAAATGATTTCTATCAAAATGTTTTCAACGGTTGTTTGAAAATGATTTTATCGGTTATATTTTTATATACCGTGACATGAAATGAATTTCATAATGAATGTAATTGACAACACTCGGTAATTGGGTTTTGAATGATAATGATAATAAACACATGGGCATGATGCCATATCAGAGATCGGGTCGTGATCGACCTTGGGGGCAGGTCCCGAAACCCAGCTGGGCCACTACGGTGGTGATATCATGGTTTGCCTAGGTATAAGTAAACTGGTGTTTTGATTTGACGAGTAGACTGTTCTGTGTCAGAACGGTTCTACTCAATTTATTTATTTATTTATTCAAGTTTCTTCTTGCATAACTCCTGATAATGCTATGTTTCTTTGCATTAAATTATTTTATAAAACTTAGTCCTACTGAGCCTTTCGCTCACGTTTTACTGTTTTAAATCCCCCCCTTCTAGGTGGTTTCCCGTTTAGGTTTGGAGAAGATTCTTCGGACCGAACTCAGGAGCAATAGGAGAATTCATTTACATTCTGTATTTATTAATCAAGGCATGTAAGACTTAATTTTATTTGTACTTGGACTGTAATTGTATTTGTGATATTGTCAGATCCATGTGTGTGCGCAAGTTGTGGGTTGTGGAACCCATATTCGCGGTTTTTATTCAATTATTGTTATTTGTTTAATGATTTTAAATTCTTTATCAAATGTGGTGGAAAAATCTTCTTAATTTTTATTTAATTTGATTCTCAAACTCTCGGTTTTCAATTAAACTCTCTTTTAATTAATCTAAATATTCCGCCACGTCACCTCCCGTACTCCGGGGCGTGACAGAATGGTATCAGAGCTCAAGGTTATGAACCTTGGGAATTGTGCACACATAGGTTTGACAATGAAATACCTCTGACAGTCCAAATTTTGTTTTCAGAAGTGAGAGAATAGCACCTAGACGTCGTTCGACAGCTGACGCCGAGTTCGGAAATGATGAGGGCCTGATGAGGTCTATGATTGCGGCTTTCCGGCAGATGGCAGCCAGGACTAGACCGGAAGACTCCAGTGTTGGTAGTCGGCATGCTTTCTTTAAGGAGTTTCGGCGGGCGTCTATTCCGACTTTTGATGGCAATGGGGATCCGCAGTTAGCAGAGTATTGGTTGGATTCGATCTTGAAGCATCTTGATACCCTTGGTGTGCCTGAGGAGTATCGTGTGGAGTTTGCGGCGTATAAGCTCGAGGGTGGCGCTAACACTTGGTGGAAACAAACTAAGCGTCTGGAGCGCGGTGGCGATATCGGTTGGGACAAGTTCGAGGATCTGTTCTATGATCGGTATTTTCCGCAGGGATATAGAGATCAGAAGGCAGCTGAGTTTTATAGATTGCAGCAGGGTGATATGTCAGTTCGGGAGTACGAGGCAAAGTTTAGCGAGTTGGCCAGGTTTGCTCCATCAGCTGTGGCATCGGAGCGCGAGAAATGCATCAAGTTCCAGGAAGGACTCAAGGCTCCTATTCGGCGGCAGTTGGTTGCTCTACGGCTTAGGAGTTTCGGAGAGCTTGTGTCGTCGGCGATCTCCGTGGAGAATGATTACGTGCAGTATTATGAGGATCGAGCCAAGGCTTCAGGAGGACCGCAGAGGAGAGGCAGGAAAAGCATTAGTAGTCGTCCAGCTCCGGGGAAAGGCAAGCAAGGCGGTGCGATCAGTGGCAGTAGCAGTTCGTCTGGCAGCGGGCGCAGCAACCCCTACAGCTTTCATTGTCATTTCTGTCAGCAGCCCGGACACATCAAGAGGAATTGCCCGATCAGGAGTGCTCGTCTTGGATCGCAGACCGGGGAGGATGCCAGTCGTTCATCTCAGCCTCAGCCTCAGACCCTACCTCCGCCTCCGCAGTACCCGCAGTTGCAGTATCCGCAGTTTTCTCCTCAGCAATTCTCATATCCGGCACGAGGACAGCAGCCGCAGTATTTTCAGCGCAGTGTTCCTCAGTATAGAGCGCCGAGTACAGGTAGTGTGCAGTCATCTCCATCTCAGCAGTATCGGCCGAGTAATGCAGGACCCAGCAATATCGGTAGAGGAAAAGGGAAGGCGCCAGTGCAGGTTCATGCAATGGCATCTGGAGGGTCAGATTCTCAGATTGGTAACGCGGTTGTCGATGGTATGGTTTTGGTTTCTAGATCTCTAGCTCGCGTTCTATTTGATACCGGTGCCTCTCATTCTCTCATTTCGAGTTCTTTGGTACATGCCTTGGGATTAGAAGTAGAAGAGTTTAAGGAACCCCTAGTTATAACTTCTCCCTTGGGGCGGGTGTGTGTAAATTATGTGTGTAAATCTTGTAAAATAAAGATTGGGGATGAGATTTTGAAAAGTGATTTGATTATACTCCCCATGAGTTCCTATGATGTGATTTTAGGGATGGACTGGTTGTCCAGGTATAGTGCAGTTGTGGACTGCCAACTTAGAAAGGTGACCCTAGTGTCTGAAAGTGGGACGGTAATCACTTACCAGGGTGGTGGTGATTGGCTAATGAGTGAGCGTCTCATGAAGTCGTGTTTAGGAGGGCGAAGGAATCTAGATTGTTTTGCTTTTCTTGCCAATCTAGATTGCGAGCCCTATGTTTCGAGTAGTAGTGTAGCGATTCCGGTGGTTGATGAGTTCGAGGATGTCTTCCCCGATGAGTTATCAGGGTTACCACCACATCGGGAGATTGAGTTCGGTATCGAGTTGTTTCCAGGGACATCACCAATTTCTATGGCACCTTATCGGATGGCGCCGGCAGAAATGAAGGAATTGAGGAAGCAACTTCAGGAGCTTGCTGATAAAGGGTATATTCGGAATAGCACATCTCCGTGGGGAGCACCAGTTTTGTTCGCTAAGAAGCACGATGGGACTCTCAGGTTATGTGTGGATTATCGGCAGTTGAATCGTGTTACGGTGAAGAACAAGTATCCTTTGCCTAGGATTGATGAGCTATTTGATCAGTTGGGAGGTTCGCGATACTTCTCGAAGATTGACTTGCGGTCAGGTTATCATCAGCTCAGGATCAAGGAAGAGGATATTCCCAAGACAGCTTTTAGGACTCGGTATGGGCACTTCGAGTTTCTGGTCATGTCTTTCGGGTTGACGAATGCTCCAGCAGCTTTTATGGATTTGATGAACAGGATATTTAGGCCGTATTTGGATCAGTTTGTGATCGTGTTCATCGATGATATTCTTGTGTATTCTAAGACATGGGAGGAGCATGAGCAGCATCTTCGGATCGTGCTTCAGATTCTGCGGGAGCACCAGTTGTATGCTAAGAGGGAAAAATGTGAGTTCTGGTTGACCGAGGTCAAATTTCTGGGTCATGTCATCTCGGAGCATGGTATTTCAGTGGATCCGTCCAAGATTGAAGCTATATTGGAGTGGGAACGACCAAGGAATGTAGCGGAGATTCGCAGCTTCTTAGGTCTTGCTGGATATTACAGGAAATTTGTAAAGGACTTTTCGAAGATTGCAGCTCCGTTGACGAGGTTGATCAAGAAAAACGTCAGGTTTGAGTGGGATGAAGACTGTGAGTCTGCTTTTCAGGAATTGAAGAACCGGTTGACTTAAGCTCCAGTGTTGATTATTCCTAGCAGTGACGAGCCGTATGAGGTTTATGCTGATGCTTCAGGGCGCGGACTTGGATGCGTGTTGATGCAGCATGGACGTGTGGTTGCGTACGGATCGAGACAGCTACGACCTCATGAGCGAAATTATCCTACTCACGATTTAGAGCTTGCGGCAGTGATCTACGCGCTGAAGATTTGGAGATGTTACTTGTATGGGGCATTGTTTCAGGTCTTCTCCGATCACAAGAGTTTGAGGCATTTGTTCACTCAGAGGGATCTCAATCTGAGGCAGCGCAGATGGGTGGAGTACATGGAGGATTATGATTTCGCGTTGCAGTATCATCCCGGGAAAGCTAATGTGGTCGCGGACGCGCTTAGCAGGAGGTCTTCAGGGATTCTCGCTTGTTTGATTTTTGAGGACTGGAGCAGGGATGCGACAGTGAGTGAGTATCGGCTACAGTATCATGAAGACGGTGATCGAGTTTTGTTGTATCATGTGGAAGCGACTCCAGCTCTTGTTCGGATGGTGAAGCAAGGTCAGTGGCAGGATCGACATTTGCAGGGGATTTGGTCGCGGATTCAGAACGGAGAACAGTTTGAAGAATGGAGCGCGCACGCAGATGGATCGTTGTACTTCCGGGAGCGTCTTGCAGTTCCAGTTATCGCCGAGGTGACGAAAGCCGTTTTAGATGAAGCTCATAGGTCTCAGTTTGCTATTCATCCGGGGAGCACCAAGATGTATCGTGATTTGAAGAGGCACTATTGGTGGAGAGGCATGAAGAAAGATGTTCGCGAGTACGTGGCCAAGTGTTCGACGTGTCTTCAGGTGAAAGCTGAGCACCAGAAGCCTGCAGGTCAGCTTCAGCCGCTTCCTATTCCAGGGTGGAAATGGGAGCATGTGACGATGGATTTCCTCACAGGTTTGCCGAGGACGGAGCAGCGGCATGATGCAGTTTGGGTTGTGGTCGACAGGTTGACGAAATCGGCGCATTTCATTCCGTTTAGGTCGACATGTTCCAGGAAGATTCTCGGGGAGTTGTATATGCAGAACATTGTGAGGTTGCATGGAGTTCCTTTGTCCATCACCTCTGATCGAGATACCAGGTTTAATGCTAAGTACTGGAGGAGTTTTCAGGAGGCTTTGGGTACGGATTTGAACTTCAGTACGGCGTTTCATCCTCAGACTGATGGGCAGTCTGAGCGGGTTATTCAGGTTCTCGAGGATATGTTGCGTGCTTGTGCGTTGGACTTCGGCGGGAATTGGAAGCAATGTTTGCATTTGGCGGAGTTCGCGTACAACAACAGTTATCAAGCGAGTATCGGTATGGCACCATTTGAGGCATTGTATGGGCGACCGTGTCGGTCACCTGTGTGTTGGGCCGAGCCGGAAGATAGAGTTATTCTTGGGCCGGATGAGATTCGTGACAGCAACGAGAAAGTCGTGGTGATTCGGGATCGGTTGAGAGCAGCTCAGAGTCGGCAGAAGAGCTACGCGGATAGGAGACGTAGACCTTTAGAGTTCGCGGTTGGAGATTTTGTTCTCTTGAGGGTGTCACCTCGTAAGGGAACTATGCGGTTCGGGGTGAGTGGGAAACTCGCGCCGAGGTATATTGGGCCGTTCGAGATCACTCAGCGTGTTGGTGTGGTCGCTTATCGGCTTGATCTTCCGCCCGAACTTTCTCATGTGCACGATGTGTTTCATGTGTCTATGCTTAGGAAGTGTCCACCTGAGCAGGGTAAGATAGTATCGTTTCGCGATGTGCAGGTTCAGGAGGATACGACGTACGAAGAAGTGCCGATTCAGATCATCGATCGGAAAGTGATTAGCTTGCGTCGTCGTGAGATACCGTTGGTAAAGGTCGTGTGGCAGCATCACGGGGTTGATGAAGCCACTTGGGAATTAGAGTTGGGTATGCGGGAGTTATATCCGCATTTGTTTTGTTTTTGAGATGAGTTGTAAATTTCGAGGACGAAATTTCTTTTAGGGGTGGAGAGCTGTAACGTCCCGAAATTTATTTAACATTAATGTAATGTAAATGATGAATTAGTGTGCCATAATTAAAGTTTTAACTTTAATTAGATTATTTGGTTGGATTTTTAGTTTTTGGTTGTTTTGTTAAATTGATGTGTTCAAAAGATTCCTTGTTGATTTAAAATGATGTTTTGAGTTTTAAAACACAACAATTTGTAAAATGTTAAAAATACTCTGTTTTACAAAACCGTGGGCGGCACATGGTTTTCGCACAGTAAAACCGCCCACCGATTTTCTCTATTTATTTTCCTTTCCTCTCTCTCTCTCCTCACTCTCACGAGCTCTCTCTCTCTCTCTTCTCTGGACTCTCTCGGCAGCCTCTCTCTCTCAATCTCTCTCTCAAAATTTTTGAACTCCATTTCGAATCCAAGCTTCGGAACAACAAGGAGGAAGCTCGGGGACGTGATTCGGCAACCGAGAACGCGGATTGAAGCTTCGATTTGAGGTTAGATTCGAAATTTCTAAACTTTTTTCAAAATTTTCGATTTTGTGTGTTTTTGAAATCTAAGTTTGTTTAAGCTTAGAAAACCGTGGATTTGTGTTAAATGAGCTTAGAACAACTAGAATCTAAACCTAGATTGAAGAAAAACGGATTGGATTCAAGATTTTTATTTTTCTCCTCTTTTTCTCATTTTCGGATTTTTGAAGATTTTGAGTTCAAATGTTGTTTAAAGGATTCCAAACATGTTTTAGAATGTTTTTCTATCAACTATAGTTATTTTTCATGCCTGGGATTTGAGAAAAACAGGTTGGAATTCAGATTTGGATTTTGGGGATCGAGAAACCCGTGGCTGGGATTTCTGGATTTTCCCAGTTCGGCAGGCCGAAGTTCATGTTCGGCAGGCCGGAGTGATGATCGGCAGGCCGGTGTTCTTCCGATCGGCAGGCCGAATCTGGGGACATGTTCGGCAGGCCGAACTTTGCTTCCGGCAGGCCGAACTGTACAGTTCGGCAGGCCGAAGCAGGGCGTCCGGCAGGCCGACCGAGGCATGGAAAATTTTGTGATTTTTACCCGATTTCATTGTTTTGAACCCTGATTTAAATCCCAACCTTATAGGATGATTTTAATGATACAAATGGCACACTAGGACATCATGAAATGATTTAGTAATTTAGAATGTCTCGAACTAGATATTGATTGACTTAGTTTGTATCTAGGATCGTTCGTGGTTCCGTGGAGCTAACGTATAGCGGATCGGGATTACGGTGTGGGGTACCGGCACGAGTACTGAGGTAGGACTTCTATCCTATTTCTTTGGTAGCCTGGTTTTGAAATGATTTGGCTTTGAAAATGATTTCTATCAAAATGTTTTCAACGGTTGTTTGAAAATGATTTTATCGGTTATATTTTTATATACCGTGACATGAAATGAATTTCATAATGAATGTAATTGACAACACTCGGTAATTGGGTTTTGAATGATAATGATAATAAACACATGGGCATGATGCCATATCAGAGATCGGGTCGTGATCGACCTTGGGGGCAGGTCCCGAAACCCAGCTGGGCCACTACGGTGGTGATATCATGGTTTGCCTAGGTATAAGTAAACTGGTGTTTTGATTTGACGAGTAGACTGTTTTGTGTCAGAACGGTTCTACTCAATTTATTTATTTATTTATTCAAGTTTCTTCTTGCATAACTCCTGATAATGCTATGTTTCTTTGCATTAAATTATTTTATAAAACTTAGTCCTACTGAGCCTTTCGCTCACGTTTTACTGTTTTAAATCCCCCCCTTCTAGGTGGTTTCCCGTTTAGGTTTGGAGAAGATTCTTCGGACCGAACTCAGGAGCAATAGGAGAATTCATTTACATTCTGTATTTATTAATCAAGGCATGTAAGACTTAATTTTATTTGTACTTGGACTGTAATTGTATTTGTGATATTGTCAGATCCATGTGTGTGCGCAAGTTGTGGGTTGTGGAACCCATATTCGCGGTTTTTATTCAATTATTGTTATTTGTTTAATGATTTTAAATTCTTTATCAAATGTGGTGGAAAAATCTTCTTAATTTTTATTTAATTTGATTCTCAAACTCTCGGTTTTCAATTAAACTCTCTTTTAATTAATCTAAATATTCCGCCACGTCACCTCCCGTACTCCGGGGCGTGACAGTTAATAGTAGGAAGAGATCAAGAATCATACATGTGGCATATTAACAAATACCTTCAGACTTATTTCAAGGGTAAAATCTTAACAGATGTATTGTTTAGATCAATATTGGAATCTATATAATGTTTTCCAACATGCTAGAAACTCTTTTTGTTATTGAAAACACTTAAAGTTTGTGTGTACTTTATTACATATGGTGGTCGTTTTATGTACTATTATTGTACCTAATTTATAATGACTATGTAAAATAATATTAAATTCATAATCAATATTTATAATGATAGTATCCCTTTATCATAGGCAATATAACTCCCATATTAGATCAAAATTGTATTATTTATGTTATTAACTTAATTCAAATTAAGTAATATTAATTATTTTAGTATTCTATAAAGTTGTAAAAAAAATATACGTTTTTCTCAGGATATCTATTTTTTTCTTGAATATCTATTGACGTCGATAATACCCACAACAATATCCGTAAATCAAAATCTAGACAAACTCAGCAACATCGACATTTTCATCCTTGGTTCGTGAATCCAAAAGATAACGACATACTACTTCAAGAGGTCGGTTCATAACTCTTAAGTCTTATGTCTTATCAATTAAAAGAGAATTAAGTTGATATTTTTTTTATATGAAATATGTCTTGTTTACTTCAACATGGTGCAAACCATTACCTTGAAGTATTTGCAATTATTGTAGTTACTTTAAAATTCTGATTAATAAAAATTCTAAGTCATTCCTACTTCATAATAATCTGATAGGATTTGAATGTTGTGCCTTAACAGGTTATTGCTGAAATGACTGATGGAGGTGTAGATCAGAGTGTTGAATGTACAGGAAGTATCCAAGCTATGATATCTACATTTAAATGTTTTCATGATGTATGTACTTGTCCAATCTCATTTGCATCTTTAGAACATAATGGACTAACTTTTTCTTTTGAGAAACTGAATTTGCAGTTTTTCTTAGGGTTGGGGTGTGGACTAAGGTGTGGCCGTGCTTGTCGATGTTTCCAAATAAACATGATGCTTTCGAAAAGCCGTCTAATGAATTTCTTAAATGAGGCGACTCTCAGGGCATATTCCATGGCAACGACAAACCCTGGACCGATCTCTCTTCTATTATGAAAATGTACATGAACAAGGTTAATTGAGCTTGAATACGGCCGAGCGTTTTGCTTGTGTATAGTATAATAGAGTGCTTGACAAGTATGATTAAAACCAATTTTTTGGTTTAAAATATTGTAGTATGTGAGAGCTTTATACAACAACTTTTTGTGTTTTACCGGAGCATGTAAGAACTTTACACTATCTGGTAACCAAAAAAATTCGCTTCAACTATGCTTGTCAAACATCCTATAAATCTTTGCTATTTCATAGAGAAGGTTATATATTGAGATTTAACTTGAAGTGGGATTTTGGTGCTGAACTGAAATTAGCAAGCTAGAAATTTTGAATATTGAGTTTTGATCTTTTACCTAGTGAAGGAAGCCTAAATCTATTCTCATTTTGTTTTAATATTTGCAGGAATTGGAACTTGAGAAACTCATCACTCACTCGGTCCCGTTCTCGGAGATCAACAAGGCCTTTGACTACATGCTGAAAAGGGCAGCCTATCCAGTGCATTATCCGCACGGAAGAATAAATGGATTGTACATTTGTGTGTGTTTGTAAAGGTTTTGTCCATGTTACATTGAAAAGGGAAAAAGTTAGATGTGTTTATATATTTCCTAGTCTTGTGGCGAAATAATACGTTCATGATCAGATTGTCATGTTTCTGCTGGTTATCTATGTAATTTTTTTAGTTCCTCTTCGCTCATTTTTCCCTTTGTAATTTTTGAGTTCTTCTTGGTCATATATAATAAAATTTCCATGTTCATAATCTTTTTTTTTTTTTTTGAAAATTTCACGGTAATTGATTGATGATGATGATAATTTGAAAAATTCAAGTTATTTTTTTTAAAAGAGAGTTCAATTTAACAAAATCAGAAATAGCTTTAAAAAAAAAAAACATTTGCTATTGTTTTTGCACATATTACATTGAAATGTATTTTCTGTGTTGCGATTAAATTAGTTATGTAAATGATTTTAAACAATGTTTGAAATCTCTGGATGATCTACTTGAAAAAATATAGTGTTTAGAAGAGCAATTTAAACTAATGGTTTAAATTATAAACAGTGTAAATATCTTAATACTACAGTAAAATGCTACAGTATAAGCTCTCACGTGCTATAGTTTTCAAAGCTAAATTGATGATTTAAACTCTCTCAAACACTCTATGAATTTGGATGATTGTTAATAATTTGGAGTCTTTTTTTTTAATTAGTACTCGATTTAGGATATGATTTATGTATTTTTGGACGAGTTCACCCTTTGGATCATCAATGGTCATAGTATGTGCAAGTGTTTGGATACCTCTGCATCTTAAGCATATGATAACAATCTTGACCCGTCCACTAAACAATTTCTTTAAAAATGAGTAGGATTATTGATGTTTATCCGTTAGGATTGCAATTTTCTTTTAGAAAGATGAAAAAGACAATGTCCTTTTGAGACCAAAAAGGCCAGTTGAGAATTCAATTACAGCTGTCGGCTTTTGGAAGAAGCTCAAAGGGCCCATTTTGGCTTCTCAGCACTCGTTAAAAAAAGAAGAACATGATTCCCGACGTGGAAGAGCAGATCTCCTGAAAATAATTCCAGGTCCTGCAAGATTTTATTCATTTATTAGACATTAGTTTTTGTATGTTTGACACGTGTATTCCTCTAAATCTTTTGCAGCTCCTCACTTTTATTCACGCTGGTTTAGATTACGTACGAATTAATGCACATATTAAGTTGAATTGAAGTTTTAATAACGTGGACAAAGAATAAAAAAATGAGTGGAGAAAAATTACCTTGGAGATTTAAAAAGAAAAAGTTTTAGCGGGACCCCTTGTCTTACCACTTGGCCATTCAAGATGCCAACTATTAAACAACTTATTAAAAACACGACATTAATTTTAAGAATAATGGTACCAAATTATAAGAAACTCAGAAAACACAAGGGCCCAAAAAAGAAATCAATCAGTTAAGTTCAGGTCCTCGAGTTTTGGAGGATTTTGAAAAATGACCTTAAGACAAATTAATTTTGACAAAATAACCTTTTTTTTACAATTTTTTGATGTAAAAAAACATTTTTTAGACATAAAAACAGTTCCAATTTTTTTTTACACCGTTGAAATTACTCTCTTCGTCCGTTATTTTTGTTTTTTTTTTTAAAAAAAACTAAGACAGTTTAATTGCCTAAAAAAACATGTTTTTTTTCTGCTAAAAAAAACCATTTCCTTAATTAGGTTTTTTTTTTTGCCTTTTCGTCGAAATCTCCCTCGAGTTTTCTTGGGATTGCAAGGTACATAAACTCAAGAAGAATTTGAAAAAGGGACAAAAAAAAATTTAAATTGAGTAAATAACCTCTTTTTTAACTAAAAAACATGTTTTTCTATATAAATAAATTGTCTTAGATTTTTTCAAAAAAACAAAAAAAATAACTGTATCAAGATAAAAAACCTCAACAAGATAAAAAAAAAAAAACTAAAACCGTTTTGATATCTAAAAGTTTTTTTTTATGTTAAAAACTATCCAAAAAAAAAAATCATTGACCGAAAAAAAGTTTTCCCAAAAAATTATTTTTAAAAATCCCCAATTTACCAAGTACATAGCCATCATCCGAGTAAGCGAAAATCAAATTCAATGTATATAGAAAAGACGTTTAATTGGGCATTGGAGAATCAATTGTGTCCGAAGTGACATTAGAACCTAATACAGAGAGAATAATTCTCCTTTACCGAAGATAAAGAAAGAGTTTTACAGTTTCGCTCTTCCAGTATCACAACAAAACAAATCAAAGCCTAAACAACGCTTTTACATTCCAATACATCTACCGGAAACAACCAAAAGAACAATACACATTATAATTATAAACTTGCATACGAATTTATGCAATGGTCCCAGCTGGACATCTAATGCAGGATTAGTTTATGATACGTCGCCTTGAAAGACTTTGGACGGAGTCTTGAAGACGAAAGAACAAATAAATAAATGCACCTAAGTGACAATACTAAATGGTGAACTCCAGCAAGGAATTAAGATGAATTGCCATTTGATATTGACAACCCCATTCTTTAAAGCCTATTTATTTGAATCCGCTTTTGAAGTTGGGCTGCCATTCTGTGACAGTGGCAAAGCTTGCTGTTGCTGCTGCGGTTGCTGGTGAGGCATGTTGAATTGGGTAGGAGGAGCCTCCTGCTGCTGCTGTATCGGGAACATCTGAGGGTTCATAGAAAGCTGCGGAACCATGCACTTAGATGAGAGAGACTCTCCATTTAGCTCACCTGTTGCGATCTTCAACCGTTGGACCTCTGTGGTCAAGGCTTCATTCAGAGCTGTCATATTGCACCACAAGTAGTGAACTAGTGTAAGCACTTTCATACCATCGATTGTTAGCTGCACTTTAATTTATGATTTATAGAGTGAAAAATTACTTGAAATGACAGTGCATGAGAGATCCATGCCAAGAAAAACAATTCATATCATAAGATCTACTGACCTAGCTCAGCCTCCATGGACGGATAGTTGGGCTCAGCGCACTTGCATTTTACAGACACCTCTTAAAGTTCTAGGGTATATCTTAACATATCACAAAAAGTTGGTATTTCACTTTAGAGCTTTTTGATTCAGCATGTATTTTAATCTGAAATGATAAAACTTGAAAAGGCAAATATTTTAAAGACTTTTTTTTTAATAAAACGTTTGCAATTGGTAGTAGAGAGGTAGATGTTGGAATAAACCAAGAGATTTTTGAAATTTATCTTCCACACTAGCAAATGCAGCAAAATGGGATCATATCAGAACATGAGAAATTATCTATAAACGCTACAAAGCTAATGAAATAAACCGATTGGTTACGCAGAGAGCAGAAAGACTTTATTAAATTAAAAAAAAAAAAAAAAAAAAAACACTACATACCATCTCGGAGTTGGGCCTGTTGCTCTATAGCTTGAAGACGAAACTTCAACTCGTTATTCTGGTTAGTAAGACCAACAGAATCTCTCTGGCAGAACATCACAGATATGTCACCAACCAATTTAATCATGAAGGCCATATGAAATAATGTAGTAGTAGTACCCAAGCAACATCTGATGAAGTCAATTCTCTACCTGCAGCAATGTAAGTTGTGCAGATAATGTGGTAGCTTCCGTTTGTAGAGTCTGAACCTTGTGCTCCAACTCCGAAATATACCGCATCTTCCGTTCTTTAGAACGAGCGGCAGATTGGCGGTTGGCCAAAATCCTAAAAACCAGAACACTCCCAGCATCATTAACACTATGTTGAACCAATCTTTCATAGTTTATAACACACATTGAAAAATTGAAAACATCGACCACAAATCAGAAGATATTGAAAAACTAAAATGAGATACCTTTTTGCACGCTTTGGATCAGTCAGTGCAATCTCGGCCAGCTTATCATTAGCCATAATTTTCTTCAGTTCAGCCCCACTAAACTCTCCATTTCCAAACTCCATGCTGAAATTACCATCAATCGAATTACTAGGTGAATGCTGACCAGGTCGCGTTCCAGACGAAAGAGGCACCTTCGGTGACTCATCACCAAAGTTCAACTTCCCCATGAAACTATCCATGGAAACACTTCTATAATGCCTTGTTGTCAGAGAAATATCTGTTCCGGCAGTCCTTTTCATCCCTTCCCTCTTCTCACTCAAAGAATTCATGCTGCTTTCTGCTTCATTATCGCTACTGTCACCACCATTCGTTTTCGTCCCACTTGCCCTGCTATCTAAATCCTCACGGTTCTCATTCCCATTCCCACTCTTCTCATCAGTCCCCGAAGAATTCAAAATCTCAATACCATCCAAATTCATGTAAGCTGACAACAGATCATCAACGACTTCCCCTTCAGATTTCCTCTCCCCCATCCCGTCTTCACAACCAGATTCCTTCTTCACAATCTGGGCATGAGCCGAAGCAGGCTTCAAACCCGCGAACGGATTAAACGATGAGAACCCAAATGGGACATCACTGTTAGACCTCCTATGAGCTTTCCTAGGTGGCAAGGAACCACCTTTACTAAAAGGCGATGGAGGCAACATAGAATGAGAGTTCATGTCTCTCTCTTCCATCGAAACATCTGTTGATATTTGGTCCGAAATCGAGACTGTCGACGATGGAGAGTCCCTGCGGAAGGGGGAAGGGCTCAACGGCGGCAAGGAATCGAAGGAGAAGAAAGACGGCTGAGACAAGGATCGGGAATGATGGGCCTGGGATGGTCCTGGGCTGAAACTCTCGGAGCCCAATTGGGGGTTGGCCGGACGGGACACCGTGATCTGGGAATAGGGGGAAACGGGTGGGATCTGGTTCGGGTGTGAGGGAGGCAAATGGCGAGACCGAAACTGCGAAGGGTTCAATTGTGGGATGTTGAGTTGATCCATCGCTAAAGGCTGTTTCAGAATTGAAGACGACGACGTCCCGAACGACGACTGAAGCCTCTGCTGCATTCTCTCACTCTGGTGAGCTTCTTCACTCTCACCCATTTAATTTTTTTTTGTTTCTAAATCAGCACGGACCGATATAAGTAGAATACAATTTAATTCAATTTCTACGAAAATGCTAAACAGTTCAATGAAATTTAATGCTTCAATAACTCAAGTTCTGAACAATCTGCAGCGAAAACAAAAAAATACCTATATCATTTTATTTTTTTAAGAAAAGGTTCAGCATTTCAGATACAACTTTCTCAGAGCTGGTTTTGAGAAATTTAGTTAAATAAGGAAGGGGAAAAAAAAGGCAATGGCGAAGCAGGGCGCAAGTTAGCAAAAGAAGGACCAGAGGAGGTTTCGTACCTTAGCAGAAAGGAGAGAACAAGAGCTGATTGTTGTGATTGTCTGCCATAATTGGTGGTGGAAGTGAGAAGTTCTTCAGCTAAGTCTAAAGCCCCAACAACACCTTTTCTTTTCTTTTCTTTTCTTTTTTGGCGGTAATGATGAAGGATCACGAAGAAAAATGGCGTTTCTCTCTCTCTCTCTCCTTTCTCCTTCTCTTTCTCTCTCCAATCAACTCTCTCTCTCTAGAAACGAAGACGGAAAACACGACGATCAGTTTTACTACTACTACGATACTACGCGAGCTTTCCACGGATTTCTTGACCGCCACACCAACGCGTGAAATTTATTAATAAAAAAGTCTCTTTGTCTCTCTCTCTCCTCTCTCTCTCTTTTGGCATTTGGGCAACATTTGCATTTGGCTCGCATTTCAATTTCATTCCGACCTCATTTGTCTTTGTCTCCGCAACTGATTTCTCCGTTGAAGGGCTCTTTTTTCCTCCCTTTGCTAACTTTTCTTTGTTTATTTCAAGAATTTTGCCGAATTCGAGTTGAAAAAAAAATGTGATATATGTTAAATGCTCCAAATAGCTTCTTCATTATTTTATTTTGAATTAATTAGACCGACACCCCTTTACGTTTTATCGAGAGAAGAAAGATATCTTTTAAGCAAAGCTAATTACAATAATACTCTATAAGCTTAAACTATTTACCCTATTATACCATGCATTTTAATTTTATTAAAATAATAAAATTAAAATAATATATCTTTAATTTTTAATCTCATTAAATTTATACCTTTAAATTAGATTTATTACATAAATTTATACCCTCTTAAACAATCTTCAATTTTGATTTAAAAAATAACCCAAAATACCCTTTAAAAATAAGATAACTTTATAAATTCAAAAAACTTTATATTAAGATTTTTAGCTTCAAAAATATGTAAAATAGGTTTAAAAATAAGTGTTTAGTGTGTTTTTATTTTTGCTTTCTTCTTATTTTTTGAAATTTTTAATTTTTTTCTTTTTTACTTCAAGATATCATTTTAAAGGTAAAAATCAAACATTTACTGAAACAAGATATAGATTTGTGTATCAAATCTAATATGAAAATATACATTTGATAAGATTGAAAATCGAATGTATAGTTTTTGAATTAACTTAAAATAGTAGGTAGAAAAAATAAATATCCCTATAAAATAACAAAAATAACCTTCTAATCTTACTATTGATTTTAATCCATCAAATCATGGCCACCGATTTGATTTTTACTAAAAAAAAAATTCTAAACCAACCTTGAAAGCTTCCCCATAGACCACCACTCAAACACCTTGTTAGCCACCCTTCTACCCCGCCACCCCGTCACCCACCCTCCCCATCGCACCCCCGAAGCTTTTTGCCCAACCTCCTAGTCCCCATCGGCCACCCCAAAACACCCCACCCCATCGCCCACCCACCCCGTATGCACTCACTTACCGTAGTCGCCCACTCTGTCGAGCCCATCTCAACACCATCAACTGTTATGTCCCTTCTTTGTCGCCTTCCCCACCCCACCCCACCCCACCTCCATCGACATCTCCCAAATCAAAAGAGAACGAGATAGATCAAGAGAAAGAGGGACTAAGAGAGAGATGCATATACGTTTTTTTTTTTTTTTTTTGTAGGTTTTTTTTAAATTTTGTTGTTTTATTGTAGATAGATTTTTGTTTTTGTTTCTTTTTTAAGCGTCTTTTTTTAAAAAATATATATGTTGTTTTGTTTTAACATTTTTAAAATTTTGAATCTTTTTGTTATTTCTTTAATTTCTGTTGTCTTCATTTTTAACATTTTTAAAATTTATATCTATTTTTTGTTCTTTTTTTTTATTATTTTTTTTGTTTTGTTGTACATTTAAAACTTGTATGAGAAAAAATATAGCATTTAAATGATAATTAAATAATTTACTAAGATCTAATTAGTTTTTAAATACTCCAAAAAAATTTATGAAGAAAAAGTCACATTTTATTTTTTTAAAATTAAAAAATCATGAAAATTTTTTTTATGAGAGTGAAAATTATAGTTAAAGTATGTAAAAAAAAAATCAATTGAACTTTTTTGGACACAACTATTATCTTTGGAGGAAAAGGGAAAAGAAAATGGAATTTATAGTTACAAGTGTATATAAATTATTTATACTTATTTTTAACGTCACAAAGGGGTAAAATTATCATTTCTAGCCATATAAATAACTAAATACGTATTTTTAATAGATGGAGTGGTATTTTTAGAATTTTGAACAAAATAAACATTCAACTCACAGTTAATTCTCACAGTCAACTAACAGATTTGGTCTTTCTATAACTTTTTTAAAACATTAAGAGAGTGTCAATGTGATAAGTTTTGGTCCAAAAAATGTCTATCTTATTTTAGCAAAACATAGGAGATGTCAATATAGTTTAACTTTTTTTTTATTTTTTTCCTCCTTTTTGTCTTCTTAAAAACTTCGATTTTTTTGGGTGGTTTTTTCTGACTTTTTCACATGTTAACGTCATTTCTTGTATTGAGTTGGTAAAATTTGCCTGAAAGTATATGATGAAAGTTTGGTTCTGCTCCTTTTCTTTTCCAAATTTGCGTTTGTGGTCCATGTTATAATTGTAAATTGCATAACCAAAGGATTTATTTTAGGGAAAATAACCCTAAAGGTCAACAAACTTTTAATATTGTAATAATTTAGTCTTTGAAATAATCTAATATGCTAAAAAAAAAGGTCCCTGAATTTTTAACATGATGACGATATGTTGTATTAATTTAATAAGATAAAATAGTGATGGCCGATACTGTAGCATTGTGACTGCATAGTGTCACAGTGTGGCTAGTCAGGTGAGGTAACTAGTAAGGCATCTATACGGTGGTTTTGTTACAAAGAAGGTGCAGCGAGGGATGGCGCGAGGTCGGTGCTGTGAAGAGGAGTGTTGCAGGGTGAAGGTCACCGTGATATTTTCTATTCAATTTTTAACACTGACTTATAGACAGGACTGATTTAACTATTAAAAATTAATTCATGGACTATTTTAGTCATTAAATTAGTTCAAGGACCAAATTGTCATAATATTAAAAGTTTAGGGATTATTTTACCTATTAAATTAATTTAAGGACTAAATTGTTACAATATTAAAAGTTTAGAGATATTTAGAACTCTTAAGCTTTAATTTTATAAATATTATGATCTACCATAAACTACCATATTCAGTATGTTTCTTGAAATTTTAAAAGGGTTCATTCTATCTCCTTAACTATTAAAATCGTTTGAAATACCTCTTTTGTCCTAATCAGTATATAGTCCTAAAAGAAGGTTAATGTTACATTAATTGTAATTAAGGGCAAGTTGACATAAGGTCAATAATTGAGGGAATGAGTTGACATAAAATCAAATAGTTAAAGGGAAAAGTTGACATAAGATCAATAATTTAAAGGGGTTTAATGAGAATTACAATTAGTGACACCTCAACCTTCCGTGTTATAGACGGGTCTGGAGAAAACGAGTGTTGTGGATAATTCTTTTATAGTTGAAGGGGTGACATAATCACTTTTAAAAATTTGAAAGCATGTTAATTAAAGTATATTGTTCAAGATGCATTTATGAAAATAATAGCATGTTAAAATCATATAAAAATGAATGAAGTTGGGATCTTTTTTCCTTTTTTTTTTTTTTGAAAAATTACTGTTTTCTTAGTATAATTTTTGCTATAAGAGATTATTGTTCTCAAGATAAAGAAGGAAAATGATATAACTAATCATTATAAGGAGAAAATATTAAAGGGCGATTATATTTAGGGGGTGTTTGGCAGTGGTGGGAACCACTCAGTTCTCCCCACAATCTCAGTTATGAACAGTATAAAGTTCTTACATGCTACAGTAACAATAAAAAAATATGCTACAGTGTAAAACTCTCACATGCTACAGTAAAAGTGGTTCCCACCACTGGTTCCCACCACCTTTCCAAACACCCTATTAGCTTCATAACTAACTCCGCAACGTTGAAAATTTAATCCCACTCTTATAAAATTTCTTGTGCAGAGCAAACACAGTTTTCTAATTGTCATAACAAAAATTGCTAAAATTAGTGATATTAAAAAGAGATAAAATTCCACCCAAAAAGAGATAAATTTAGATGACACATAACATAATGTACAAATATTATACAAAGATTCTATAAAATATATACATATACATATATATATAGGTCATTCTTTCATGCTACCGAGAATGGTTCCCTTTTGTATTTTCAACCTTTGATTTTGGTTTGGACGGTGAGGATGAGATTAGGGCTAGCTGTTGGTGAACGGCGGTGTAATTTCCCTTCTTTAATCAGAACCAGGCTTTGTTGAGAACTCAACTTATATAACTTTTTGTGTGTGTGTATATATATATATATATGTATTTTGGGTTGGAAAAGTAAAGTTAGTGTTCTTCTTCTCTAATGGAAACAGCAACGACAATGGCTATGGAGTTTTCGTTTGGATTGGAATTATCAAAACATCTTTCCACTGCAATTATAATCTTACAAGTGTTAGAAGAAGAATAAGAAGATCATCCCTTGAACAAATACAACAATCTCCAAATAATTTGCTCCTCAGAAGAAGATCCTCTTTCTCGAGAATCCATTCTTCTTATTCTTTTTCGTTGAGGAATAATAATAATAATAATAATAATAATAATAATAATAATAATAAGCACACCAGCGATTATTCATCCCATGATGATTATGAGTATGGAGAGATGGAAGATTTGGCTTGTTTTTGGTCTTGTTTTCAATATCTCCTATAGGCCACGTATTGTTAAGATAGATACTCTTAAAGCATATGAAATTATGTAAAAGAACATATTTATAAATAAATAAAATGAATTTTTTCATTATATTTGTGTGTATGTCTTTTAAATACTTTATGAATATCATTAAAATTCACGTTTATGTATAGGACCTTAAATATTGTATATAAATGTTATATATAAGAGAATATATTTAGGATGATAATTATGATAATTAGTAATATATAGTTAATTAATACAATCAATTATTCAATTAAAGTATGAAATCTTTAATTAAGTGCTACTAGTGCAAGTCATTTTCATTAAGAATGAAACGACCTTATCCAAACCGATAATTTAGTGAGTCTTTAAATGAATGCGCTATACATAATGAGATTATGTAGAATGGGAACATGATGAGATATAAACAGCTAATAATTTTCATTAAATACAATAAGTTCTAATCACATCGATTGATGGTCATATATAAGATGATCTTAATCTTAAGTTATTAGTAGACTTCTATTCATGGATTTATGTCTTTTGATTTACTCGATAAAGATTTGAGAATCTAATCTTATTCCTTGTATCTTGGAGTCATAATGAAGTAAGTAATTGAAAATATTAATATTACAAAATAGAATTCATTCCTTCTTAAACGAGAAGGTAATAAAAAATTCTCTTAAGTATTGATTCGGGGCTTAAATAATAAAAATGCTCAATTCATAATTAAGTTTATGAATTTATTATTCATTAGAAAATCAATGGCACTCAAGGATAAAGAAGTAATTAGAGAGGTTAACGGATTTCTCCTAGCTCTAATTATGAATTATTTATCGAGGATCGACTTATATGTAATGGCTATACCGAATGGACGACTCTAAGAAATAAGTAATTGAATATTTGCAATTTCAAGAGTGTAATTTTAAGTATTTAGTAGAGTTACATTGGAATTAATTAAGGAGTAATTTATTTATTAAGCAATTTAATTAATATATTAGTTTTATTAGAGCTTGACATTTTGGGTCCGTTAGTCTCCCTGCCATCCTTGTAAAAACTCTTAGACAAGTGGAATTATTGGTTCAAATAATTAATTTAGAATTATGAAATTCTAAATTAATTATCATTCGAAATAAATTAATTATGAATTAATTTATATTTGTTAAATAATTAAATTATTTAACAAATAAAATAAAATAATTAATTTTAGAAGACACAAAATAGTGGCTCCCACTGAGTGGGTGGCGCACATAGTGGGAGGTCTCACTGTATATAGTGCCTATGCCATAAAGGGAAAATCCCTTGTGTATATCAAAACTTATTTACAAAGTTTTCATATTTAGTATTTTTAATTTTGAATAAATGTGATTTTATTTTAAATATGAAAAGTTAAATATGAAAAGTAATAAGATTAGGTAACAAGGAATATTCTCACATGCACTATATGAAGGATAGCGCCACATTACATGGAACCTCTATGTGTGGAGCCTAACATAGTAATGAGAAAGAGAAACTGGTGTCTTTTATTTCAATTAAAATATATAATACTAAATTAACATAAGAAGACTTTTCAAAATTAATTAGCTCTCTTATTCTCTAGAAATGAAGGCCTCTTTTATTCATTAGCGATACACGTGTGAGTCTTGGAGAGATTGAGAATACTTTACTAAAACCTCCCTTCATAGGCATGTAGAGAGAAGAAGAGAGAGAAGAAAAGTTTTTCATCCCAAGACTCATCTCGTTCATGTTTGGAGAAAAATGGGTGACTAATTGTTAGTTGAGTGATCTTTAGAAACCTATTATTCCTCAAACGCCCACATGTTCATCCATCATCTTGTCGAGGAAGAGGCGAGAAAGACGGTGTTTTCCTCTCATTGAGAACATCCTTTGCATACGCTTTGATTCCAATTTTCTCTTTATCTGGGTAAGCAAAGTTTCGATATATATTTATTTATGCGTTAAATTAAGATAATTTATACCATTTTACAAAAGCTTTGAATTTTTTTTTATTATATACGATACTGCACCACAACCACGTTTTCGTTATGTTTTGTGAAAAATGTTTTCCAAAACCAACACGTATGACGCTGAAAAATCCTGACCATGAGATGTTATCAAAATCCTATATATATTATACTGAAAAATTGTAGACATTTCTTAAATCTTTTTTTCCCCTTAATTTTTGCTTGCCTTCATTATTTGGGGAAACTTTTTTTTTTTTAATAAAGTAGTTTTATTATTGGGAAACTTATCCAACTATAATTCTTTCACCGTTGGATGTACAACACATGTGACTTGCAAGTGACATAGATGAAAATGATCTATATGATATACTAGATAAGCAATTCATAGTTCTTCTTGACATCATGATGATAGTGAAATCTATATATTTTGTGACAATGAACTTGTCCTTGCTATGAACTTCTATAAATTTTAGATATGCTTACTTAATATATATATATATATATATATATATATATATATATTATGGCTTCTTAAGATTATATTTATATTTGTTGAGGGGTGCTTGGGTTTAGTTGTGTAGCTGCAACCGAAGTTGATCATGCCATCGACCATCTTCTCCCTCTTTACCATTAGCAATGGACATTAACCCCCAATTCTATTCTTTTTGCCTACTGGGTCAGAGCAACGAAAAAAAGAAAAGAAAAGAAAACTTTAGCCCAGTAGGACAATTATGTCTGACCACCAAACAAGGGAATTCCATGTTTCCAGTAACATCGCTTGCTAAGCCCATGGACGTAATATCAGTGAAATTTTAGAAATTTTGGTGAAAATTTTAAAAATTTTAAGGTATCAAAATAATTTTCTACTGTAATATCATTTTCAACAAAATATCAAAAATATGGGTAAATATATCAATATCGAAAAATTTATAGTGTGTTTTCTACAAAATTTCAGTACATATTGTAGAAATTTTGACCAAATTTTGATATTGTTGAAAATTACAAATTTAATTAATTTTTTTTAAATAATCTATCAGTATTTTATACTTTTAATATATAAATATTTATCATACACACATTAAGAATACTAACATTAGATGGAGATAATATCTTTATGAGTTTACAATTACTGAATTTGGGATTTAATTATAGCAACTCTTCTAATAAGGCTTCTCAAGCTTATTATCTATACAATCAAAACTTTAAAAACTATGATGGTTATGGAATTTTTAATATCCTCATCTGAGCATACCATCACCATCTTAAGCAAACAACTGGGAGAAGTTATAGTTCCCATTCATAGAAATATTGTAGAAGAAATCAACAAATCTATGTATGACATATTTATAACTATATTCAGCATTTCTCAAATAACATATTATGACACCAATCTTATTTGAATCAAAAAAGAATCCTAACCATGTTTAAGCCTCACAGACCTTCCTTTTGGTATTGAAGAATCTAATATATATGAAGTTTATTATGCAAGTAATATTTATTTATTTATTTTTAATGTTTGTTGTAGCTTAAAGTATTAGGGATATATTTAATATAAAATTTCTATAATTTCTATAACTACTGACAAAATCTCCACTGATATTTATATTTTTTACAAAATTAACGTAAAATTAAAGTATTGATATTTCAACTGACACTAATATTTTCATCTTTGGCAAAACTTATGATATCAGTGAGCTAGTTACAATGTAAAACTAGACAAATTTGACAAATTTTGCAGTCTAATTATTTATTGGTACAATGCTATGTATTAAATTAGACAAATCTTCTGCAAATTAAAATGTGGTGTATTTGAATACTGTCTATTAAAGTGGTCATTTAATTAACAACACGCCTATAAACATCTGCCCATTCATTGCTATAGGAACAAGGGATTGATATATTCGGGAGGTTTATATCAATGTTTATTAATTGATATCTTATAAAGTGATTATTGCGACGATAGGATAGGATATGATATGAATTACACCTTATGATAATGATTATAACTAATATATATAAGAAAAGGTGATAGGTTTAAATTGGTTGACATTTATGGCCTATTTGTTATGTCGGATTGGATAACACTAAAAGGTTAGGATTGGATTGGATTGGATAGGATTGGATTAGATTGGATTATGTTAAATCTTATCTTGTGTTTGGTAACACTTTAGATTGGATTACAATTTTTATGCAATAGTATATATGTTTTATTTTAAACAATAAAACATTCGAACAATAAAACTAATCTGATATTAAAAAGTAACAATAACAATCCTATAATTACGTTTTCTTATAAAATAGAAAACTTTTTTCCACTTCAAAAAAAAAATCAAATTTCCTTTTTATTCCTTTTTCCTTCAATTCTCTTTGTTTTTTTTTTTCTTGGTCTTTCTTCTTCGAAAGATCAAGGCAGAAAGTACTTTGATGCAAATTGCAAATCGCAAAGCCGTTTCTATCTTAATAGGAGTAGTCAATAAACAGAGAAAATCCGCAAGAGAGAGAGAAAATATGGGTAAGACAAAAGAAGTATCTCCAGCAGCTTCTTCTTTTTCTTATTCTCAATCATGTGAAGTGCGTCTTCTTCGAGTGGGTTGGGTTTCTTCTTTGAATATTTAGCATCTTTGATTACATGGTGGGTTGGGTCTCTAACATCCAGAGGGTGGTGGACGACGACGATCTGCGGTTTGGCAGGTTGCAACAACGATCTCTACGAGGTGGCTCGCGATGACGATGGTGGGAGTGGGTCGACTATGATGGAGTGCGCCGGCAATGGTGATCATGGTTGCTTGGCAAATTTATGATGATGATTGGGTTGGAGAAACACTTTAATCCAATCCTGGACAAATAATTCTAGTATTTTTAGTCGGATTAGTTATCCTACAAGTTGGGACTATTTTGTAGTCAACAGATTATTAATCCGGTCCAAGTTTGTTCCCAAACATGGAATTAGGATTATTTATCCCAATCCTAGTCCTTATCATGTGTAACAAATGCAGCCTTAATGGGTATTCCACTATGTTGTATTATAAGAAGGATAATGAACTAATTACAAACGAACGTATATAGTAATGATGGTAATTTTAGAGTTTACTACTAACCACCTTATCTCTTATAAAAACTTTATCTCACTTACAAGCCACCATCTCACTTGAGCGTTAAAATGCCTGTGGCCAACACAAAATCCAATGATGGCTGGCTTCCATGATTTTGTAGCGTTTTATGAGTATGTCAAAGCTAGTCTATCTATCCATTATTCATTGTCACGTTATTAAGCGAATTTCCACAACAATATATATATATATATATATATGTATATATATAGTATAGTATATATATCCTCTATTACAGTAATTTACATCGATAATCTCTTAACTTTTAGTAATTAACACTTGGTTTTTTTTTTAAAATTTTAACGGAATAGACCCCAAACTTTTAGACCCTTAGCGATTAAGGGACTTCAGTCAATTTCTATTAAAAACATGATAGAATCTTGCACGTGAATGGTCATATGCCTCTTTTTTTTTTTTATGAGAAGACAAATATGCCCTAAATCTTACCTAACAAATCAAAAATATAAACAAAACAACAAATATAATTGGTAAAATCTTTAGTTAAAAAAATAAAAAAATAAAAAAAAACACTACGACCTCCTAAACCCACAGCATGCCTCCTTTGCGAAAGCTCTCCATTACCACCTTCGACAAACCCTTCAGCCGCCACCCCAAGCGCACTACAACGAACTCAAAATTCATATTTGTTCGAATTGGCAAAATTTTAATTTTTATATGTTTCTTTTAAAATTTAGATTTGTTTCTTTATACTTCGAAATTTAATTGAACATAAAACAACACCGACACACCTAATAACATCAACAACCCACGCTACAAAGTAACAGATCATTTTACTTTTTCAAATTATGGCCAAAAGTCTTTAAAAGGTCATTATCATGCACAAATAAAACTAGAAAAGTTGGCTATTTGGTAGTATTTTTATTTTTATTTTTTATAAAAAAATCTGCAAATGAAAATGTTTTCAAAAATGTGTTAGGACTATTTTTGAAATTGTGTTTTAGTTGCATATGATGGTATGTTTTTTTAACACAAATATCTTTTTAATAAAAAATTATTTGATATAAATAAAACCAAATTTAATTTTTTTAAAAACTAGTTATTAATTATTAAAACCCAAATTGTATATTAGTTCAAAAAAAAAAAAAAAACCAAAATTGTATATGCAAGTTCATGTCTTTGATGTCTCAACGCTCATTTTTCCTCTGCTCTGGTGAGGCCAGGATGCCGATGACAGGCCCATGCGATGATGACAACGATTGAGACAACCCTACATGACGACAATGATAATAGAGCCAGCCCTACACTCGACGCTTCCGTCGACAACCCTATCTTGGAGATCGATGGCCCACGCGACAACGATGATGATAGAGCCAGACCAACATCTGATGCTTTCTCGTGATGGCCTTCTCGCAGGGATCGATGGCCCATGTGATGACAACAACGGAGCCAGATCCATGCCCGACGGCCTTCTCGTAGAGATCTATAGCTATGAGAGATCTCTTGCGATGGGTGGCAGGGTTGTGCGCCATGAGATCTGCTAGGGTCGAGGGTCAACAAGATAGGGCAAGGGTTGTTGGGTTTCGTCGATGAGGGATGGGTTGTTTTGGTTAGGCAACGAGGGTGATTGTCGGGGATTGCTACAGAAAGGATGGGGTGGGAAGAGGGGTCTGGTGGGAGGAGGGGTTGAGATGAGGAAAAAAAAAGTGGAAAATAACCTTTTTTTGTTTTCAAAATCTAAGCAAATTTTGAGAATTTTGAAAAAATTTTCGTTTTCATTTCCCACAAAAATTTAAACAAATAGTGTTTTGAAAGCATTTTTATTTTTTGTGTTTTTGAAAATGAGAAAAAAAAAAAACATTTCAAAAACATTACCAAATACCCTAATCTGAACATTGTTGATTACCGAGCACAAGCCAAAGACCAAACAATCAGAACCCAAAAACAAGCTTTTTTTCCTTTGGCACCAAAAATAAATAAATAAAAAAAGATTCCATTTGAATCTACCAACAAATACTCCCAAAACACAACCCTCCTTAAGACTTGCATGATGGGGCTAGGCTAGACAAGAGGGGCTTCGCATGGAGGAACAAGTTTGTGATAGGTCGACAAAAACAACTTGTAGCAATAGATCTGCCATGCTAAACCTCCCATTATGAGCAATCGTTGTTCATAACTTCCCTGATTTTTTTCCATGCAAGGAAGAAGAGATCTCTCTGATTGAGTTAGGTTGGGCTCGAGCAGAGATGATAGGCTATGCTTGTAACCGATTGCGAACTCTTTGGCAATTTTCTTTTGCATGTGTTGTATTGGTCTTTCGGTAGTGATTAAGTGGATTGTGACATCGACAACAATTGTTGTATGGTGGGGAGGGGTTGCAAGGTAGTGGAGGTTGTCGCATGGAAGGAGGAGTTGTTGTGCAGGAAGGAAAGAGGTTGTGGGGTGGTGGGTTTCGCCAGAGAGGGAGGAGATGGGAGTTGCAGAGGTGGTCTTAAGGGAGGCTCTCTTTCTAGTCATTTGGGTATGAGGAATGAGTTCAATAGGTTTTTACATGAGTAAAGCTGTTGGAAAAATTGTATGCAACAGAATTTTAAAATTTTTATATCAGAGTATTTTTCAAAACACAAGTTTGACATGCTATATCCATAAATTAACCAGATCTTACTAACCTTTGAATGCCGAAGAACTCCCACAATCGGTGAAGAGAAGTAACATTCTAGAAGAGTCTCAACCAACTGGTCTTCTTTGCTATTCTCTATCCACGATCGGAGTGAGTGTGGGCTCACACGTACAGCTCTTCCATCAAGTGACTCTCATTCCAACCAATTGAGAGAACCCAAAGCTAGTGTTCATGATTTGTAAACAAGAGCTCTCAGGGAGTTTTAGAATCTCACTTGCAGAGTATTACTCTTAATCTCTCAATTGATCTAAATAATAATGAGACTCACTCCCTTTTTATAGAGGTTGGGTCCCAGAGTCAATCATTATAAATAATGCCTCAAAATTTGAATTAGAATCAAATTCGGATCAATATCTAATGAAATTCACGTGAAAATACGTAATCTTTTTATCGTGCATAGGCAAGCCGATATGTCTAACCGGCATGCCAAACTTACCCCATCAGTAGGCCGAACTTGAGGATCGGCATGCCGATCTGTTGATAAAAAAATCTTAGCAAATCTTTTATTTTCCACCCAAGATTCTATGGGATAAAGTCTCAGTTTTAATTCAAATAATTCAATAAAAAAGTTATCCAATTAAAACAATTTTATCTAGATAATCTCTAGGAAACTAAATGAATTCCTAATAATTCTACAAGTTTATCTTGATTTAATTTATTCAAAATTAAATCAACTGATAAACAGACAAGAATTATCCGATCCCAATAATTGAACAAGTTTATCTTGAATTAATTTTATCACAAAATTAATTCAACCGATAAACAGACATAACTTATTTGATTCTTTTGAATTTTAACCAATCTAATAAATCTGACATACGTCACTAATTATTAAAAAAAGCACACTGTATCGTTACAAGATTTTGTGAGCTAGCAAAGGGGACCTGATGGACCTATATATTTCAAGCTTTCGATAATTATGAAATCTAATATCCCAAATATATATTACATAATTATCAACTTCAACGCTACTCCACTAAAAGCTTGGAGCTGCACTCTTGAACTATATAAAATTACGAAGCCCGTATAGCTAAGTCTCCATGACATATCATAGTGTATCGTATCCCCATAGGATTATATATAACCGGTTTAAGGACAAGTTCTGTCTTACCTTCTCGATTATTTTTATCTTACGTTCCATTATCTCACCATCGAAAAACTTACCATCCAAAGACAATATACATTCTATTACACCTATGTATCTAAATGGTTAAGCGCTCTAGTTTTTCAATTACAGGATAACACATATAAGAGGATATTACTACTCCTAAAGATGAGCTATGGATTCCATATCTATGAATAACAGGTCTATGCTATCAATAGTCATACCTCCAACGTACTGGCATGCATACCACTATTAAAATATGGGTGTCACCCTTTGGTACATCAAAAGATACAAGTCAAGACAACAGGCCCACTATTCATTTTAGGATTAAGATATAATACAAATGATTGTCTAAAGTGAATCAATTTGCCGAGACAGAATTATTAATCCAAATCAATTCACTTTATGTCCTGATCCAACACATCGTCACCTATGACAATGTGCCAATGTTTTTATTCACGGAGTCCACATTCGATAGCCAAGACAGACCATCTCTCAATAGGGATATAGACAACATAACAATCTTTACATGAATAAAGCGCCCAACTTTATTCCTTTGATTGCGGATCTTATGATTTAGACTGTCACCTTAAGAATCATGTCTTTCACATAATCTGTCCATCATATGCCCAATTCTTAAAGGTTTAGACCGACAGTCTCAGACTATTGTTTGCTTAACATATATTCAACCAATATGAACGTAAAGAGGACAAGATTTGGTATATTAATAATAAATAAATTCTTTATTTATAAAAATATCTCCAAAAACATATTATATTTTTTCTCCTTAGGGCATACATGTCTAACAAAAACTACCATTATACTCTTAAAAAATGGCCACATGATGGGCATGTGCCTGATTCTGTTAGGTTTTAGGTTTAATTTGACAGAGGTCTATTAATTGCTAAGAGTTTAAAAGCTTAAGGATTGTTTTGTCAAAATTAAAAGAAAGAGAGATCAAATTGTCATCTATTAAATAGTTGAGAGACCGTCGATACAAAATATTCTAAACAAATTATATAACTTTTTATGTAAAATTTTCAGTTGTTATGAGACAAAAATATGATTACATCAAATTTTATATATTTTTTTAGAAATTTTAATGTTAGAAATCAAAATTGTCAAATTTCATAAATAATTTGTTAAAATTAAAAGTTCAGCAACTAAAATATCATAATACTTACAACTAATGTTAATAGCCTTATGTTTTAAAAAAGTCATATGGTTGTTGATAGTGGTGATTTATAGCATCGCTACATCAATATTTTCTGTTTTGGACAAATGTTTTAATTAAGAGAATATTTCTCTTGATTCATAACTTGACCAAATGTCATGCCCCGAAATTCGGGGGTGACGTGGTGGATTAATTAAATTAAATAAATTAAATTTTGAAAATAATCGCTATCATAAAAGATATTAAGAAGTGATTATAAAAATGTGAAACCATTAAATATACGAAAGCGAACAAATTAAAAAAGAAACATTAAATAAACAAACACCATTAGGTCCCACCGAACCCACTTCAGTGTGCACACATAGTACTAGCAATATTAAATACATAACCACAATCCAAGGAAATATAAATGAATTAAGATATTACATGCGTTGCTATAAATAATATGATTTGCCATGTATATTGATAACATGTCATATAGAATAGGGAGTGCCACTCACTAAAAATTGTTCATGCATGTTTATAAAATAAAAACATTGATTTCAAAAGATTAAGCAGGAGAAGGTTTTTGAAGAGAAGACTTATGGCCTCCATCATTGGTCCATAGGTAGCACATAATGGTTTTGACCTTTAGAAAGGGACTTCATCATGTGCTGAGTTAGATTTTCGAGAGGATAAAGTATTTTAGCATGATTTATGGTTGCACTCCCCTAGGTTGTGATTGTAAATCATGGATAAAATATTGAAATGATGGTTATACACTTATGTTAACTTTATTATTAACCTCCTCTAGGAGCTCTATTAATAAAATTTATGGCCAAAGAAATGATTATTAATATATGTTGGATCATATGGGTCCTAGATGGCATATATTAATCAGAAGAGGATCCGTATTTCTAATTGAATTTGGCAAGACTCCCTTAGGAATTTGTTGAATTTTGAGTTGAGAATTATCGTTGTAAGGTTGTGATTTTTTCAAGGTTTTGAGAAATAAACACATTTGTACATTTTATATGATTGTGTTATCTTACTAAATTATTATGATATATTTGCTTATGTTTGGTATATGATTCTTTATTGTAGATTAAAAATGTCTAAAAACACTTTAACATTGATACTTGACAAAAACTAATTAATCGGAGAGAATTATAATGATTGAAAACGGAACCTAAACATCATCCTATTCTTTGAGAAACACAAATTTATACTGACGACTCCGTGTCCTCCCGAGCCTATGAGAGATTCCACTAATGAGCAAATCCAAGCATATGATCACTGGAAAGATGCCAATGATTGGGATCACTACTAAGTTATGGCTAGCATGAATAACGTGTTGCAGGCTCAACATAAGGATTATGAGACTGCTAAGCAGATCTTGGAAAATATAGAAGACATGTTTGGAGGCCAAGCCTTAACAAAACAGCAAGGGGCGCTTCAGAAACTCTTGAACTATAAATATAGACCGAGGACGTCTGTTAAAGAGCATTGATATTGGTCATGGGTTACCTTGTTGAGGCTCAAACCAATGGAGCAGACATCAATGCTGAAACTCAGATGACTATGGTCCTTAAGACTCTATCTAAAGAATTTATACCATTTAGAGCTACATTTAATTTGAGCAATAGATGAGATATGACCTTGACGGAGTTAATGAAATAGTTACAAGAGTTTGAACTGCTGATCAAGGAGTCTCCTACTTAGGGCAAGGCTAACTTGGCGATTGCTTCTGGTTCCAATCCCAACCCTAGGAATGGAAAGAAGCATTGAGCCAACAACAGGAAGTCTTCTATTCCTTCTAACGGCAAGAACAAGAAGAAGAAAAAGAAGAAGAAGCTAAAGTGGTTCTTCTGCAGGAAGTCAGGGCACAAAAAGAAGAATTGCAAGGACTTCCTTCCCCAAGAAGGTAGGTGTGATCTTCTGCATTTAGAAACTTGTTTGGTTAAGGAATCTAGTGACATTTGGGTCATAGATTCCAGAGCAAAAAATCATGTTGGTGTTTCTCTACAGGGGTTCAAAGAAACTAGAAGTCTACAGCATGAAGACTTCACACTTCAGATGGGTGATGGATCCTTGGTCTTAGCTGAAGCAGTGGGAGACGTCCATCTGTATTGTGATAATTATAGGAATTTAATTTTTTGAGATTGTTTTTATGTTTCAAAATTTAAAAGAAATTTAATTTCTACACAACACTATGGAGGAGTTGGAGCAATGATAAGAATGGGCTTGCCAATAAGTAACAACTCCCACAAAACCCAAAGCTGCAATAGAAGACCGCAGAAGGTACTAAATATATCTAAATCGTGGAACAGACCCTGAGGAACTGACTAATTACTGGGAAGAAAAGGAGCCATAGAAGAAGGAGATTCTTCAAACGACATCCCACTTTCTAAGGGCAAGCTGTGAGCAGGAGGCAAGTTCACTTTAAGCATGGCATTCCCAATAGGAAGCTCCATAAGCGTACCAGGTACCGGAGCAGGCCACGTTGATACATAAGCAACAATATGTTCAAGAGCTTTCTTTCCAATGTCAAAATATAAAGGACCCATTATCTGCAACAAAGGTTCGAGGCCTTGAAGTCAAATCAGAGTGCATAGATTACTTGAAACCGTCCGGGCTTATCAACACCAGCTCGGCCAACAAACCTTCCACGCAAGAAGATCCATCGACAAAAAGCTTTAATTTTGGTTCTGACGTGGCGTGACCCTCGCTACAGCAGGGGGCATCTGGTATTTCCACGGGGGCCTTCTCAGCCAAAGGGGTGCCTTGCTCGGCATCGGTGAACTCTACGATAAAATCTGCAAGGGCTTGGGCCTTGATGGCCATCCTCGGCACAAAATGGACATTATACTGACTAAGCTCGACCGACCATTTGGCCATCCATCTTGATATTTTTGGGCTCTGAAGAACTTGCCGAAGAGGAAACTTAGTCCGGACCCATATAGTGTGTCCTTGAAAGTAGTGTCATAGCTTCCGAACAAAAGTGACCATGGTGAAAGCCAATTTCTCGAGTGGAGGGTACCTCTCTTCGGCCCTCTAGAACCCGTGACTTGTATAATAGATGGGTTTTTGGACATCGTCTACTTCTCAGACAAGGACCAAGCTAACTGCTTTCTTGGACATGACAAGATAGGCATACGATGTCTCTCCGGGTAAAGGTTTGGACAGGAGCGGGTGCATGGCTAAATACCTCTTCAAATTCCAAAAGGCTTCTTCACATTCCTTGCTCCACTCAAACCTCCCCTTGAGTGCCTGAAAAAGGGATGGCACTTGTCGGTAGACCGGGAGGCAAATCTGGAGAGAGCTGCTATCATGCCAGTAAGTTTTTGCACCTCCTTCACTGTCCGAGGTGAATGCATGTTAATAACTACTTGAGCCTTGATTGGGTTAACTTCTATACCTCCTTGGTTGACTAAAAATTTGAGAAACTTGCCTGAGCTAACCCCAAAAGCACACTTCACCGGGTTGAGTTTCATCCCATATTCTCAGAGAATGTCGAAGCTTGCTTGGAGATCGGCAATGTGATCAATGCTTGGACAGATTTAACTAACATGTCGTCCACATAGACTTCCATTGTTTTGCCAATCAGCTGGGCAAACAGCTTATTGACAAGATGCTGGTAGGTTGCCCTAACGTTCTTCAGCCTGAAGGGCATTACCACATAGCAGTAGAGCCCTTGGTCAGTAACCAAAGTTGTCTTTACTTGGTCTTCCTCGGCCATTCTTATCTGGTTATATCTGGAATAAGCATCCATAAAGCTGAGCAGCTCGTGGCCGACCGTCGTGTCAACGAGCTGGTCTATACGAGGAAGTGGGAAGCAGTCTTTTGGGCAGGCCTTATTCAGGTTGGTGTAGTCTATACAAACTCACCATTTCCCATTTGCCTTCTTGACAAGGATAATATTCGCTAACCACTCTAGATACTTGACCTCTTAGATAAATCCTGCTTTCGGGAGCTTCTAGACCTCTTCATTGATAGCAGTGTATCTTTCCAGATTAAAAGCCCTTGTCTTCTGAATCATAGGTTTGTGCTCGGGTCAGACATTGAGCCGGTGACAGATTACACTTGGATCGATGTCAAGCATGTCTTCATGTGACCACACGAACACACCTCGGTACTAGGTAAGGAGCCCCTCAAGGTCGGCCCAGATCTCAGATTGCAGCTGGGATCCAAGTTGGACAATGCGCTCAGGATGTACGGGGTCTAGGCTGAACGGCACTAGGTCTTCGATCGGGGTGGCTCTCACTTCTTCCTCGAGAAGTCAGGGGTCAAGATCAGAGAGCATCTTAGGCACCGGGTCGGCAAGAAGATCTATCTCGTCGACCATGTGGATGGTTGAGACGTTTAATTGCTGGGTTGACGCTGTTTAGACAACATTGGCGTAACAAGCTCAGAAGTCTCTTTGAGACGAGCAGATTACTCCAACCCCATCCTCTGTGGGGAATTTCATTGCCAGGTGATATGTGGAGATTACGGCCTTTAGTGCATTCAATGTTGGGTGACCGATGATGATATTATACTGGGCGGGTTTGTCGATGACCAGAAAGTCAACGATGCGTGTTACCTGAGCAGCACCTTCTCTGAAGGTCATAGGTAGGCCTAACTTCCCAACTACTTGGACGCATTCACCCATGAAGCCATAAAGCGGGGTGTGGACTAGGACTAAGGTAGCATTGCTGATCTTCATTTTATCAAAAGCTTGCTTGAACAGGATATCAGCCAAGCTACCATTATCAACTAGCACTCGCCGCACTATGTTATTAGCGATGTGCAGCTCGCACACTAGGGCGTCATTGTGTGGATGAATTAACTTATTTGCTTCCTCCTCGGTAAATATGATTGGGGTGTCTTGCTGGCAACAAATCTTGTTAACATGTTCAGACATGTTGATGAACTCACCTCGTTCGACCAGCCGAGCTTTTTAGACGTATGCCCACCGCCCACTCGACGTGTCCCCGATGACAGGCCCTCCAAAGATTATGTAAACGATGTTCAGGGGTTCCAAGGTGTTCCTGCCATCGTTAAGTAAGCAGTTTCGCATGTCTCGGCCTGGCGGGTCATTTTTTCCGAAAGCTGAGCGCGGTGTTATACTCACTCAACAAATTCCCTCAAGTGTCCCTCTCGGACCAGTCTTTCAATCTGGTCCTTTAATTGAATACACCCCACGTCTTTGTGGAACTCACAGTGCCTGGTTTGATCCTACTTTACCTTGCTGCCCTTGAGCTTGGGCGGTGGTACCAGTAGGTTTCTGCCGCTCACTTGGGCGAGCACTTCATCGATGGCTGCTACTAGTAGTGTGTAGCTTTGAAACTTGCCAGTCGGTGTCTTTGGCTTCTCGAGTTTCTTTTCCTTCTTTTGCTTCTTGTTCTACTCAGCATTGGTCTGTTCTCGCGCTTTCTTTTGCTTCTTCTCTTTCTTTGTTCCACTGGGGCCGGCCTCCTCTCTGCGGCTCTTCATATATTCCGCTACATCGACGTACCTCTACGCATAGCTGAGCATTTGTGAAAACATGCTCGGCTGCTCAAAGGCCAAAGACCAAGTGAGCTTCTCGTCTCGGAGACCCCTTACGAAAATATGCTTGAGGGTCTCGTCTTTAACATGTTTGACCTCAAGAGCTGCTCGAGTAAACCGGTTTATGCAGTCTCGGATATTGCGGTCTCCTTGCTTTATGGCGTACAAGTAAGTGATCTTCTTTCTCCTCGTCTTAGTTGTGGAGAAGGCTGCCGATAAGGCATCCGTGAGCTACCAAAAAGAAGTGATGGAGGCTGGCTCGAGTCGCTGGAACCATTGCTGGGCTAGTCCGGTAAGTGTCACTGAAAAGGCCTTGCACATTGCTGCGTCGCTAGCATTTTGGAGGAGCATGTGTCCTCGGAACAACTCAACATGCTCGTCTGCATCTGCGGTCCCATCATAGGCCTTAATTTGTGGGACCTTGAATTTGGGTGGCATAGGGGCTCGCATTGTTACGTCTGGGAACAACAGTTCCAGGGTACCCACATCATCCAAGCCAAAACGATTGTTGTGAATCTCATTGATTTGGAACTGTAGCTCATGGAACTGGCGATTGTTTGTATCCTCGGGCAGTTCGACCCTATTGGGTGCTCCGCCCTCCACGCGGTCACCTGCCTCAGGCTGGCGACCTTGGTGCACTTTTCCTCGGCATCCTAGCCGGTAAAACATGAATGCTCGGGAACCTTGTGATGATAGAACCCGTGCTCTTTGAGGGCCAAGTCGACCTTCTTAGACGAGTCTGTTGTTGGCTGAGATGCCATGTGTAGAGCCTCTAGAGCGCTTGAAATTAGCTTTGCTGGGGTCGACGGCATCCTGTCCTGCCCGACCCCCAGCCTAGTCAGCTAGGGCTACGGGCAGGAGGCCAGGTGTAGCCTGACGTTGAGCCTGTTGCGTGAGCTGCTGCGTGAGGATTCGAATTGCATTTGTAAGTTCACGGATTGGGTCTTGGACGGCCGGGTCCTATACTTGCTCGGCCCTAGCTGTGCTTCCTTGCCCCCAGGACGGGGACCTCGTAGCCCATGGGAAGCCCTAGGTCTAACCGGGTTTTGGTGTCGGTTTTGTGCCTCTCCCGACCCCTCTTGTCGAGCAACGTCATCTCGGGCATTCCTTCGAGTCACCATCTCGGTCTTCAGACTAAATGTGGCTAGTGTTTTTAAGTGAAGGCATAGGCACCCTCCTTTCTAGTGCCGAAATGTTGATGCTTACCGAGGTCTGGCGTCGAATCAACACTGCGTGCGGCGACACATGGTACTTAACCTTTCCCTACTCATCTTTGCTTGATTAGGTAGACCTACAACAAGAGAAGGGATGCTTCGGAGGCGAGGAAAAAACTGGTCAGACAATAGACAAGGGCTCTTTGATGCTCAAGGCAAGAGTTGCTCGGCAGAGGACAAGAGCTTGTTAGGTGGGAAGGAGCATGCATGCCAGGATGCAATAAATGCATCCTATTTATAGGCTACCACTTGAACAGGGTGTTAGGTGGGTTTTGCCCACAACCCGAGTGTCACATCAAGGTGTGTCAGGTGGCAAAAGACAAGTGTCATGTCCCTCCGCCGATTGATTGGCCCCCATCAGACAGTGAGTTGTTTGCCATTTGTTGGCCTATGATGGCGAGTAGCAGTCCACTTTCGAATGAGAATAGTCTGACCCGAGCTGGTACTCAGCCCGAGGTAGCAACCTGCTGAGGTGTAGCCCTTAGCGGCCTTGAGAGGCACCTCAGACATGACATCCAGGGTCATCGGGGTCAGTCGTAAGATCCACATAACCCTACCGAGCTATTTGGCCGACCACCGGGAGTTTAGCTCCTCAGCGGTGGCGCCGAGCTCACCCTCAACAACACCAATTGCAAAACTTGTCACAATGCGTTGTCTTTTAGCTGTGGCTACTGTTCAAAGTTGGAGCCTTCATCAAATGGATGTCCATAATGTTTTTCTTCATGGGGAACTTTCTGAAGAAATTTATATGCAACCTCCACCTGGCTTTCGTCGACAGGGGGAGCAACTCGTGTGTCAACTCAATAAATCATTATATGGTCTCAAACAAGCATCCTGGAGTTGATTCCATAAATTTTCATCCTCAATCCACGATGTTGGTTTCAACAATCGAGGGCTGATTATTCCTTGTTCACCAAGGTTTGCGGTGACTCTTTTATTGCTATATTACTTTATGTCGACGACATGATCATCACAGGAAATGATGAAGAAATGATCGCGGATCTCAAGAAGTTTCTCAATAGTCATTTTTGGATCAAGGATCTAGGACCCTTGAAGTTCTTTCTTGGAGTCAAAGTTACACGGTCTAAAGCTAGAATTTCTATTTGTCAACGGAAATATTCCTTAGACATTTTAGAAGCAACTGGCTTGCTTGGTGCAAAACTGGCAAAATTTCCAATGGAACAAAATGTTGGGGAATTAGGCGACTTCTAATTCCAAGGATCGCAAGAACAAACAATTGCAGAAAATAAATAGGAGAAAAGAAGAAAAAAGAGACACTAAATTTTTATACAGGTTCGTCCAAAATTGAGACTACGTCCTGTTTCTGCCGCTTGCAGATTCCACTATGATGAAGGAGATTACAGATTACAAGAGCAGTTTCTCACACACTCACAAACTGTGCTTACCAAAACTCTCTTCTATCTAACACCCAATGGGAATTTTTTCTCTCTCAAGGATGAAGCTCTCAAGAATTTTGCCTCTCACAAAATTATGCCTCTCACAATTTTCACACACAGCTTTCACACACACAACCCTAGCCACCTTGTGTCTATTTATAACCAAAGGAGGAGAAAATAGCAACTAATGGGAAACCCTAGTGGTTTCCCATTTTTGGGACCTTTGAATTCGACTTTGATTCAAAACACATCGCGCAGCACAGCGCGTTAGCGCCGCGGCGCTCGAAACGAGCGCTGCGGCGCTCCCCTGCGGCGCCTAGGCGCTCTTCTCCTGGCGCCTAGGCGCCATCCTCATTCGGCCTCGGCGTTTAGCCCTTGGCGCCTAGGCGCTTGCCACATTGCGCCTAGGCGTAATTCACCTGGCGCTCCCCTGCGGCGCCTAGGCGCTCTGCTCCTGGCGCCTAGGCGCTCACCACTCGACGCCTCGGCGTTGTCTTCCTGGCGCCTAGGCGCTCTCCACATAGCGCCTAGGCGCTCTTGTCCTGGCGCCTAGGGGCTCTTCACCTGGCGCCTAGGCGCCTTCGCCCCAGCGCCGCGGCGCTCTTCTGCCAGAGCCGCGGCGCTTGCTCCCTGCCTTCGAGGACGCGATTTTCTCCCTTTTCCTTCCTTTTGCTGGGTTGTCTACTTGATTTGGCTCCATATATGCAACAATCTCCCACTTGGAGACTAATCAATCACCATGTCTCCCACTGCAGCGGCAACGACTTCTCACGCCTCTTGGAGAAGTCCAACTGAAGTTGCGCACAACTTCAGTTTCTCAATCGGATCCATCTTGGTGAGCATATCTCTGGATCCTTTTACCACCCACCTTGCCTTATACCGTTTGCTGCCAGCACTTTTATTTTTTACCCGGTATACCCTCTTGTTGTGCAAGGACTTTTTACTCTGTGGTAACTTTGCCAGTTGCCATGTCCGATCCAACTCGTCCCTCATGGCTAACTCCCACTTGACCGAATCTCCAGCCTCCACGGCTTCATCAAAGCTCTCTGGCTTACCTCTGTCGGTCAACAAGATGTAATGCAGAGTTGGGGAGTATCTCTGCGGTGGTCTGATTGTCCTGCTAGACCTCCTGACTGGTGTGGCAGGAGTCCTCTGGTTTTCTTCTGGAGCTATGTTTTTCTGGTCTTCAACCTCTGGATTTTGCACCTCCACTTCAGGCAGATCCTTCAATGGAATCACCTCAGGCTTCTTATCTTCAGAACCTGAACCCTTGGAGTCCGTGCTGTCTCTGTCCTTGTACAGAACACCTTCGTTGAAGATCACATCCTTGCTCCTGATAATCTTCCGACTTTGGTCATCCCAGAGACGATAACCAAACTCAAGTCCGCCATAGCCAACCAGAAAACACTTCTTTGACTTGGCATCCAGTTTACTTCTAGCAGCAGAATCGATATGTGCATAAGAAACACAACCAAACACTCTCAAGTAAGAGAGATCCACCTGTTTATGGCTCCAGACTTCTTCCGGTAGCTTGAACTTCAGCGGTGTGGATGGACTTCTGTTTATCAGATGAGCGGCTGTGTTAATTGCCTCAGCCCAAAACATCTTTGGCAGCCCTGCATGCAACCTCATGCTCCTAGCACGCTCGTTTAAAGTCCTGTTCATCCTCTCAGCTACCCCATTCTGTTGTGGTTTCCCTGGAATGGTCTTCCTCATCTTTATCCCATTCTCAGCACAGTACCGCCTGAAATCTTCACCTAGGTACTCTCCCCCATTGTCAGACTGCAAGCACTTCACCTTCAAATCTGTCTCGTTCTCCACCATGGCTTTCCATCTCTTGAAAGCATCGAACACATCAGATTTGTTTTTCAGAAAGTAAACCCATACCTTCCTGCTTGAGTCATCAATAAACGTCACATAGTAGTTTGCGCCACCAAGGGAAGTCACCGGCGCAGGCCCCCACACATCTGTGTGAACAAGCTCCAATCTCCTGGACTTAGGCTCTCTACCCATCTTTGAGAAACTCACTCTCTTCTGTTTACCAAAGATGCAGGCTTCACACAAACTGTGATCAACAGTTTTCAAACCCTGCAGTTTTCCTTTGCAGTGAAGCACCTTCATACCCTTCTCACTCATGTGACCGAGCCTATAATGCCATAGCTCAGTATTGGCAGCAGAATCAGCAACTGCTAGGGTATCTCTGCAACTAGAGTTCATGTAGAGAGTTCCAGCCTTGCGTCCCCGAGCAATAACCATCGCTCCTTTCGTGACTTTCCAACCTCCACAATTGAAGGTTACTTTATGTCCATCATCATCTAGTTGCCCCACCGAAATCAAGTTGCGCATTAACTTAGGAACATGTCTCACCTTATGAATCTTCCATACCGACCCATTAGGCATTTTTAAACTGACATCTCCAATGCCAACTATATCCAAAGGTTCTCCATCAGCGAGATAAACCTTACCATGATTTCCGGCAACGTAGTTCTCCAGGACATGACGGTGTGCTGTGGTGTGGAATGATGCTCCTGAGTCCATCACCCACGAATCAAAAGAACTGTCGACAGACAAGATTAAAGCATCCTGTTGCTCTTCAGTGGCGGCGTTGGCTGCGTCATTAGTCTTGTCTTCATTCTTCCTTGGAGCCCTGCAGTTCTTTTTCAAGTGGCCCGTCTTCCCACAGTTCCAACACTCCATGGTCCTTCCATTCCTTGAATTGCTTCTCCCATTCCTCGACTTGCCTCTCCTGCCATTATCCCTGTTGGATTGCCTATCAAGTTTCCTGCCCCTATTATCAACATTAAGGGCCGAGTTCGACGAAGAGGCTTCTCCTGAGTCCTTCCTGCGAACTTCTTCCACCAGAATAGAATTTCTGACATCAACAAACTTTAATTTGGCATTCCCAAGCGAATTTGTAATGGCCACCCTCATGGGTTCCCAGCTATTCGGTAACGAGGCCAAGAGGATTAGAGCATTGATCTCATCATCGAATTTAATCTCTACCGAGACCAATTGGTTTAGGACGGTGTTGAAACTGTTCAGGTGCTCTACCACCGAGGCACCTTCAGACATCTTTAAATTAAAGAGCTTCTTCATGAGATGTACCTTGTTATTGGCTGAGGGCTTCTCATACATCTCTGACAGAGCCTTCATCATCCCTGCTGTAGTGGTCTCCTTCGCAACGTTGTGGGCAACGTTCTTTGACAAAGTCAAACGGATCACACCGAGTACCTGTCTATCAAGGAGACTCCACTCCTCATCCTTCATGCCTTCGGGCTTACTACCCAAGGGCAAGTGCAGTTTCCTGCTGTACAGGTAGTCTTCTACTTGCATCCTCCAATAGGAAAAATCTGAACCATCAAATTTGGTGATGCCGGCTGCCATACCTTCTTCTCCAGTCATCGTTCTTGATCAAAACCTCCGCTCTGATACCAGTTGTTGGGGAATTAGGCGACTTCTAATTCCAAGGATCGCAAGAACGAACAATTGCAGAAAATAAATAGGAGAAAAGAAGAAAAAAGAGACACCAAATTTTTATACAGGTTCGTCCAAAATTGAGACTACGTCCTGTTTCTGCCGCTTGCAGATTCCACTATGATGAAGGAGATTACAGATTACAAGAGCAGTTTCTCACACACTCACAAACTGTGCTTACCAAAACTCTCTTCTATCTAACACCCAATGGGAATTTTTTCTCTCTCAAGGATGAAGCTCTCAAGAATTTTGCCTCTCACAAAATTATGCCTCTCACAATTTTCACACACAGCTTTCACACACACAACCCTAGCCACCTTGTGTCTATTTATAACCAAAGGAGGAGAAAATAGCAACTAATGGGAAACCCTAGTGGTTTCCCGTTTTTGGGACCTTTGAATTCGACTTTGATTCAAAACACATCGCGCAGCACAGCGCGTTAGCGCCGCGGCGCTCGAAACGAGCGCTGCGGCGCTCCCCTGCGGCGCCTAGGCGCTCTTCTCCTGGCGCCTAGGCGCCATCCTCATTCGGCCTAGGCGTTTAGCCCTTGGCGCCTAGGCGCTTGCCACATTGCGCCTAGGCGCAATTCACCTGGCGCTCCCCTGCGGCGCCTAGGCGCTCTGCTCCTGGCGCCTAGGCGCTCACCACTCGACGCCTCGGCGTTGTCTTCCTGGCGCCTAGGCGCTCTCCACATAGCGCCTAGGCGCTCTTGTCCTGGCGCCTAGGCGCTCTTCACCTGGCGCCTAGGCGCCTTCGCCCCAGCGCCGCGGCGCTCTTCTGCCAGAGCCGCGGCGCTTGCTCCCTGCCTTCGAGGACGCGATTTTCTCCCTTTTCCTTCCTTTTGCTGGGTTGTCTACTTGATTTGGCTCCATATATGCAACACAAAACCTCAAGTTGAATTCAACTGAAGGTGATCTCCTCAAGGATCCTACTTATTATCGTAGGATAGTTGGAAAATTAATTTACCTCGCTATAACAAGACCGAAAATCACATATGTAGTATTTACACTTAGTCAATTTATGCAACAACCAAGAAGACCACATCTTGATGCTGTACATCGTCTTGTTCAATATTTGAAAGAAGCACCAAGTCAAGGGTTGTTCTTTCCTTCACAAGGACAATTAAAACTAATTAGCTACTATGATGCAGATTGGGCCGGATGTCCAACTACTAGACAGTCTGTGACATGGTATTGAATATTTCTTGGGAATGCTCTCATGTCATGGAGAAGTAAAAAGCAAGCCATAGTGTCGAGATCCTCAGCAGAAGCCGAATATAGATCCATGGCAGCTGTAACTTGTAAGCTCACTTGGCTAAGGTACCTTTTGCGAGATTTGTGCGTTGAACACCACAAACTTGCCAAGTTGTTTGGCGACAATCAAGCAGCCATGCATATTGCTGCAAATCTCGTATATCATGAATGAACGAAACATAGTGAGTTGGATTGTCACACGATATGTGAACGAATTCAAAATGGGGAGATAGAGATGGCCTATGTCCAAACAGGAAGACAAGTTGCTGATATATTCACAAAGCCACTAGGATAAGTCGTCTTTCAATCACACCTCAGCAAGTTGGGAGTTCATGGCATTCACACTCCAACTTGAGGGGGAGTATTAAAGGAAAGAAAATTATCTTGTAATTCAATCAAGCAATCTGTGTACAACTGTAATTAGGAGTGATAGTGGGCATGATATTTGGTATTATGGGTAAGAGAAATTATAGGAATTCATGTTGCAATATACCTAGAATAGCTTTTCCTTGCTATGTATAAAGCTTAAGCTCTGTAGTCAAAACCAAGATATACAAAAGAACAAAAAAAAAAAAATCTTCATATTTGTTTGTCTTTCCAGTTTTTTACAATTAGAGACATAGAGAGAGGAGCTTGGCAAGAAGGGAGTTTCGTTGGGAGAAGCCCTTTGTGAGTATTTGGGCGTGAATTTGGGTGAGTTTTTTGATGGTTTTGCAACTTTGTAATTGATTGACAAGGTTTTGGTCACGTGGTTGAGGAGCAATAAGTTTTGGTGGTTTGGCGGGAATGTCAATTTTAGTGAACACTTGAGGTAGAGATTTTGCCTTTTTCTTTGCTTTTGTTTTTTAGGGTCTTTTCTAATAAGACAATGGATAGAAAACAACTGCAAAGAGAAGTCAAGTAGGCTAATGTCGAGATTCTGTAGTGTTTGACTTATGAAAGGCATTCAACTATGGTCAACTTTTCAACAAGGTTTCATTACAAAATTCCTTGAATTATAGCTTTTATAACACTTTGAGTTTGTTTAGTAGTGTTTTCAAAATAAGTAAAAATAGTTTAGTTTAAATACGGAGAATTTTTTGGGAACTATGTTGAGTGCTTTTTTGAAATTTTTTTGCTTCAAAAAACATGCAAAAACATTTTAAAAAATTCTTAAGCTAATACCATTTGAATTTCAAAGCGTAACATTTATTCCCCTAAAAATGAACTGTTAATAAAAATGGTCTAATATATGATCATAAAGTTAGAGATATTTTAGTAATTCTCATTATAAATATAACAAAAAATTAAAACTGTAACAAAAATAGTCTTTATTGATGATTAAAAACAAACAAATCAATTAAAACTATTACACAATTGAAATCCTTCTCTTTTTGATATACGAAAATTTTCTTTGAAATTTTTTTTCACACTTAAAAAGTATTTTGAAATTTTAGAAGTTATTTATATTAGTGAAATAAAAAAGAATATAACATGAATATATTCAATACAATAAAAAATATAGCACAAAATTTTTAAAGAGAAAAAAACTCTGACAGTAGTGTTTTCACCACTAAGCGAAACACCAGTGCTTTTTTTTTTTTTTTTTTCTTTTTTTGGTTTTGTGGCTGGGACAGCAGGCATTGTGCAAGTTGGGTGTCGAAATCCAGTGTGGCACCAATACCAATCAGACGTACAAGTGCACTCAAATCAATGATCGAAGACTCAACGAATGGTTGGGATTGAGTCTTTGTTGAGAAAAGTAAACGTACACCTCAAACCGTTGGATCGGTCAAGGTACTCTGATGAGACAGCAACCGAGACATGCACATGTGGGAACAACCACACGCGATCCAAGACGCTGCTAAAGATTCCCCAAACACACGGTAGGCACATGCGTCACAACTCCAACAATGAAGCATGAAGTAGCTATCAGTCCCATTTCTAGCTGTCTAAAAGCTTGTCCGTTCTCATGTTACGTAGCTCACTGAGTTTCCTATGCATTCTGCGCCTCGTCTAATGCTGGTTTGTCATGTCACTGCAGCTGCTCAACTTAAAGCCCAACGCGAAACATACTTCGACATGTGCTCTGGTAGGCATCAGATGCTTTGTCTGATTGCCTCCCTTTGTGTTGGCGTGTCCTCTGGCGTGATTCTTGAGAGGATAGGGGGCGCTGTAGCGCCATTATTGTTTGAGCAATTATTTTAGAATTATTTTATTTTTGGTTGTTTAAATAATTTTAGAACTGATCAATTTCGGTACTTAATTAATCAAAAGCAAATCCTCGTTAGAACGTCACTTTCTTATCACTTTTATTACTTGTTGTGATTCATGCACTTGTGAAGATTAACATCATTTATTATGACTTTTTAGTGATTTTGGTTTGTAGTAAAACTTTAGAATGGCTGAGTTATTGATTAAATTTGTTTAGAATGGCTAAATTACGGTTAAACTCTAGATTGGTTGAATTATGAAGTTAAACTGCAGATGATGATCTGATGGCTTTGATGACGAGTGGGCGAGCTGCAAAAGACGGGCACGGATTTTCAAGTTTTTGGCTTTTCAAATTTTGAAATTTGATTTCTTTTTGCCGGCCCCTATTATTTTTCTAATTAACATAAGTGTCACCTTTCACCTATTTTACTCATAAAAAAAGAAAATAAATAAATTAAAAGAAAAATAAAATAAAAATAAAAATAGCGAAAACTAAACTAAATTAACGACATAAATAAAATAAAATAAACGTAATAAACTCAAAAACTAAATAAAAAATGAAACTAAAATTAACTAAAAATTTGAAGAATTAACCAAATTTTATGCATGAAAAAGTGGTAAAATAGCTCTATTTTTCAGAGTTATCAATAACACAAATTAAAGTAAAAAATATGACTACAAAAGAAAACCCAAATAATAAACTTGAACTAAAACTTTCTAGTGGTGTTGATAAACCACTCCTCCTACTAATATCCTTAATTAATATCATGGTGAGTTGGGCCGATGGCAGAGAGAGATAACATGACAATGACGGCATAGCGAGTGGGTCGATGGCTTGGTTGTTGGATGGGAGAAGGCTAGGGTTCTATTCCATGAGTTTGTCTTTGTTGTATATATTGTTGATTCTTTAATTTGATTAGGAGAAGTGTAATTATAGAGTGTAAAAAGGTGCATCTTATATAGGTAGAATTTTTTATAATTACCAATAGAAAAAAATAAAAAATAGTAAAAATTCTTATATAAAAATTTTTTAGAAATAAAAATTATTAATATGGCGGATTCGTAGGCAGTGTGGCTGGCCGTTTGGGTGGACGAGTTGGAAGTTCAAACTACTAACCAAACCACCTAAAATATTTGTATAAAAAACCACCCAATCTTTCTAAACTTAAAACCAAAACCATTGGTTTGGTTCGGTTTGGATTAGACGGTTTCAGTGTATTAGCGAATTTTTTTAACATCCCAAGTTGCGACTAAAACTTGCAACTGGTCATAGGACAATTTTATTATGAGACACAAATTGACACTCAATGTCAAGTTTTTTGAAGTGACTTCTAGACGAGCAGAAAGGTAATAGGAGCAGGCTTAAAAGTAGTACCAAAATGCGCGTTTCTTAAAGGGAAATTCTCATAAATATCACATTTCAAAATTTACTTGCATAAATACCACACATGTTCATTTCTTACATAATTTAACATGTATTATGAATGATATTATGACATAAACTTTTCTAAATGTGGCATAAATGAACATAACTTTTCAAGCATGGCATAACATGTAATTTTCTCTTTCTTTGTTAAATATGCAGTCAGGCCTTAAAATATCCCAAACAAGACAAAAAAGATGCCCACAACATATATATTTTGATCAACTATTGATGCAAACAAATAATTTTATCATAGCTTTATTTTTTTCATCTTAAATTAAAACTATTTATTACATTAATATGAACTGTCATGACACATTTAATCACAAGGTCTTTAAATATTTGGAGGTATGCTCTTAAGAGTAGTTGAATTACAACGAGCATCTTTATTGTCACCTCTAACACATGATGATAACCCAAAAGGATAATGCAAACAAGTGCAATGTCCATTTACACACGTAGCTATTCGCAGATCTGTACAACCGGGTAGTTGATTCTTACATTCAGCGTCATTAGAACAAGCTTCAGCTCCTCCCATTACTGCGTGTTCTGCACCTGCATGCATGCAGAAGCCAATATTCAGTACCAATATCAAATTATTTCATACTATTTTCTTCAAACACAATACACTGCAAGTTATTTGCCTGATTTTAACTTAAGATCTCTCCCTAAAACCCTTACACCTTTTGCATGTGAATATTTTGTAATCGATACACAATATTATTCTGGACAATAACATTTTTCTAACCATCATTTTGTTCATTGTTATTAAACAAAAGGCTAACAATTTATGCTTACGTGCCTATTAAATGTTTTAGGAATTTGCTTTGTTTGCAAAACAAGAGAAAAAGAATGGGAACTAATGGAAAGAACTACTTATATTTTTATGTGAATGTGTAAGAGATGGAGAGATACTAACAAGCAATGAAGACTACTAAGACAACCAAAGAAGCAATGTTGAAAGAAAATGTCTTCATATTGTTATTTCTAAATGTGTGTTATTGGCTCTCTAGAGATGTGATCGTTGTGTAGGATTACATAAGAGGGTTATTTTACTGAATATCAATTTATAGGGAATTAGAGGACACACAGCATTTATTATGTTTCCATATAGAGTAGATATGGTAGGAAACACGCAAGGCAATCTTTGCTAATAATATCCAAAACTGCTATAATTGGAGAGGTTAATAAATTATTTAAAATATGAAAACATATCACATTCCAAGATAGAAAAAGCATTGGACATCTTGCATTGGATAGAAAAAAATCGATGTAATAATTAATGTTATAAGTTTCCATATTGACATTTAGATATTTTAAATATTTTCATATCTAAAATTGATTAACTTACAAAATATGGCACTCCAATTGTTAGAATTTTAGATATTATCAAGGGATATTATTTGACAAAGATTATTAGCTTGCCAATTATACAAAAATTATAATTGGAGGAAACACGCAAGTCAATCTTTGCTAATAATATCCAAAACTGCTATAATTGGAGAGGTTAAAATTAATTAGTAATAAATTATTTAAAATGTGAAAACATATCACATTCCAAGATAGAAAAAGCATTGGACATCTTGCACTGGATAGAAAAAAGTTGATGTAATAATTAATGTTATAAATTTCCATATTAACATTTAGATATTTTAAATATTGTCATATTTAAAATTGATTAACTTACCAATTATAGCACTCCAATTGTAAGAGTTTTAGATATTATCAAGGGATATTATTTCACAAAGATTATTAGCTTGCCAATTATACAAAAATTATATTTCTTGTATATTTGCATATTTGAAATTGACTAATTAACTTACCAAGTATAACACTTCAATTGTAAGAGTTTTAGATATAATCAAGGGATATTATTTGACAAAGATTATTAACTTGCCAATTATACAAATATTGTATATATTTTTATATATTTTCATATTTGAAATTGATAAACTTACCAACTATAAAACTCCAATTTAAGAGTTTTAGATATTATCAAGGGATATTATTTGACAATGATTATTAGCTTACCAATCATACAAAGATTCTTTTTCTTATTCAATTTCAAATATTAAAATATTTCAGATATCTAAATGCCAATATGGAAATCTCCACTTATATTCAGTTTTGGCTAAACATCAATTTCATTGTCATTCTTCTATCCAATGTTTTTTCTATCTTGGGACGTGATTTTTCTTTTTGGCATATTTTAAATTATTTAACTTAAATAATATTAGCATCTCCAATTATAACAGTTTTCGATATTGTCGACAAAGATTGCCTTGTGTGTTTCCTATTCTATCTATAGAAACCTAATAAAATACTATGTGCCCTTTTCCCTATAAATTGATGTGTAGGAAAATAGCTTTCTTGTGCAATCCCCCAGTGCAATCACATTTCTAGTGTGCTAACAACACACCTTTAGAAATAAAAATATGAAGGGATTTTCTTTCAACATAGCTTATTTGGTTGTTGACGAGGAATCTCGTGTACGTAAGCATATGTAATTGTATCAAAGTAATATAGAAGATGAGTAAAGTATGTTCCTATAAGGATTAATTTTAATTCTTTATTATTAGTTTTCTTTGAATAATAACAAATTAAAATATCATTTTTTTATTTTTTCCCTTTTTTTATTAATTAACAAGAATTAAAAACGTCAGAAACAAATAAATATACACAATGGAAAATGGGGTTTTGTTGTTTAACTAAATTAATGCAGAATGACAATTATAAATGCATCAAAAAAGAAACAAAAATCACTAATAATTAATAAAATTACTTAAATTTAAAATAAAGAAATTAAATAAAATGCTCAATTCAAAGATTTAAATCAATAATTATAAAACCGGTTAAAGGTTTATTCTCCACCATTGGACAATAATTATACAATGATTAAAGAATTATTTTTATATTTCTGTTGAAATTATCAACCGTGGATGGCAACAAGCTCTGCTATCCCGATCTTTCCTTAATTTGTAGTTTGGAAAAACAAGCTCTTTACCAAGTCTCTTGCATTAAATAACCTAGAATAAGCTTTTTAGATTCAATCTAACAGCAGCACTAAGTTGAGAAAGATAGGTTGATCTAAGCAACAAACATATAAGCTCAGTTCATTCAACATAGGTTATGTTTCATATCATAATCGAACAAAAGTATCCCGCAATCATAGATCATAATTTGCTACTAATGGTTAAAAATACAAGACAATTATCGATCAAAAGTTTAAATCTAGCATGTGAAAATTTCCTAGTTTTATTTAGTTGGCCACCCCAAAAAACACAAGAAAAGAACAATAAACATTAATTATAATGAAACATAAACAATTTCGACTAAAAATTTAGAGAATAATTCATACAAACAACTCCATAATCATGTTTAAGGCTTTGAAATCACTTACATAAAAATAAATTTCGCTAGATATAATTGAAACGAACAATAAAAACATCAAAACTAACAACATTTGTAACTTAGAAGATTAGCGGGATTTGAGGAATGGTGATGAAACTTCAAGAATCTCCTTGTAGAAAGGTCCTTGAATCCCTCCTCCTTTCCACTTTTTTTATCTTTATTTTTCCGTCAAAATTTGAGTGGTTATTGAAAAATTGAATGAGGAATTGATAGTTGTCCACGAAACAGTACTTCTCTTCAACATATTCTTAAACACTTTACACGCTTCATCAATGGCACTACAACTAGCATACATATGAATAAGTGCATTGTTCAAAGACACCAACAACGACTCACTTCCAACGCTCAACACTTCTTCTATATACCATTGAATCCACCTCCCCAATCTCAATTTCTCTTAGTCCGCACACACCGACACCAGCGCCACCTGATCCAATTCCACTTCGGTTTTCCTCATGTAATGGAACAAAGAGAAAGCCTGCCTACTCCTCCCATGTTGAACACTCCCCGCAACCACAGTCGTCCATGACACAACATTCCTCTCTAGCATCTCAACGAAAATTCCCCTTTGTTGTCAATGTCGTCGCACCTGATAATTTGGCGTGAATCTCGATGAGTTTTTTGATGGTGTTGCAACTCTGTAATTGATCAATGAGGTTTTGGTGATGTGGTTGAGGAGCAATAAGTTTTGGTGGTTTGGTAGGAATGCTGATTTCAATGAATGTTTAAGGGATAGATTTTGCCTTTTTCTTTGCTTTTTTTTTTTTTGGTCTTTATTAATAAGGCAATGGGCAGAAAACAACCGCAAAGAGAAGTCAAGTAGGCTAACGCCGATATTCTCAAGTGTTTGACTTTTGAAAAGCACTCAACTATGGTCAACTTTTCAACAAGGTTTAATTATAAAATTCTTTAAATTATAGCTTTTATAACACTTTGGGTGTTTAGTAGTGTTTTTAAAATAGGTGAAATTAGTTTTGTTTTGAAAAATGATAATTTTTTGGAAATTATGTTGAGAGTTTTTTTGAAATTTTTGCCTCAAAAAGCATACAAAAACTTTTCCAAAAATTCTCAAAACAATACCATCTGAATTTCAAAACGTAACTTTTATTTCCCTAAAAATGAACTGTAAATAAAAATGGTCCTTTTGTGATACTTTTAATGGAAAATTAACAAATGGTCAAAAAATATGATATATTTTGGTAATTCTCATTATAAAAATAGCCAAAAAATTAAAACTGGAATAAAAATAGTCATCATTGATGATTAAAAACAAAAAAAAAATTAATTAAAACTATTGTGCAATTAGAATCCTTCTTTTTTGGATATACCAAAATTTTTTTTGAAATTTTATTTTTTTACACTCAAAAAATGTTTTGAAATTTTAGAAGTTATATATACTAGTGAAATAAAAAAGAATATAAAAGAAGTTATGTATATTAGTGAAATATAAAAAGCTATGGGTCCCACTTCTAGTTGTCTAAAAGATTGTTCGTTCCTATGCTACGTAGCTCACCAAGTTTCCCATGCATCCAACACCTCGTCAAATGTTGGTCTGCCATGTCAATGCAACTGCTCAACTCAAAGCCCAATGTGAAACATACCCAACATGTGCTCTGATAGGCGTAAGATGCTTTGTCTAATTGCCTCCCCTTGTTTTGGCATGTCCTCTGGCAGGATTCTCGAGAGGATAGGGCGCTGTAGAGACATTATTGGTTGAGCAGTTATTTTAGAATTATTTTATTTTTGGCTGTTCAAATAATTTTAGAGCTGATCAATTTCAGTACTTAATTAATTAAACACAAATCCTTGTTTGAACGACACTTTCTCATCACTTTTATTACTTGTTGTGATTCGTGCACTTGAGAAGATTAACATCATTTATTGTGACTTTTTACTGTTTTTGGTTTGTGTTAAAACTTTAGAATGGCTGAGTTATTGATTAAATTTGTTTAGAATGGCTAAATTCTAGAGTTAAACTGCAGATGATGATTCGATGGCTTTGATGACAAATGGGAAAGCTGCGAAAGACGTTTGCAGATTTTCAAGTTTTTGGCCATTTCAAATTTTGAGATTTGATTTCTTTTTGCCCCCAATTATTTTTCTAATTACCATAAGTGTCACCTTTCATCTATTCTAATAATACAAATAAAGAAAAATAAATAAATAAAAAGGAAAATAAACTAAAAATAAAAATAGCAAAAACTAAACTAAATAAACTACAAAAATAAAATAAAATAAAATAAAATAAACCTAATAAACTCAAAAACTAAATAAAAAATGAAACTAAAACTAACTAAAAATCTGAAGAACTAACCAAATTTTATAAATGAAAAAGAGTAAAAGAACTCTATTTTTAGGAGTTATCAATAACACAAATTAAAGTAAAAATACGACTACATAACATAAGAAAACCCAAATAATAAACTTGAACTAAAACTTTCTAGTGGTGTTGATAAACCACTCCTCCTACTAATATCCTTAATTAATATCATGGTGAGTTGGGCCGATGGCAGAGAGAGATAACATGACAGTGACGGCAAAGCGAGTGGGCCGATGGCTTGGTTGTTGGATGGGGGGAGGCTAGGGTTCTATTCCATGAGTTTGTCTTTGTTGTATATATTGTTGATTCTTTAATTTGATTAGGAGAAGTGTAATTATAGAGTGTAAAAAGGTCCATCTTATATAGGTAGAATTTTTTATAATTACCAATAGAAAAAAATAAAAAATAGTAAAAATTCTTATATAAAAATTTTTAGAAATAAAAATTATTACTATGGCGGATTAGTAGGTAGTGTGGTTGGCTGTTTGGGTGGACGAGATGGAAGTTCAAACTACTAACCAAACCCCCTAAAATATTTGTATAGAAAACCACCCAATCTTTCTAAACTTAAAACCAAAACCATTGGTTTGGTTTGTTTTGGATTAGACGGTTTCGGCGTATTAGCTAATTTTTTTAACATCCCTAGTTGCGACTAAAACTTGCAACTGGTCATAGGACAATTTTATTATGAGACACAAATTGACACTCAATGTCAAGTTTTTTGAAGTGACTTCTAGACGAGCAGAAAGGTAATAGGAGCAGGCTTAAAAGTAGTACCAAAATGCGCGTTTCTTAAAGGGAAATTCTCATAAATATCACTTTTCAAAATTTACTTGTACAAATACCACACATGTTCATTTCTTACATAATTTAACATGTATTATGAATGATATTATGACATAAACTTTTCTAAATGTGGCATAAATGAACATAACTTTTCAAGCATGGCATAACATGTAATTTTCTCTTTCTTTGTTAAATATGCTGTCAGGCCTTAAAATATCCCAAACAAGAAAAAAAGAAGCCCACAACATATATAATTTGATCAACTATTGATGCAAACAAATCATTTTATCATAGCATTATTTTTTTCATCTTAAATTAAAACTATTTATTACATTTATATGAACTGTTATGACACATTTAATCACAAGGTCTTTAAATATTTGGAGGTATGCTCTTAAGAGTAGTTGAATTACAACGAGCATATTTATTGTCACTTCTAACACATGATGATAACCCATAAGGATAATGCAAACAAGTGCAATGTCCATTTACACACGTAGCTTTGAGCGGATCTGTACAACGGGGTAGTTAATGCTTACATTCAACGTCATTAGAACAAGCATCAACTCCTCCCATTACTGAGAGTTCCGCACCTACATGCATGCAGAAGCCAATATTCAGTACCAATATTAGATTATTTCATACTATTTTCTTCATACACAATACACTGCAAGTTATTTGCCTGATTTTAACTTGAGATCTCTCCCTAAAACCCTTACACCTTTTACATGTGAATATTTTGTAATCGATACACAATATTATTCTGGACAATAACATTATTCTAACCATCGTTTTGTTCATTGTTATTAACACAAAAGGCTAACAATTTATGCTTACGTGCCCGTTAAACGTTTTAGGAATTTGCTTTGTTTGCAAAACAAGAGAAAAAGAATGGGAACTAATGGAAAGAACTACTTATATTTTTATGTGAATGTGTAAGAGCTGGAGAGATACTAACAAGCAATGAAGACTACTAAGACAACCAAAGAAGCAATGTTGAAAGAAAGTGTCTTCATATTGTTATTTCTAAATGTGTGTTATTGGCTCTCTAGAGATGTGATCGTTGTGTAGGATTACATAAGAGGGTTATTTTATGGAATATCAATTTATAGGGAATTAGAGGACAAATAGCATTTATTATGTTTCCATATAGAGTAGATATGGTAGGAAACACGCAAGGCAATCTTTGCTAATAATATCCAAAACTGCTATATTTGGAGAGGTTAATAAATTATTTAAAATATGAAAACATATCACATTCCAAGATAGAAAAAGCATTGGGCATCTTGCATTGGATAGAAAAAAATCGATGTAATAATTAATGTTATAAGTTTCCATATTGACATTTAGATATTTTAAATATTTTCATATCTAAAATTGATTAACTTACAAAATAAGGCACTCCAATTGTTAGAGTTTTAGGTATTATCAAGGGATATTATTTGACAAAGATTATTAGCTTGCCAATTATACAAAAATTATAATTGGAGGAAACACACAAGACAATCATAGCTAATAATAACCAAAAATGCTATAATTGGAGAGGTTAAAATTAATTAGTAATAAATTATTTAAAATGTGAAAACATATCACATTCCAAGATAGAAAAAGCATTGGACATCTTGCATTGGATAGAAAAAAGTCGATGTAAAAATTAATGTTATAAATTTCCATATTGACATTTAGATATTTTAAATATTGTCATATTTAAAATTGATTAACTTACCAATTATAGCACTCCAATTGTAAGAGTTTTAGATATTATCAAGGGATATTATTTGACAAAGATTATTAGCTTGCCAATTATACAAAAATTATATTTCTTGTATATTTGCGTATTTGAAATTGATTAATTAACTTACCAAGTATAACACTTTAATTGTAAGAGTTTTAGATATCATCAAGGGATATTATTTGACAAAGATTATTAACTTACCAATTATACAAAGATTGTATATATTTTTATATTTGAAATTGATAAGCTTACCAATTTTAAAACTCCAATTTAAGAGATTTAGATATTATCAAGGGATATTATTTGACAATGATTATTAGCTTAACAATTATACAAAGAATATTTTTCTTATTCAATTTCAAATATTAAAATATTTCAAATATCTAAATGCCAATATGGAAATCTCCACGTACTTCCAGTTTTGGCTAAACATCAATTTCGTTGTCGTTTTTCTATTTAATGTTTTTTCTATCTTGGGACGTGATTTTTCTTTTTTGCATATTTTAAATTATTTAACTTGAATAATATTAGCCTCTCTAATTATGACAGTTTTCGATATTGTTGACAAAGATTGCCTTGTGTGTTTCCTATTCTATCTATAGAAACCTAATAAAATACTATGTGCCCTTTTCCCTATAAATTGATGTGCAGTAAAATAGCTTTCTTGTGCAATCCTCCAGTGGAATCACATTTCTAGTGAGCTAACAACACACCTTTAGAAATAAAAATATGAAGGGATTTTCTTTCAACATAGCTTATTTGGTTGTTGACGAGGAATCTTGTGCACATAAGTATATGTATTTGTATCAAAGTAATATAGAAGATGAGTAGAGTATGTTCCTATGAAGATTTATTTTAATTCTTTATTATTAGTTTTCTTTGAATAATAACAAATCAAAATATCACTTTTTTCCCCTTTTTTATTAATTAACAAGAATTAAAAACGTCAGAAACAAATAAATATACACAATAGAAAATGGGGTTTTGTTGTTTAACTAAATTAATGCAAAATGACAATTATAAATGCATGAGAAAAGAAACAAAAATCACTAATAATTAATAAAATTACTTAAATTTAAAATAATGAAATTAAATAAAATGCTCAATTCAAAAATTTAAATCAATAATTATAAAACCGGTTAAAGGTTTATTCTCCACCCACCATTGGACAATAATTATGCAACGATTAAAGAATTATTTTTATATTTCTGTTGAAATTATCAACCGTGGATGGCAACAAGCTCTGCTATCCCGATCTTTCCTTAATTTGTAGTTTGGAAAAACAAGCTCTTTACCAAGTCTCTTTGCATTAAATAACCTAGAATAAGCTCTTTAGATTCAATCTAACAGTAGCACTAAGTTCAGAAAGATAGGTTGATCTAAGCAACAAACATATAAGCTCAGTTCATTCAACTTAGGTTATGTTTCACATCACAATCAAACAAAAGTATCCCACAATCATAGATCATAATTTGCTACTAATGGTTAAATATAAAAGACAATTATCGAGCAAAAGTTTAAATCTAGCATGTGAAAATTTCCTAGTTTTATTTGAAGGTAATATTCTAGTCCTGCAGTTTCCTTCCTGGTTTTTTAGTCTCCCTAAGCTAAACTCCACCTAATGGGGGGGAAGTTTTAAAAAAGAAAAGGTGAGTGAAAGGCTCAGTAGGACTAAATATTAAAACCATTTAGTTTAAACACATATATTTCATGTTTAATCAAAAGCTATAACATGAAACAAATAAATAAACAGATAATGAATTAGAATTCACTAAACTTATTTATACTAAATTAATCCCTTACTCATTCATAAACAGTCTCATTATTAAGTTATAGGCAAAGCCATACAAATCACCACCGAAGTGGCCCAGTTGGGTTTCGGGACCTGCCCCCAAGGTCGTTCTTCCTATGGTCCGATCTCTATTCATGGCATCACGTTATATTTTATCATTCTGGACGGCACCAACTGACACATCCGGTGTCATCACATTATCATGTTTCACTCTACCGAATGCTCTCATTACATTCTTTATTATCATCCGTTATTTAGCCAATAATGAAAATAAGCAATAAACTTCATTTCTTGAAAAATAAAAAAAGGCTTTATGGTCAAATCCCTTTTTAAAATGTGGCTATCAAGGAGTAGGGATAGAAGTCCTACCTCAATATCCTACCAATACCCAACACCGCAGTCCCAATCCGCTATATGTTAGCTCTACGAGACCATAAACAACCTTAAATAGAAACTAAGTTTATCAATTCCTAGCTTAAGGCATTCTACATCCCTTAGCTATCTCATGGTGTTTTAGTATGCTTTTAGTACTCACAAAATTATTTTGTAAGGTCGGAATCTTAATCTAGGTTTGAAACAGTAAAAAACGGACGAAAAAGGTCATTTTTTCTAAGGTTTGGTCGGCTAACTGGAACCCCTGGTTGGCCTGCCGGAACCTCTGGTCTGGTCTGCTGAACTTCACAGTTCGGCCTGCTGACCAACTAGGACTAGTCTGCCGAACTTTCCCAGGTTTGGCCTGCCGACCAGATGAACCCGACCTACCGAACTAGAAAATCATGGGAGGTCTGAGGCTTCGATTCTCATCCTCCCCAAGCCCAAAATCAAATTAAAATCTATTTTTTCAAGTCCCAGAGCATATATAATGATCACAGATAATAAACAAACATAGTAGTACACTTTTAAATACATTCAAACAAGATTTTCATAGGAATTTTCAAGAAAATCTGAAAATGGGGAAAAAGGGAAAAACTTGATTTAATCCAAATCTCATGGAATCAAGCCTAGATTTTGAATGATTTCAGTCCTACCAACTTAGATTAAAGGTTTCCTAAGCTCAAGAAACTCAAATCACAACATTTGAAAGAGATTGAAAGATTTGGGACAAAATTTAAAAGTTTAAAATTTAAGGAAACAAACCTTGAATTAAAGCTCAAAATCACGTTTGTGGAGTCCAAATTTGTATTTTTCACCTCCCAATCCAGCTGAGAATCAAGCCCAAAACTCAAAACTTAAAATCAAAACCAAGAGGAGGAGAGGAGAGAGAGAGCAGCGTGGGAGAGGGGAGAGAAGAGAGAGAGAGTGAATGTGAGGGAGAGTGAGAGTGAGGGGGTAAATAAATAGAAAAGTGAGGGAAACAAAACCGTGTTCTCAGCACAAGGTTTTGCAATCGGGACATATAAGGCATTTGATAAATTGTTTTGTTTCACAATTCAAAATAACACATAGAAAAATTAAAATAGAATAAATTTAAAATATTACAAAATACTTAAATTAAGTTTAAATTTACATTAAAACATACTAATCTACTATCTCAACATCAATTATACCTAATTAAATCTTCCAGGTGTTACACCAAAGTGTCTTCCTTCCTTTTTCGGGGGAAAAAGGACTGGAATGACTTATTTTGTTATGGCCAAAGAAGTCCAACGGTACGAAAATTAAGTTTTGAATTTTCTTTATGCAATTTGCATGTTTTGCACGTAGGAGAATCCTACCTCGAAAAGTTTTGAAGACGTAATGTAGAGAAATAAACTCATTTGTTCAATGTACGCTTTTACGTGCCACAACTAAATTATTGTTATTGCTACATGATTTTTAATCTCTTGATTACATTAACAATCATAATGCATCAAACTATTTCCCTATCATATATACTTTTTTTCTTAATGAGTACCCTATCATATACTTCTAACTTGGACTATCCCAACCTCGCATTATTCTGTGTTGTGGATTAGCGCCAATTGTTCATCATTCCCGAGATGTGCATCATAAACAATTAAACATACACACACGTTGCCATGTGTACATATGTATTTGTTCTTATCATCAAATAATAGGAACTTAATGCCAGATAAGATCAAAATCACATCAAGTATCCAAAATTAACATAATTTGATACCTATTATTTTAAAATATTACTTTAAGTACAAGTAGTGTATTGTATCCTACTACAAAATTCTCACAAATAACACCTTTGACTTTGTAATGGGTTTAATTAACCAATAAAAAAATGGATAGATTACGCTGTACAGAATTCTATATTTAAAATATCAATTCCATTACTTACGTAAAGGGCACTCAATTTGTGATGTTATGTATGTATCGTCAAAGAGAGGAGCCCTTCCATCACGTGAATGCTACTCAAATGCCATTATCCTAATGACCAACTAAAAATTACAATTTCAGCACGTCTCACAAACCATAAGGGTCCATTATAATGTAATTCAATGACATATAGCCTGCCCTTTGAAAGTGGACATGTAAAAAATATTCTCTATAAAGTAAAATAATTAGATAATATATATTATATTTATATATATAAGCATTGGTGTGTGTCTCTTTATATATATACTTTGGACACGTTATGATTTTTGTTGACTTGGTTGAGTTTTTCTAAATATAAAAAGTTTAATTACCAGTCAACTTTGTAGCTCCACCAGTATCAGCCGACAATAACAAAAAACAATAGAAAACAATTGAATTAGAATTAGAACGTAAGAAACTCACCTGTACCCACCCTACTCCTTTTTCTTCTTTCGCATTGCCTTCAGCACCATAGATGGTCACATTGTTCTATACTCCTATCAAATTTAACCTAAAGATTTGGCGAATGTTGGAATTCAAAATGGATTTATGGAGGATTTTCATTCATATATCATAATTAACATTGTTCAATGTTTCTTAGTGCTACCACTTTCAGTCTAATCAAATTTTGTCATATTGAATAATGAGAGAGATGGATCATCTAGATTGTAATCAGACGAATTAAATTCTATCAAAATCTTTTTTTTTTCTTTTTTGTGCACTACAAAGCTAAAACACAAGCACCAATCATTGGGTTTTTTTCGGTTCATATAAAAACAAATTTACCAAATTAAAAACAAAAAAATTCTCTTGTTTCTCGCGCTTCTGTCCCGTGAACGCACACTGGTTTTGATAAAGCAAATTTGACACATGGGCTGATTGTAACCATAGATGACATCCTCATGTTTGACTTCAACTAGTAGGGTAGCCTTCAGAGAACACGTGTTGATGCTACAGTAGATTGCCTTTTGGACCACGTGCTCAGTTCGTAGTCCCTGCTGCAAGACGTCAAACTCATCCACTAAGTTGGGGTGCTTGTCACCGAAGCTGGACCCACATAATGAGGCCCAGCCTCCTACTTGAAAAGAAGAGCCCACTTGGCCCAAAATCATAGATCATCCACAAAGGCCGTTAGTTAACATAGAGTATTTTATAGGTATAGTTTCAATCAATTTTTTAGCTTATAAAGAAGATAAAGTTTTTATATGTTAAAATAAAAATAAAAATAAAAAATTACTATAATATAAAGTTAGTTGGTATACCATTTACTGTTAGATTCAACTATTTAGTTTTTATTCATTCGATTCATAACACTTTTTTAGTCAAAAGAATTAAAATATCTTTTATTAACACTTATATGTTTAACTCTAATTTAAAATACTTACAATCTATTTATAAGTGGTATGTTTCAAACTTTTTTATATAAATAGTAAAATTGAGAAACAATAGCATAAAATTAGTATTCTCAAATTGACCCTATAACCCCTTGAAGGGATGTTGGCCGGGCTCTCTGTCGAATCAGATTCTTTCATTGCTCAATGTTAGAAGCCAAGTTCTCTGGTATTTAGCATAGCTTGTTCTTGTCCAAAGGTATACTATCTTTCCTTTTTTTTTTTTTTAGACATTTTATTAGATATACGTATTTAGATATGCTAGTAAGGATAAGACAAAACATGGTCTGCCTAAATATGTCCTTAGGATAGATGGAAATGTTGTTTGGGCGGAGGATTTCTCCACTAGTAATATTTGTTCTACTTTCAGGCTCTTCTCCAGTACAGATGTTATATTTCCTGGGGTAAAAAAGGGACAACCTTAACAAAAACAGAAGGACCCGGAAAAACAAAACAATGATGAAAAGGATATTCCAAAGCAGAGAAGTTAGTAGAACTATTTCAATAAAGTAAAGTATAAAATCATCTCATCATTATCAATAGCTAATATCTTCTTCAATACCGTATTACGGTCAAAATCTCATTTTTAATCATCCACTTTTAAAACATCATAGAAGACGGCAATCTATAAATTATTCCAAATTAATGATTTTTTTTCCTTAAAAAAGAAAGAAAAATTACACAAAATAGTAGGTTTTATCATTTGATGGGTAAATAGTGTCAGACATTTAAAAAAAAAAAATAATAGATTCAAATAAGTCATTATTTTAAAGCAACTTAAAACCTTAAAATATCCCTAAAACATATATAGAGTCGTTTAATATCATTTTTAAAATAAGTGAAAAGAATATTTTAGAAACTATGCTTGAAGCATTTTTAAAATTTTTACCTTAAAACAAGCGCAAAAACATTTTCAAAAATTCTAAGAATACATATGCTGTCATTTGGTATTGTTTTCAAAATACGTAAAAATATTTTTATTTTAAAAAATAAGAAGTTTTTAAAAATTATGTTGAGAATATTTTTAAAATTTTTATCTCAAAAAACATATAAAAATATTTTTAAAAATTTCAAAAACAAAACAAAAACAAACGAGCCATTTTTTTTTTCCACTTCTCCCACGTTTTAGTGTTGCATGAATGGGCTGGCCCGGCTCGGCCCGTTCTCCTTAGGCCCACACGGACCGCAGGCTGGGGAGGCCCGCGGGCCGGGCCGGGCCAGCCCATATTAAAAATAACTTGGCTCGGCCCGGCCTGCGGGCTAATTTTATATGGGTCGTACCGGGCTGTGCCGTGGGTCATGCCGGGCCGTGCTGTGGGCCTTAAATGGGCCGGCCCATCATAGGTTTAAATGGGTCAGCCCATCTAAGCATGTAATTTTTAATTTTTTTATTTTTGAATTTTTGAACAAGTTAATAAATATAAAATTTTGAATATTTAAGGGAAATATACAAAAAGGATATTTTATTTACGATTGCCTCATTAAAAACCTTTCCAAGGAAAACCCAGTGGGACAAAACCTTGGTAAGGAAAAAAAAGTACAATCGGGATAATTATACATTAGATGTTTACAAAATTACTAAAAACAAAATAAAAAATAAAAAAATATTGTTCATAATTAATTACAACGTATTACTCCTAGTGGGAGTATCAGAAATGTCCAAATTTTCAAAGTCATCAACCCAATCATCTTGAACTTCTTGGCTTCTTCTACGAGCATCCTCCCAATCTTTGACGCACATTACTGCTTCCAAAATATCGTCACTCATACGTGCACGCCGTTCATCAAGTACTCTACCACTGCAACTAAATACTTGCTCACTTGCAACTGTGGATACTAGTATGGTTAGTATATCATAAGCCATTTTAGAGAGCACAGAAAAAGTTCTTGACTGTGATCTCCAAAATGAAAAAAGATCAAACTTATTGAAATCATGACCACCACCTTGCTCATTGAAAATAAATGCCGCAAAATTTGTTTCTAGATAGTTTTCCAATTCACTGCGTGTTGAAGATGTAGACGATGCACCGAAACCAAATCCGGTGTAGCTAATCATACTTGCCCATGAAGAACCATGTGGTACAGAAGTAGTATTTGCTAAAGGTGCATGGGATATTGTTTGGCCTCCTCCATATTTTTCATTATATACAGTAAATATGTTGTTAACTTTTGCTTGCACATTTTGAATGGTTATGATGTCAGAATGCACCCTTAATTTTTTCACTATACTATTAAGCAAATATTCAACACCAGCTTATTTAACTCTCGGATCCAATACAACAGCTATGCAATACAACGGTGGAACATGCTCCCAATATTTTTTGAATTTTTGTTTCATGAACTCAACAGATTCCTTAAACATGTCAAAATCTCTATGCATATCGAAGGTTGCAGCAATGTCGTACAACTTATGTAATGCATGAGGAGAGGTGAGATAGTACACACCTAAGAGTTGGAGAGTGGCTTCATAAAAAACCTTTAAGAAATTGTAAAAGCATGAAGCAATTTGCCAATCAAATTCTTGAAGCAGCTCAGTTGGATTCTTCAAGTTGTAATACGCGGTTATGACCTCTTTGTATGGTAGGCATGCATTCAGCATCAAATATGTTGAATTCCACCGGTGTCCTATGTCAGTTGGAAGTTTTCTAGGTTTCATGCTTGCTCTCTTGCAAAGCTTATCAAACTCTTCAATTCGAGAGCCAGAACTTGCTATGTAACCCAAGGCTGTTCGAATATTTTCCAAATAACCTTGAAAAAATTTCATGCCATCTTGAACACACAAGTTAATAATATGACAAGCACATCTTTGGTGAAAAAGTGTTTCGCCATGTTGTGGTCTCAATGTTGTTTTGAAAAGGTTAATAGCAATAGTATTAGCAGATGCATTATCAAATTTGATGCTCAAAACCTTTTCTTTAATGCCATAAAAATCAAAAACTTCCATGATGACATCATGAATGGCCTTGGCATCATGCGGATAAGGCATTGATCGAAAAGCAATTAATCTGTTTTGAAAAGACCAATCTTTATCCACATAATGTGCAGTTACACAGATAAAACTAGTTTTGATACAACCTTCCCACAAATCAGATGTGCATGCAACAGATGCAGTGAATGAATTAAATTCAGTTACTAACTTTTCCCTCATTGAATGAAAAACTTTCATGGTGTCAGCTCTTGTGGTAGTTCTTGAAACACGCCTATATTGTGGATTATAGGCATTTTGAATGTACTCCTCAAAGGCTGGATCATCAGCAAGACTAATTGGCTGTTGAGCACTAGCCAAATATCTAGCATGCCATTCTCTAGGTCTTTGTTGGTCATAAGACCAATTGGTAGCACTACCATCAGGGCTAAATTGAAGTGTTTGTTGACGACAATCAACATCACCTACACCATGCTTAGCTTCGCATTTTTTGCGATGCCTCTCTAAGTGACCAGTGCCAAAAGAGGATTTACTTGTGTAGTCTTGTTTGCATACTTTGCAAATTGCGCGCTCTTATGTTACACCATGCTCGTTTGTATGTGTTACGAGATCAACGTAATTGCAAACTAGTGAAGTTCGTTGAATTCTCCTTTTGCCCTTACGAGTGACTTCAGAGGAGCCATCAACTTGAGATAGCAAGTCAACTCCAATTTCTTCCAGTGGATCATTAAATTGTTCTTCTTCATTGATCACCAAATGTGAAATGTTGGCTCTCCCTCTAGGTGATGATACCATAGCTTCAATAAAAAATAACAATAAATTAACGAAACATAAAAATTAAATAAAATAATCACGTAATAAAATTAACTTATAACAATACAAAATTAATGAACAACAAATGAAATAAATTATACCTTCAAGTTTTTTTCCTTTCTGAAGAACTCTAAGTAATCTAAAAAACAAGACAATACATAAGATCTTAGAAGTTTGTTGAATGAGTATCTCTGTGAATGTTCTACATTTATTTATGGGTAAAAAAGTTTATTTTTTTATTTTTTTATTTTTTAAATCTTTTTTTTTTATTTTTTTTCTTTCAAGTGTAACTTAATTAGACAATTCGCTGAAGACTTAACGTCTCAACTTTGCACATTGCAGGCCTTCCTTCTGAGCCTCTATGTTAGGCCTGCCCCTTTATAATTGTATAGGGGAATCTAATGCCATGTTCACTCACGGGTGAATATGGCATGCATAAATTATATAATATTTAATTCTTATATGTATTAAATAATATATATATTAAATGTATAGTATTTTGATGTGATAATACATGACCTATGGACTCAATATCTGATTCTTAGCTTTGCTTCTCTAAAGCAAAGCATGCCTTATGTAAAAAACCTAAACTACCCCTATGTAAAATAAACTTGCATATAAAATTTTTGCCTAGCCCCCTACCACCCCCGGGAGGGGGGTTTACCAGCCTCCTTCCAACCCTCACGTCGACCTTACCGTAAAGATCGATCCGCGTACAACCTCTATGTAGGGGCAATCTGCGTCAGGGTAATAATTAAGCTCCACACATACTAACAATGTCTACAAGAAAAAAATTTTAAAAATAAAAAGAAAAGAAAAAGATTTTGTCATACCTATTGCAATGTGATGTGCATGGGGGATCTAACGCTATGTTCACTCATGGGTGAATATGACATGTATATATATTATATAATATTTAATTCTTACATGTATTAAATAATATATATATTAAATGTATAGTATTTTGATGTGATAATACATAACCTACAGATTCAGCATCTGATTCTTAACTTTACTTCTCAAAAACAAAAGCATGCCTACAAGGAAAAAATAAAAAGATAAAAAGAAATGAAAAGAGAAAGAAAAAGAACTTGGCAGACGTATTGTGATGTGATTACAATGGGGAAATCTCATGGCATATTCAATTATTCATTCACGGGAGAATATGGCATGTATATATATTATATAATATTTAATTCTTATATGTATTAAATAATATATATATATATATTAAATGTATAGTCTTTTGATGTGATAATACATGACTTACAATGAGCCTCACATGACTTACTGAAAAAGGCCATACTCAGTGTAACGCCCCTATATGGGGGTTAACAGTTTTTAATGAATTAAAATAAAAATCAAAAATAAAAGTAAAACCTTAAAAATAAAATTGCCCGAGGCATAAATGAAAACTCTCAAATCAAAAATAAAAATATAAACAACAATTAAACCACAGTTTAATGTAGCACCTTAAATTTAATAATATAAATTGTCGTCATCATCATTTTAACCCTCAACGCATTTTAATACAGTGACAGAAAGTAACAATTGATGCTTACATTAACATGAAGAAGATTCTTAATAATTGAAGCAGTCCCAATGTAATATAGCTACATCGCTTGCTCAACTATTTTTCTCGTAGCCACCTCACACTTAGTGAGTCCTGAAAAGATAAAAATATAACGGAATGAGCAACAATATGCTCAGTAGAGAAAACCATTACTCACCTTTAGGTTTTTATCATTACCACATTAAAACCTACATGGTTAGTTAATACTCATCATTATTCAGATTATGAGATTTATTATAATCATATTCCATGGATACCATAGTTAATCATTACCGAGTTTCATACATATACATATATACAAATATTATAGTTCATCATTATTCCTAGGTACCCACGTTCAATAGAGTATCACTCAACTCATCGAAACCCAAATGGGCGCGCTTGATCACCCTCTAAACATTCTAAGGGTGTTCCGGTGAGGGGACATCAAGCCCCGAGTCCTCACCAAGTCGATTCCTATACAGTGTATTCTGGGACTTTCAACCCAAGGAAGCGTCATCACCTTCCTCCTATTTTACCTTTTAGGGTATTCATGCCCAAGGACGTAACCGCTGCCCTCTTCATGTCTCACCATTTTTCTATATTTAATCATTATTAATAGAGTCAGTTTTCCTAACCATGCTTCTCAATTTATAACATGTGTCAATTCATTATGTTCCTCGCCGTACAATACAAGACGAGTCCATGTCATAGTTTCATATGTGATACTTATATAATATCAGTTCAACATAGATATATATATATATCTTGCGGTAAAACAATCAATTTTAATTCTATAAAAACCTCACAAAAGATGAGTAATAGACTCCCTACCTTTCAAGCTTATCAACAATCTTTTAATCCTGGAATCAATTAACGTTAGCTCCATACTCCCTTGATCCTAAGGCTTGCATAAGGACAATTAAAACTAAAGCACAACATACAACTACATTTATAAATAAATCATGTGTAAATCTATTTTACTAGTATGTTATTAAAGCTTTTATGTAAATCTCTTTTGAATACCACGGTAAACAATTTTTGTCTTAACATAATATAAAATGTAAACAAGTAATCTATATGTTTTAGCCCCTAATAAGATTCATCAATCACTTAGGATAATATTGAAAAGGTTGCAAGACATTAAGGAATTAGGTGGTGAGCAAAGATGGGTTCTTAGTTCAGGTTAGCAGCTGGTATACCATAACAAATTGACAGGTTTACTAGTTTCCAATCCAAAAATTGAATAATTCATAGAAAATAAAATACAACTCCGATTTAGGTTTACGATAGCTCGTTAGAAAGCTTAGGATGTCTACTTTTTAAATATGCAAACCAATTTATAAAATTCATTTTAATTTAATCCTAGAATTTCAAGAAATAACCACTGCCCATAGAGGTATTACAAAGTTTAACAATATAAATTTTCTGTCTAGGGCATATACACTTAGACTTTATACATATGCTCCAAAATAGCAACAAACATATACTTAGGTTTAAGAACGCAAATTTGAATAATCCTTTAGTATAAAAGAAAATTTATAAATGAAAGACTACATTTGTTCATAAGATTCTAACCTCGGATTATGGTTAGTTGGAAGCTTGAAATGGCTTCAAACAAGGTTCCTTGACTTTAGTATGACTGAAATTCTTGCTCAAATGGGGGTGATGGTGGCTGATTTTTATGGCTGCCTTGAAGAAGTTCTCTAAGTATTTTGCTTCAGCAAAGAAATGAGAAGAAGAGTGTGGGAACCGTGGAAGAAAAAGGAAGAAAAGATGAAGTCTTTGAAGAGAAGTGATAGAAGCAATTATGGAGGAGACATGTTGAAGCATGTCACGGAGGAAATAAAGAAAATGAGGGTCAAGAGTAGTTGGAAAAGATATCCTTATGTCTCATCTGGAGACTTTAACGCACATAATGCCAATATGACATTTTTGAGATTTATTGGAAGTTCTAAGGCTTTTCAGTAAACATACTAAATAAATATATGAGAATTTTAAAAAATTTTAAAATAGATAAAAATAAATATTGTAAAATAAATTTTAAATGAAGCAATTTTTTTTTATTATTGATACACTAAAAATTAATTTAATTACCTTAATACCCATTAGGAGAATAACGGGTGTCACACTCAGCCATGTTCACTCGTGAATGAACATGAAAAAATATATCTAAATATATATATACATAAATATATATATATGAAATTGGGCCACAATGGGTCCTGTATGGGCCTAGATGGGCCGGCCCATTGTGGGCCTAGATGGGCCGGCCTAACCTGGGCCGATGGGCTGGCCCGTTGTGGGCCGAGGGATGGGCCGACCCATTGTGGGCCTAGATGGGCCGGCCCATTGTGGGCCTAGACGGGACGGGCCGGCCTGGCCCAGGCCTAGTCCAGCCCAGCCCGACCCATGACTTTCCATGGGCCATGTCGGGCCAGCCTATGGACCAACATATATTGGCCCAGCCCAGCCCACAAGTATTTATGGGCCGTGCCGGGCTGTGAACAGTGCCAGGCCATGCCAGCCTGGCCCATCATTGTATCAGGACGGGCTCAGGCCGGTCCACGGGCCCCAGTCCATTGTTGCATCTCTACCACGTTTTCCTTACAGCAGGTCTTATCTTCTTTTTATCTTTTTTTTTTGTTTCCCCAAATCTATTTTCTGTCTCCCTCCATTCTTTTTCTCTCTTCTGATCTATCCGCCATGGCCAAAGTCCAACGAGCACCATGTTGGCGTCACCTCTGTGGAGGTCAGAGCCGCCATTTCAGTCCACTTACGCCGCCAACTCTCTTTGGTTTCTTCAAACTGTTACAGATTTGGCCATTTTTTTTTCTTTCTTGAGCTTGCCAATGCTGATCTGGCTGCCATTCCGTTGCTGGCAGACACCAACCTCCTTTGCTCAACGTCAATTAAGAAGCTTCACTCGCGATGAAGCTAGGTTGTGACCCCCATCGTTATAGACAGAGCTAGATCGGTAGTTCGTGGCCACCGGAGCAAGATAGCGAGAATCAACACCGCGAAATTAGATTGCGGCCACCGAAGCTAGATCATGACTTGTTTTTCATCGTCTCCCCGCCGAATCTCCACCAGAGCTGACGGCATTCGATGGTTCTTTCTGGCAAAGTTCTGAAATTTTTTTTAAATGCATTTTTTCTTTTGATTTGATTTAGGTACTAAAGTTGTTTGTGTATATATATATATATATATATAAAACAACAGTGAAGATTTTCTTTTTCAATGTGTTTTTTTTTGGATAAATTTCCAATGTATGTTAGAGAATTACCGGTAAATAATAGCTCGCTAGAGCTCCAATAGAGTTCAGAAAGAGAAAAAATGAATCTGAAAAAAAAAAAGAAAATAGTGAATTTAATTTTGTTTGATCCAGATCTTAGTTTCTTGTTTTGTTTTTGTTCAGATTGTTTAGGTCTAGGCTTTTTGATCTCTTTTTGTTGGATTTGGATTTCTAATTTGTTTCTTTGATCGGATTTTGATCAGATATGGTTATTTTTTTAATCATATTTTTGTTTTATTTTGTGTAATTTTTTGTTTAGTCTTTTATTCATTTTTTGTTCAAATTTGGTATTACAGTATTAACAGCGAAATACCATATTTTTTAGCCACCGATGATGTCGGTGGTGTCAGTTATACTCGAAAACATCGTTGGTAAATTTTTATATTTACATGATGATACAGTATTTACATGTTGATATTGTATTTCTTGGTCACCGCTGGCGATGTCATCGATGAATTTTTTGTATTTACACAGCAATACAGTTTTATTAGAGTAATACTATATTCCCCTGTAGCTAGCGGTCCGACAAAGTCATCGGTAAATTTTTTTTTTTGTATTTATACCATACACAATATTACTAGAGTAATACTGTATTTTTTGGCAATCGGTAGTGCCAGTAAAGTCATCAGTTAATTTTTTTATTACACGGTAATACAATATTATCAAAGTACTACTATAACTCTCAGATGCCGGTGGTGCCAGTGATGTCACCTATGAATTTTTATATTTACAAGGCAATACAATATTATTAGAGTAATATTGTATTTTTTAGCAGTCGATGGTTCGATGAAGTTGTCAATAAATTTTTGTATTTACATAGTAATTTTGGTAATACTGTTTCTCCCAATCGCCGGTGGTATCGTCGGTGAATTTTTGTATTTACACGGTAATACAGTATTACCAAAGTAATATTGTATTTTACGACCGCTGGAAGTCCGACGAAGTTGCCAGTGATTTTTTGTATTTACACGATAATATAGTATCACAAAAGTAATATGGTATTTTTTGATAGTAAGCGTTCCAGCGAAGTCATCGGTGAATTTTTAATATTTACACAATGATGTAATATTATGAGGGTAATATTGTATTTTCTAGCTGCAGACGATGTCGACAAAGTTGTATGTGAATTTTTGTATTTACACTATAATACAATATTACTAGAATAATATTGTATTTTTCGACCACCAGTGGTGACGACGAGGGAGGAGGGTGACGGATATAGAGAAGAAAGAAGAAGGGGTATTTTAGGGTTTTGGTTCTCAATTCCTCATAAGATTTTATTCCATTTATCATGATATGCTATTTATTACACATTTTGAAATTATATGACATTATTTACCAAGTTTTAGCCTAAATAAGTTATTTTGCTCTTTCTCCCAAAAAGAAATTATTGTAAAACATCTCTATTGGGGTGTTAATAAAGTGGATTCAACAGTTTGGATTAATCCACAATCCAAATCAAAACTATCATATTAAGAAATTCTCAATTTGTTACCAATATAAAAATTCCCCCAACTTAGTCCAATACAATCCAAAATTATTAAATTTTATGCATTTGATTCCTCGTATGTCAGGGAGTGGACTTAGGATTTGATGTTAGGTTGTACCTAAAAAATCATATAAAACGTAGTGAAATAGGGTTTTTAAATTTTTTTTAAACTTTTAAGATCTTTCTCATAACGATGTACAATAATTGAATAAAAGACAAGTTATGGGTTTGGCAATAGCTCTAAATGATCAAGCATTTCAAAACCTTCGATCTTTCTCGCTATTCTCCTCCTTTTGGATTAACTAGTGTATGGGCATTAGTGAGATCTCTTAAATTATCTCCTTAATGTCTCCTTCTAACTTTTTTCAACAAACATTCTTTATGGTTTTAGAGGGGAGAGCAATAAAGAACATAGGATGGAGGCCAATAGAAAAGTTTGCTAAAAATAGAACCTTTAATATCTATTTATAGACATACTAATCGAAGTTAGTTGGAGCAAAATCCCATGAAGATTTTATAAAAAATCACGCCTACCCTAGCGTAGTTGGGTTTGATTTTTAGTTCTCCAACAGTAGAGTGACATGTATCACAACTGTCTCTAAGTGTGTGATTCTACATTCATCTAGTATCTAACCGAGATTTGATTGAGATATTATTTATTTTAACTTTTAAAATAAATATTTTTCATGGCTTTCTTAATTATTTATATTATCTATTAAAATAAATAATTATCCAGAACTATCTTTTTCAAAACTTTTTTGAAAAAGATATTTTTCCTACACTGAAATTACAAATACATCACATGAAAATAATGTGACAAATTTAAATCTCCCATCATGGCATTGGCGCTACATGTATTCCCATAGTATAGTGTGTGTGGCACCATACACAGTCTAGTGGACTACTGTTTGAATTTACAATGCTACCTTATAAATTAGATATAGTCCAAGAAATTTCCATTGACCGTCTAAAAGAATATTATGAAGCTAGCAAGGAGATCTAGTAGACATTATATAATTTTAGCTCCAATAGTTATTTATAATTTAATTATCTCATAATTAGACTAATAATAATTATTAAATTTGGTTTGCACCACTAATAGAAACCAAAGTTGTGCGCTTAAAGGATATACATTAATCATATAAAAAGTTGTTAATAAGGCCGTCTATTGATATAATCATTTTCTATGTCATAATACCCTCCATAATAATGTTCATAATTAGATCTAGGATTATGGTCTTCTGTGTAACCTCTCTAATTACTTCTTTATCCATGAGTTCCTTTAATTCTCTGATAGGTGTCCTCTTTATGAATAAACCAAAAATGAGGATTTGGGTAATATTTGATATCTATGTCAAATAGCAAGGGCTCTTCACCTAAATTCTCGAATTAATCCTAATGGGAATATTATCTTATCATCTTATCCAGTAAAAGTCACAGTATTTGCATATCTATGAATAGTATTTCTAGCTACCTATATACTATGTCTCCAATATATCAAGTTTTAATCGTGTTTTTATATATCTCATCTATTGGAGATCAAAAGACATAATACATAGATGTGAGTTTAGTAATTACCTCAGGATTAAGGTATGATCTATAAAATGACTAACAATGATAAAATTCTAATTTGTTGTTTTGAAATTACACAAATAATGAAATTCTATTTTGGTCTTGGTTTAATGTGTTCTAAACACACTAATGTCTCTATCTAGTAATCATTATATTAGTGTAATCCAGATAAGATTATTATACTTTATTAGGAATAATCATAATCTTAAGCAAGATAAAGTATCTTGGTTTATCTTTTGATTGTAAACTAAAGTTTATACTAAGTATACATAATGATATCCTATGCATAATGAACACTTAATGAACATGATTATGGCCTTTTCTGTGTATTGAGGCCTTTACGATTTTTGCACACACACATACATACACGCACACATATATGTACACATCAAGATATACATATAGGAGAATAAACGAAATTTTTTTATTAATTATGTAATACTTTATATATTATGTCTTTTGGAATTTACATTATGCTACAAAAGCACAAATTCCAGCATTCTCATACTTATGTCATAATATATGTGACATCTCTTAAATTGCCATCCCTTCAAAATGACCCTCAAAACTTTTCGCTTGTAAAGTTTTGATAAAAGGATCGGCTAGGTTATTATCCAAATCAAATTTGCAAATTGTCGCATCACCCAGCTGTGCTATGTCTCTTATGAGATGTTAGTTTCTCTGAATCTGTTTTCTTCTTTGATGGCTTTTTAGCTCTTTTGCATTTGCAATCGTAGCATTGTTACACAGTACATCGTTATCTATCACTCAAGGTGAGGGACAATCTCTATATTCCTCAAGAAGTTACAAAGCCAGACAGCCTCTTTTGTAGCTTCTGAAGTTGCAACATATTCGACTTCCATGAAAGAGTTAGCAACACATGACCACTTAATACTTCTCCACACTACAACTCCACCATTCAGGGTAAACACTGAGCCTGAAGTTGACTTCCTTGAATCTATATCAGATCAAAAATTAAAGTCTATGTAACTAACAGGAGGAAGATCAGATCTTGAATACAGAAGCATATAATTTCTTATTCTCCAGAAATATATAAGAATATGCTTCACTGATTCCTAATGTCTTTCTCTTAGATTCGATTGGTGTTGACCTAAATTTGTGCTGATAACTCCGTGTCCTTCCGAGCCTACAAGAGATTCCACTAATGAGCAATTCCAAGCGTATGATCATTGGAAAGATGCCAATGATCGGCCTGCTGCTATATTATGGCCAGCATGAATAACTCGTTGCAGCGTCAACATGAGGATTATGAGACTGTTAGGCAGATCTTGGATAATTTGGAAGGCATGTTTAGAGGCCAAGCCTTAACAAAGGGGCAAAGGGTGCTTCAAAAACTCTTGAACTACAAGCAGAGACCGGGGACATCTGCAAAGGAGCATATGATGTTAGTCATAGGTTACCTTGCTGAGGCTTAGACCAATGGAGCTGACATCAATGCTGAAACTCAGATGACTATGGTCTTTGAGACTTTATCTAACGAATTTATTCCATTTAGAGCTACATTTAATCTGAGCAATAGATGGGAATTGACCTTGACGGAGTTGATGAAACAGTTACAGGAGTTCAAACTGTTAATCAGGGAGCCTCTTGCTGGTGGCAAGGCTAACTTGTCAGCTACCTCTGGTTCCAATCCTAACCCTAGGAATGGAAAAAAGCAACGATCTAAAAATGGGAAGTCTTCTGTTCTTGCAAACGGCAAGAACAAGAAGAAAAAGAAGAAGAACTCAAAAAAACTAAAGTGCTTCTTTCGAAGGAAGGTCGGGTACATAAAAAAAAATTGCAAAGACTTCCTTTCTCGAGGAGGTATGTGTGATCTTTTGTATTTAGAAACTTGTTTGGTTGAGGAATCCCAATGACATTTAGGTCATAGATTCCAGAGCAACTAATCATGTTTGTGTTTCTTTGTAGGGGTTTAAAAGAAATGAGAAGTTTGCTGCATGAAGACTTCATGCTTCGGATGGGCGATGGATTCTTGGTCTTAGCTGAAGCAGTGGGAGATGTCTATCTGTATTTTGATAATTATAGGAATTTGATTTTGTGAGATTGTTTTTATGTTCCTAAATTTAAAAAGAATTTAATTTCTGTAGCTTGTTTATTTAAAGACTCTTGTTTGGTTTCTTTTAATAATAAAGTGGTGATTCGTAAAAACAAATCTTTTATCTATTCTAGATGGATGTAAAATAAACTATATTTTATCAAACCTAAGATGGACTTACTACTTAATGCTGAGATGAATGATAATAACTCTAAAAGACTTAAAACTTCTCACTCTAATAAGACTTATGTTTGGCATTTGTGACTTGGTCATATTAACCTGAATAAGATTCAAAGGCTGATAAGAGATGGACCTTTATGTCACTTAAAGGTAGAATCTATACCGCAATGTGAATCTTGTTTGAAGGGTAAAATGACCAAAAAACCATTTGGGTCTAAGGGCAATAGGGTCGAAGGGGTTCTAGAACTTGTGCATAGTGATGTTTGTGGACTGATGAACATTCGGGCATGATGAGGGTATGAGTACTTCATCACTTTTATTAACAATTACTTAAGGTATGGGTATATGTACCTAATGCACTACAAAAGCAAAACTTATGACAAGTTCAGGGTGTTTCGGGCTGAAGTAGAAAAGCAATTGGGTAGACCTATAAAGGCACTTCGATCTAATTGAGGTGGTGAATACCTTTCTGATGAGTTCTTGGGACACTTATTAGAGAATGAGATTTTATCCTATTTGACTGTGCTGAGCACTCTGTAGTAGAATAGCATGGTTGAGAGAAGAAATAGGATTTTATTGGACATAGTTAGGTCCATGATAAATTATTCATCATTACCTTTGTCCTTTTGGGGATTTGCACTACAAACTTCATGTTATCTTTTGAATAATGTGCCTTCAAAATTGGTTCCTAAAACTTCTCACGAGTTGTGGATGAGGAAGAGGACTTCCTTAAACTATATTCGTATACGGGGGTGTCCAACTCATGTCCTGTTTAGGGATGAGAATAAGTTTAAAGCACGCTCAAAAGTTTGTGTGTTTGTAAGATATCCAAAAGGAACTAAAGGGGGTGATTTCTATAACCCAAAGGAAAATAAAGTCGTGGTTTTAACTAATGCAACTTTTCTTGAGGAAAGTTACATGAACGACTGTAACGCCCCTATATGGGGGTTAACAGTTTTTAATGAGATAAAATAAAAATAAATAATAAAAGTAAAACCTTAAAAATAAAATTTGCCCGGGACTTAAATGAAAACTCTCAACTCAAAAATAAAAATATAAACGACAAATAAACCACAGTTTTAATGTAGCACCTTAAATTTAATAATATAAACTGTTGTCATCATCATTTTATCCCTCAACACATTGTAATACAGCCACAGAAAGTAACAATTGATGCTTACATTATCATGAAGAACATTCTCAACAATTGAAGCAGTCCCAATGTAATATAGCTACATCACTTCCTCAACTATATTTTTCGTAGCCACCTCACACTTAGTGAGTCCTGAAAAGATATAAACATAAGGGAATGAGCAACACTATGCTCAGTAGAGAAAACCATTACTCACCTTTAGGTTTTTATCATTACCACATTAAAACCTGCATGGTTAATAAGTTACATCATATTCCAGATTATGAGGTTTATTATGATCACATCTTATGGATACCGTAGTTAATCATTACCAAGTGTCATAATTACACATTTATACAAATATTACCAATTATCATTGTTCCTAGGTATCCATGTTAAATTGAGTATCACTCAACTCATCGAAACCCAAATGGGCGCACTTGATCACCCTATAAACATTCCAAGGGTGTTCCGGTGAGGGGACATCAAGCCCCGAGTCCTCACCAAATCAATTCCTGTACAGTGTGTTCTGGGACTTTCAACCCAAGGAAGCGTCATCGCCTTCCCCCTATTTTACCTTTTAGGGTATTCATGCCCAAGGACGTAACCGTCGCCCTCTTCATGTCTCACAATTTCTCTATATTGAATCATTATTAATAGAGTTAGTTTTCCTAACCATGCTTCTCAATTTATAACATGTGTCAATTCATTATGTTCCTCGCCGTACAATACAAGACGAGTCCATGTCATAGTTTCATATGTGATACTCATATAATATCAGTTCAACATAGATATAAATATATTGCGGCAAAACAATCAATTTTAATTCTATAAAAACCTCACAAAAGATGAGTAATAGAATCCCTACCTTTTAAGCTTATCAACAGTCTCTTAATCCTGGAATCAATTAACGTTAGCTCCATACTCCCTTGATCCTAAGGCGTGCATAAGGACAATTAAAACTAAAGCACAACATACAACTACATTCATAAAATTTATTTTAATTTAATCTTAGAATTTCAAGAAATAACCACTGCCCATAGAGGTATTACAAAGTTTAACAATATAAATTTTCTGTCTAGGGCATATACACTTAGACTTCATACATATGCTCCAAAATAGCAACAAACATATACTTAGGTTTAAGAACGCAAATTTGAATAATCCTTTAGTATAAAAGAAAATTTATAAATGAAAGACTAAATTTGTTCATAAGATTCTAACCTCGGATTATGGTTAGTTGGAAGCTTGAAATGGCTTCAAAACAGGTTCCTTTAGTTCGGTATGACTGAAATTCTTGCTCAAATGGAGGTGATGGTGGCTGATTTTTATGGCTGCCTTGAATAAGTTCTCTAAGTATTTTGCTTCAGCAAAGAAATGAGAAGAAGAGTGTGGGAACCGTGGAAGAGAAAGGAAGAAAAGATGAAGTCTTTGAAGAGAAGTGATAGAAACAATTATAGAAGAGACATGTTGAAGCATGTCACGGAGGAAATAAAGAAAATGAGGGTCAAGAGTAGTTGGAAAAGATATCCTTATGTCTCATCTAAAGACTTTAACACACATAATGCCAATATGACATTTTTGAGATTTATTAGAAGTTCTAAGGCTTTTTAGTAATCATACTAAATAAATATAGGAGAATTTTAGAAAATTTAAAAATAGATAAAAATAAATATTATAAAATAAATTTAAATGAAGCAATTTTTTTTATACATTAAAAATTAATTTAATTACCTCAATACCCGTTAGGAGAATAACGGGTGTCACAGCTCTACCCCCCTTAAAGAAATTTCGTCCTCGAAATTTCAATTCTAGCAATACTAGTAAAAATTTTGATTCCATTATGATTCCAATTCCGAGTCTAAACCGTTAATGTTGTTTGTCCTCCAAATTTAAGTTATTGTATCTCCACTTATTTACTTGCATAATAAATCTTACTCCTAAATCCCTCAATGAGAGTATTTCTGACAAGTTTCAACTTATAACACCGTATAATAGTCTAAGAATCTGATCAGGCATACATATTGACCATATCATGATTCCAGTCCTTCATTGTCCATGGACTGTGATTTACAATCACATTTAAGGAGATTGCCAGAGAAATTTTATATACTTCATCTTTAGGTTCCTTTTCCTTTTTGAGTAAGGAAAAGTCAAATATATTTGATTTCATACCTCAACTAATAAACTAAAACATAATCATAAAACATATATCACAAACACTTTTATTCAAAACTATACATTAAACTTACTCATAGAGATATTAAACGGAATCTCAGAGTTGCAAACATACCCAGCATATTTTTCATTAAACAACTATCCTCATGACACAAACATTCAATCCAAATAATATACTCATATTTCATATGGAATATCCCCATAACTGACTCTGGTACTTCCACATAATATTAACAGAATATTACACATTACAAACATAATACGGATACGTTTCGAGAGTACAAGGCACTCCGTATACCAGCTATCCATATCATGCATGCTTAGAGGATACAAAAACATCGATAAACAAAAGATCGGACCTTAAGAAGGATGCGTTTCGAGAGCATCAAGTACTCCGTATCCAGCCATCCCGGCATTAGGCTCAATGAATCTAAAAGATTGAACAACGACGTACCACAAGAAACACAGAATACAAGGTAAACGGTTATTCGTAACACACGAAATACGGACACACATGCCTACATGCCAAAGATAAAACAAAAAGATTACAGATGGAGATTCAAATCAATTGGCCGCTCCCGGCTTTCCCTTTCCCATTCAAGCTTGGATGTTGCAGTGTCGGATTCTGGATGTATGATTTGCATTTTATCTATCAATTCCTCAGCTGTTGAAGCAGTGACAAAGATTTGTCTCTCCGATTCTGTAGTGATGTTTTCTTCCACAGCGTAATCTAGAAATTTCAAAAGACCGTCATAAAAACCCTTTACGTTCAGCAGTCCCAAAGGTTTGGAATAAAAGCCCAACAATTGCCCACAAGCAACTATAAATATTTCCTCAAGAGTACCTAGACCACCAGGTAATGCTATAAAAGCATCAGAATTATAGATTATGTCTTTAAAATTTATAGGGATACTCCTGACTCCTTCTCCCTTACCTATGGCTTCCTTACAAAGGTTTCCTTCAACTGGAATATGAGGCCAAATTCTTACATCAGTAGCGTCGCTAGACCTACCTGCTAGTGCCATATTTACCATCATTTTTATACTACCACCCCCATAGATTATGTTAATCTTCTTGCGTGCTAGGACTTGCCCTAAGTGATTTGCAGCTTCTAAATAAGCTTTATCTTTTCCAAGGCTGGAACCACAAAAGACACAGACATTCTTTATTTTCTTCGTGGACTGGGAGGTAGACATATTTGATTTATAGAAGTGGTTGCTTAATGTCTGCTCCACTTAGACTTCGGGTTCTACATGAGATTTTAAAGATGAGAAATATACAAAAAGGGCTAAAGAGATAGACGAGTAGGTAATGAAAAGGTAATCCAAAGATTTAAACAAAATCTTGTGCGGATAAGAAAGTAAGATAAGGTGATTGATAGTTTACAGAAAATCTGATTCACTTTTTGAAAAAGATTAGACTCTAATTGTATAACTTTTGACAATTGAGAACAATTTGACAGAAGACCCTCTTGACACAACTGTAGACTTTTTGACAAATATACACCAAGTCTAAAAATTTAATATAAACGACAAATACTGTAAAACTTTTGAAATTTGAGACACAAATCTTGAAATATCTGGATAAGCTTTTCAAAATTCAAACATATTACTGTACCGTATGTAACGTGTCTGATAAGATAATATATTTTATTATATATATATTTAAGAAAATCATAAATTAAATAAGATATTAACACTTACTGTATCAATCTAATAATCACAATTATTTCAAACACAAAAGCAAATATTCTGAGTAAAAGAAAAACACAAACTGTTGAACATCAGCTAAAACTGCTTCAAATAAGTAAAGACTAAATAACCTTTATAGAGCGATGACTTATTCCCCATCCAGTTTTCTTATGGCTTGGCAAACAGAATCTAGAAATACCATATTCCTGAGGCGTTGTCTTTCTGTATAAAATTTAGGCCAGAGTTTAAAAATAGCTCCTTGAACATATCCACTAGGGTGACCGTGGAGAGGAGGATGGATACTATCCAAGTTCTCCTTTGAAAGTCCATTCCTACAAAACCTTATTTTATCCTCTCTATTCGTAGACATATAACCAGGTGAAGTACATTTACCGTTACAATTTTGTCTTCCACATTTGTTACAAGTGACCACGATGGCACGAGCTCTTCTTTTCATTGCACTACGACTGGTACCTGTTCCTGGTAAACCGACATCTTGACTAAAGTCACTCGGACGGATTTTCCCCTCTATCAACATTCTCACATCACAAGGGATGCCAAAACGCATAAGAATCCACAACCGAGTAATTCTAGCCTTATATTTCTTTCTAAGAATCTTTTGGGAGAGTGATGGGAAATACTTTCTCAGGTGTTGGTACTTTGGGTCCATGATGAGATGAAAGAAGAGTAAATAGAAAGGAAAAATTAAGATAGTAAATTGCAGAATCCTAGAATTCCTTCTTCTTTTAGAGAAAAAGAAGAATTTCTAATGAAAAAGAAGTGGATTTGCGATTTAGAGAGAAAATAACAAATTAAGAGAGAAAAAGTGAACTCGGAGAAATAAACTCTTATGCACAGTAAACGTATATGTAAACAATAATTAAACCACTGTATATGACACGTATAGAGACCACGTGGGAGAGACAGTGTGAATCAAACTGATTTAAGATTTGAACTAGGCCCAAATGTTCTCAGTTGAAAATGGTCAGGTTGTTTCGGGCCTTAACACATTTAGAACGAGTTAAATAACAAACATAAAATTGAAAACCAATTTGTATAAATCTTAAACCCAATTCAAAGTCCACTATAGATAAAGTTAACTATAAACAACAAATCTAATTTAACGACAACAAGGATCTTCCTGAATGATATTTAAAATCATTTCATAACAACATAATCCTCCAGCAACTCAAATAATTTTGTTTTAATCAAAACCTTATTGAACAATACATACACCCATATGTTATTCCTAATACTTAACATCTATCAATGGATTCATCATTATTACTACCAAGGGTTTAGAATGCGACTAACCTTGAAATCAATACGATTTACGTCTTTCAACGTAGACCATATCAACGAACAAAGACACTAGATGTTACTACTTAAGAACATCTACAATCCCCACAATTCTACTCATACAATATATAATTTCCTCATATAACAAAACCTTAGGTAACCAAAAGATTCACTGATACACTTAAATACAATGTACGTAACGAAATATTCCAATTTTGAGATTCATGCATTCTAGACTTTACACAGTCTTAACAGACCAAAAGTCTAACATTTATCTCTCTCAAGATTCAATACCATGATTCCCAACTTATATCATATTCCTCAAATAAATAGAACTTTTAAGAAAAGACATTGACACTTATGTGCTCCATCGAATCCACACATAATCATTACTTAGGTTTGAATCAATTACGAAAAATTTGGCATATCTATGTCAAACTTTAAAATCAATAAATCAAGCCTTATATTTCTTATTGTTTTTCACGAGACAAGAGGCTATTAAATCCTCGTATCTACACGAATTTCTCATCGTTTATACGAATTAAATATGCTTAGAGATCCAAATATTATACGAATCTCTCATAAGCATTCTACTTATAAACTCATTTCATATAATTATCATTCCCTCATAACTATTAATACTTTCCTTCTATATAATTATTGTACTCATATAACTATTAATATTTTCATTCTATGGCCTTTCCATGTTACATCCTTCTAGACTGTATAAATCAATGTGAAGGTTCATTTTGATGATGACAATGAAAATTCAGCTTCAAAACCATCTCAAAAATATATATTTTTTTAAAGTGGTGCTACACTCTCTAGGTTAACCGAACCTAGGCTCTGATACCAAAAATTCTGTAACGCCCCTATATGGGGGTTAACAGTTTTTAATGAGATAAAATAAAAATAAATAATAAAAGTAAAACCTTAAAAATAAAATTTGCCCGGGACTTAAATGAAAACTCTCAACTCAAAAATAAAAATATAAACGACAAATAAACCACAGTTTTAATGTAGCACCTTAAATTTAATAATATAAACTGTTGTCATCATCATTTTATCCCTCAACACATTGTAATACAGCCACAGAAAGTAACAATTGATGCTTACATTATCATGAAGAACATTCTCAACAATTGAAGCAGTCCCAATGTAATATAGCTACATCACTTCCTCAACTATATTTTTCGTAGCCACCTCACACTTAGTGAGTCCTGAAAAGATATAAACATAAGGGAATGAGCAACACTATGCTCAGTAGAGAAAACCATTACTCACCTTTAGGTTTTTATCATTACCACATTAAAACCTGCATGGTTAATAAGTTACATCATATTCCAGATTATGAGGTTTATTATGATCACATCTTATGGATACCGTAGTTAATCATTACCAAGTGTCATAATTACACATTTATACAAATATTACCAATTATCATTGTTCCTAGGTATCCATGTTAAATTGAGTATCACTCAACTCATCGAAACCCAAATGGGCGCACTTGATCACCCTATAAACATTCCAAGGGTGTTCCGGTGAGGGGACATCAAGCCCCGAGTCCTCACCAAATCAATTCCTGTACAGTGTGTTCTGGGACTTTCAACCCAAGGAAGCGTCATCGCCTTCCCCCTATTTTACCTTTTAGGGTATTCATGCCCAAGGACGTAACCGTCGCCCTCTTCATGTCTCACAATTTCTCTATATTGAATCATTATTAATAGAGTTAGTTTTCCTAACCATGCTTCTCAATTTATAACATGTGTCAATTCATTATGTTCCTCGCCGTACAATACAAGACGAGTCCATGTCATAGTTTCATATGTGATACTCATATAATATCAGTTCAACATAGATATAAATATATTGCGGCAAAACAATCAATTTTAATTCTATAAAAACCTCACAAAAGATGAGTAATAGAATCCCTACCTTTTAAGCTTATCAACAGTCTCTTAATCCTGGAATCAATTAACGTTAGCTCCATACTCCCTTGATCCTAAGGCGTGCATAAGGACAATTAAAACTAAAGCACAACATACAACTACATTCATAAAATTTATTTTAATTTAATCTTAGAATTTCAAGAAATAACCACTGCCCATAGAGGTATTACAAAGTTTAACAATATAAATTTTCTGTCTAGGGCATATACACTTAGACTTCATACATATGCTCCAAAATAGCAACAAACATATACTTAGGTTTAAGAACGCAAATTTGAATAATCCTTTAGTATAAAAGAAAATTTATAAATGAAAGACTAAATTTGTTCATAAGATTCTAACCTCGGATTATGGTTAGTTGGAAGCTTGAAATGGCTTCAAAACAGGTTCCTTTAGTTCGGTATGACTGAAATTCTTGCTCAAATGGAGGTGATGGTGGCTGATTTTTATGGCTGCCTTGAATAAGTTCTCTAAGTATTTTGCTTCAGCAAAGAAATGAGAAGAAGAGTGTGGGAACCGTGGAAGAGAAAGGAAGAAAAGATGAAGTCTTTGAAGAGAAGTGATAGAAACAATTATAGAAGAGACATGTTGAAGCATGTCACGGAGGAAATAAAGAAAATGAGGGTCAAGAGTAGTTGGAAAAGATATCCTTATGTCTCATCTAAAGACTTTAACACACATAATGCCAATATGACATTTTTGAGATTTATTAGAAGTTCTAAGGCTTTTTAGTAATCATACTAAATAAATATAGGAGAATTTTAGAAAATTTAAAAATAGATAAAAATAAATATTATAAAATAAATTTAAATGAAGCAATTTTTTTTATACATTAAAAATTAATTTAATTACCTCAATACCCGTTAGGAGAATAACGGGTGTCACAACGACTTTAAGCCTTGAAGCAAAGTGGTGCTTAAGGAGTTGAGGAGTGATTTGATCACTCCAGCGGTTCCGAATAAAATCGTTCCAATCAATGTAGAAAAATCAAATGAACCTGAATAACAACCTAAGGGGCTTCAGCGTAGTAGGAGGATCAGGCATCAACCCAAGAGGTATATGTTCAATGGTAAGGCCTACTTGGTTGAACCGGATGAACATGACAAGGATCCTTACACTTACGCGGAGGTTATGCAAGATATTGATTTGAAACTCTGGACAGAGGCCATGAACATAGAGATGAAGTCTATGGAAACTAATCAGATCTAGGAGCTTGTAGATCTTCCCGAAGGGGTAAAACCCATAGGGTGTAAGTGTATCTATAAGAGAAAGAGAGGAGTGAGTGGAAAGGTCGAACCCTATAAGGCTCGGCTTGTAGCTAAGGGATACACGCAAAAGGAAGGAATCGATTACAAAGAAACTTTTTTGCCTATAGCCATGCTTACATCCATCCGGACTCTCTTGTCTATAGCTGCCATACTCAACTATGAGATTTGATAGATATATGTCAAGACAACTTTTCTAAATGGCTATCTTAATGAGTCCATTTATATGGAACAACCAGACGGGTTCAAGGCCAAGGGTCGGGAGGGTAAAGTTTGTAAGTTGCTAAAGTCAATTTATAGACTCAAGCAGGCTTCTTGTTCTTGGAACATAAGATTTGATCAAGTAATCAAGACTTATAAGTTTGCACAAAATATGGACAAATCATGTCTATACAAACACATTAAAGATGGGAATGTGGTTTTTCTACTGCTCTAAGTAGATGACATTCTGCTAATTGGCAATGTTGTTGGGGCATTGTCATTGGTTAAATTATGGTTGACTAAGAAGTTTGACATAAAAGACTTAGGAGAAGCTAATTTTGTTCTCGGTATCCAGATCTTTCGAAATAGGAAGAACAAAATGGTAGCTTTGACCTAGGCTGGCTACATAGATAAGATTCTTAAGAAGTTTGCAATACAAGATTCCAAGAAAGGTGGGCAACCATCTAGGTCCAGAATTACTCCTTCTAAGAAAGACTCTCCAAAGTCTAAGGAAGAAAAAGAATACATGAAGTGTTGACATGTATGCCCTAAAGAGTAAAAATGTAATGTGTTTGGAGATATTTTTATCAATAAAGAATTTTTTTTATTATTTATATGCCAAATCTTGTCCTCTTTACGTTTATATTTGCTGAATGTATAATAAGCAAATAAAAGTCTAAGACTATTGGTCTAAACCTTTAAGAATTGGGCATATGATGAACAGATTATGCGGAAGACACGATTCTTAAGATGATGGTCTAAATCATAAAATCCACAATCAAGGGAACAAAGTTGGGCGCTTTATTCATGCAAAGATTGTTATGTTATCTAAACCATAACGGAAAATAGTTTGTCTTGGCCATCGGAGGAAGACTCCACGAATAGAAACATTGGTGCATTGTCATGAGTGATGATGCATTAGATCGAGACATAAAGTGAATTGATTTATATTAATAATTCTGTCTCGGCAAATTGATTCACTTTAGACAATCATTCGTATTGTATCTTAATCTTGAGATGAATAGTGGCCCGTTGTCTTGACTTATGTCTTTTGATATACCAACGGGTGACATCCATATTTTATATTGGTGCATATGCCAATACGTTGGAGGCATGACTCTTGATAGGATAGACCTGTTTTTCATAGATATGGAATCTATAGCTCCCCTTTAGGAGTAAATGATATCCTTTTATATGCATTATCATGTAATTGAAAAACTAGAGTGCTCAACCATTTAGATACATAGGTGTAATTAAATGGTATACCATCTTTGGATGGTAAGTTTTTCGATGGTGAGATAATGGAACATAAGATAAAAATAATTGGGAAGGTAAGACATAATATATCCTTAAGTCGATTATGAATAATCCTATGGAGATACAATACATTATGACATGTCATAGAGACTTAGCTATACAAGCTTTGTAATTCTATATAGTTCAAGAGTGTAGCTCTAAGCTTTTAGTGAAGTAGCGTTAGAGTTGATAATTATGAAATGTATATCTAGGATATTGGGTTTCATAATTATTGAGAGCTTAAACTATATAGGTCCATCAGGTCCCTTTTGCTAGCTCATGAAAAATCTTGTAACGATACGGCGTGCTTTTCCAATAATTGGTGACTTGTATCAAATTATCATGTTGGCTGAAACTTCGATAGGATCAGATAATTCATGTCAGTTTATTGGTTGAATTAATTTTGCAAAAATTAATTCAAGATAAACTTGTCAAATTATCAAAATTAGATAATTCATATATGTTTATTGGTTTGATTAATTTAGAATTAATTCAAGATAAACTTGTTAAATTATTAAGAATATTTATTTTCTTAGAGATTATCTAGATATGACTGTTTTAATTAGATAGCTTCTCTATTAGGTTATTTGAATTAAAACTAAGGCTCTATCTCAAGAATCTCGGGTGGAAAATAAAAGATTCACAGGAATCATTTATCATAAGTTCGACAGGCCAATCTTTAAGTTCGGCCCGTCGATGGAGTAAGTCCGGTAGGCTGATTTGCCAGTTCGGCCTGCCAACCGAGTGATGAAAAGATCACACGTCTTCACGCAAATTTTATCAGATATTGATCCTGATTTGAATTTTGTAGGCCTTATCTAATAAGGACTAACTCCTAGGCTTAAACTCTGTAAATAGGGACTGAGACTCATAAGTTATTTAGATTAATTGAGAGATTAAGAGTGAGACTCTACTGGTGAGACTCTAAAACTCCCTGTGAGCTATCGTTCACACATCACAAACTATAGCTTTAGGTTTTCTTAATTGGTTGGAAGGAGAGTCGCCTAGTGGAAGAGCTGTACGAGTGTGCCTACACACACATTGATCGTGGATAGAGAATAGCAAAGAAGACTTGTTGGTTGAAGCTCTTTTGGAATGTTACTTCTCTTACATGGATTGTGGAGCTTTTCGGCAAACAAGATTAGTAAGATTTGGTTAATTTATGCATATAGCATGTCAAACTTGTGTTTTAAAAAATACTCTAGTATAAAAAATTTTAAAATTCTATTGCGTACTATTTTTCCAACATGAAGAGGGTGCCTTATGCTTTGGCAATTGGTAGTCTCATGTATGCCATGCTTTTCGCACGAGCGGATATTTGTTATGCGGTTGGGATAGTAAATCGATTTCAGGCGGATCTGGGACCAAACTATTGGGTTACAGTCAAGCATATTTTCAAGTACCTGAGAAGAACTCGAGGGTATATGCTTTTGTATTCGGGTGAGGACTTAACTCCTCTAGGATTCACTGATTCAGATTTTCAATCCTGTTTGGATTCGAAGAGATCGACTTCAAGTTTTGTGTTTACTCTGGGTAGTGGTGCCATTAGTTGGAGAAGTGTAAACCAAGATTGCACTTTGGATTCAACTATGGAGGCCGAGTATGTGGCAGCTAGTGATGCTTTGAAAGAAGCAGTGTGGCTTCTTAAGTTCCTTAGGGATCTTGAGGTAGTTCCTTATATGGATAAGACGGTATCGTTATACTGTGATAATAGTACAACGGTAGCTAATGCTAAGGAACCAAGATTTCACAAGAAGAGTAAACAAATTGATCAAAAGTATCATGTGATAAAGGACTTCATAGAAGGCGGGCATGTCGTTGTGTGCAAAATTACATCAGAGGATAATTTAGCTGATCCATTCACGAAGACACTTACTAGGAGAGTCTTCGAGAGGCATGTAGAAGTTATGAGGATGCAAGTGGGAGATTGTTAGACCTGTATGCCCTTAAGAGTAAAAATGTAATATGTTTTTGAAGGCATTTTTATCAATAAAGAGTTTATTTATTATTCATATACCAAAACTTGTCCTTTTTACGATCATATTTGTTAAATGTATGATAAGCAAACAAAAGTCTGAGATTGTCGATCTAAACCTTTAGAATCAGGCATATGATGGACAAATTAAGCGAAAGACATAAATCTAAACGAGACGGTCTAAATCATAAGATCCGCAATCGAGGGAATAAAGTTGGGAGCTTTATTCATGCAAAGATTGTTATGTTGTCTATATCCTTATTGGGAGAGGATTTGTCTTCACCACCAGAGGTGAACTCCGCGAATAGAAACATTGGAGTATTGTCATAGGTGATGATGTGTTGGATCGGGACATAAAGTGAATTGATTTAGATTAATAATTCTATCTTAGCAAATTGATTCACTTTAGACAATCATATGTATTGTATCTTAATCCTACGATGAATAGTAGGCCGTTGTCTTGACTTATGTCTTTTGATGTACTAAAATTTGACATCCATATTTTATGTTGGTACGCATGCTGGTACGTTAGAGGCATGCGTAGTCCTGTTATTCATAGATATGGAATCCATAGCTCTTCTTTAAGAGTAGATAATATCCTTTTATATGCATTATCCTATACTTAGAAAACTAAAGCGCTCAACCATTTGGATACATAGGTGTAACCAAATGGTATACCATCTTTGGATGGTAAGCTTTCCAATGATGAGATAATGGAATGTAAGATTCAAGAAGGTAAGAAATTAATTATTCTTAAACCGATTATGGATAATTCTATAAAGGTACGACACATTATGATATGTCATGGAGACTTAGGTATACAGGCTTCTTAATTCTATATACTTCAAGAGTGCAGTTCTAAGCTTTTAATGAAATAGCGTTGGAGTTGATAATTATAAAATATATATCTAGGATATTGGGTTTTATAATTATCGAGAGCTTGAACAATATAGGTCCGTCAAGTCCTCTTTGTTAGCTCATAAAAAATCCTGTAACGATACGACGTGCTTTTCCAATAATTGGTGACTTGTGTCAAATTATCAGATTGGCTGAAAATTCTTTAGGATTAGATAATTCACGTATGTTTGTTAGTTGGATTAATTTTGAATAAATTAATTTAAAATAATCTTGTTGAATTATTAGGAATATTTATTTTCCTAGAGATTATTTAGATATAACTATTTTAATTAGATAACTTCTCTATCAGGTTATTTGAATTAGAATTGAGGTTCTATCCCAAGAATCTTGGGTAGAAAATAAAAGATTCGTAGGGATCATTGATCGTAAGTCTGGCAGGCCGATCTTTAAGTTTGGCTTGCCGATGGAGTAAGATCGGCGGGCCGATTTGCCAATTCGGTCTGCCGACCGAGCGATAAATAGATAACGTGTTTTTTTCATAGATTTTATCAGATATTGATTCTGATTTGAGTTTTTTAGGCCTAATCTGATAAGGACTGACCCTTGGGCCTAACCTCTATAAAAAGGGGAGTGAAACTCATTGTTATTTACATTAGTTGAGAAATCTAGATGAGTGCTCTGCCAGTGAGACTCTGAAACTCCCTGGAGAGTTGTTGTTCACAAATCATGAACTATAAATTTTGGTATTTCTTGATTGGTTGGAAGGAGAGCTACTTGTGGAAGAGTTGTACGAGTGTGCCCACACACACACCAATCATAAATAGAGAATAGCAAAGAAGTTCAGTTGGTTGAAGTCCTTCAACAACTTCTTTTCTCTTCATAGATTGCGGAGCTTCTTCAGCATACAAGGTTAGTAAGATCTGGTTAATTTATGCATATAGTGTGTCAAACTTGTGTTTTTGAAAAATACTCTGGTATAAAATTTTTAAAACTCCACTGTGTACTATTTTTCCAACAATGTTTTCCCTCAACATGAAGTACTTATTCTTCCATTTTTGATTCGCCAACATAATTTCTTCGATGGCTATAGAGTTTTACAAGTAAGTTCCATGAATGTAGTGTCTTTTCGACTTGAAATTTTGCTTCAAGAAATATAAGGCCTTGAAGTCTTTGTAGTTGAACTTGACATCAGCTTCCTCCACGAAAACCAAAATGTACAACAAAAGCCTCCACGTATTTGGCATCAGTTGTGACACCTGTTATTCTCTTAACGGGTATTAAGGTAATTAAATTAATTTTTAGTGTGCCAACCAAAAAGTTTGCTTCATTTAAAATCCATTTCACAATATTTATTTTTATCTATTTTTAAATTTTCTAAAATTCTCCTATACTTATTTAGTATATTTACTGAAAAGCCTTGGAACTTCTAATAAATTTTGAAAATGTCATTTTGGCATTATGTGGGTTAAAGTCTCCAGAGGAGACATGAGGATATCTTTCCCAACTACTCTTGACCCTCATTTTCTTTATTTCTTCTGTGACATGCTCCAACATGTCTCCTCCATAATTTCTTCTATCACTCTCTTCAAAGACTTCATATTTTCTTCCTTTTTCTTCCACAGTTCCCACACTCTTCTTCTCATTTCTTTGGTGAAGCAAAATACTTAGATAACTTCTTCAAGGCAGCCATAAAAATCAGCCACCAACACTTCCATTTGAGTAAGGATTTCAGCCATATCGAAGTCAAGGAACCTGTTTTGAAGCCATTTCAAGCTTCCAACTAGCCATAATCTGAGGTTAGAATCTTATGAACAAATTTAGTCTTTCATTTATAATTTTTTTTATGCTTAAGGATTATTCAAATTTGTGTTCTTAAACCTAAGTATATGTTTTGTTGCTATTTTGGAGCATATGTATAAAGTCTAACTGTATACGCTGTAGACTAGAAAATTTATATTGTTAAACTTTGTAATACCTTTATGGGCAGTGGCACTTTCTTGAAATTATGGGATTAAATGCAAATGAATTTTATAAATTGGTTTGAATATTTAAAAAGTGGACATTCTAAGCTTTCTAACGAGCTATCATAGCCTAAATCAGAGTTGTATTTTATTTTTTATGAATTTTTCAATTTTTGGATTGGAAACTAGTAAACCTGCCAGTGGCAATATACTGCCCGTTTACGTTAAGTAAACCACTTGTTAACCCGTGTGATGATTGTAGATAGTGAATCTATCCTTTTTGCTAAAGTATACTGCCAGTTTGTCATGGTATACCGGTTACTAACCTGAACCAAGAGCCTATCTTTGCTTACCACCTAATTCCTTAATGTCTTATAATCTTTCCAATATTATCCTAAGTGATTGATGAATCTTATTAGGGACTAAAACATATAGATTACTTGTTTACATTTTATATTGTGTTAAGACAAAAATTGTTTACTATGGTATTCAAAAGAGATTTGCATAAAAGCTTTAATGGCAAACTAGTAAGATAGATTTACACATGATTTATTTATGAATGTGGTTATATGTTATGCTTTAGTTTTAATTGTCCTTATGCACGCCTTAGGATCAAGGGAGTGTGGAGCTAATGTTAATTGATTTTAGGATTAAAAGATTGGTGATAAGCTTGGAAGGTAGGGATTCTATTACTCATCTTTTGTGAGGTTTTTATGGAATTAAAATTGATTGTTTTACCGCAAGTTATATATATCTATGTTGAACTGCTATTATATTAGTATCACTGTAACGCCCCTATATGGGGGTTAACAGTTTTTAATAAAATAAAATAAAAATTAAAAATAAAAGTAAAACCTTAAAAATAAAGTTGTCCGGGACTTAAATGAAAACTCTCAAATCAAAAATAAAATATAAACGATGATTAAACCACAGTATAATGTAGTACCTTAAATTTAATAATATAAAACTGTCATCATCATTTCAACCTTCAACGCATTTTAATATAGTCACAGAAAGTAACAATTAATGCTTACATTATCATGAAGAACATTCTTAGCAATTGAAGCAGTCCCAACGTAATATAGCTACATAGCTTCCTCAACTATTTTTCTCGTAGCCGCCTCACACTTAGTGAGTCCTGAAAAGATAAAAATATAACGGAATGAGCAACAATATGCTCAATAGAGAAAACCATTACTCACCTTTAGGTTTTTATCATTACCACATTAAAACCTGCATGGTTAGTTAATAGTTATCATTATCTAGATTATGAGATTTATTATAATTATATTCCGTGGATACCATAGTTAATCATTACCGAGTTTCATACATATACATATATACAAATATTATAGTTCATCACTATTCCTAGGTATCCACGTTCAATAGAGTATCACTCAACTCATCGAAACCCAAATGGGGGCGCTTGATCACCCTCTAAACATTCTAAGGGTGTTCCGGTGAGGGGACATCAAGCCCCGAGTCCTCAACAAGTCGATTCCTGTACAGTGTGTTCTGGGACTTTCAACCCAAGGAAGCATCATCACCTTCCCCCTATTTTACCTTTTAGGGTATTCATGCCCAAGGACGTAACCGTCGCCCTCTTCACGTCTCACCATTTCTCTATATTTAATCATTATTAATAGAGTCAGTTTTCCTAACCATGCTTCTCAATTTATAACATGTGTCAATTCATTATGTTCCTCGCCGTACAATACAAGACGAGTCCATGTCATAGTTTCATATGTGATACTCATATAATATCAGTTCAACATAGATATATATATATCTTGCGGTAAAACAATCAATTTTAATTCTATAAAAACCTCACAAAAGATGAGTAATAGAATCCCTACTTTTCAAGCTTATCAATAATCTTTTAATCCTAGAATCAATTAACGTTAGCTCCATACTCCCTTGATCCTAAGGCGTGCATAAGGACAATTAAAACTAAAGCACAACATACAACTACATTCATAAATAAATCATGTGTAAATCTATCTTACTAGTATGCTATTAAAGCTTTTATGTAAATCTCTTTTGAATACCACAGTAAAGAATTTTTGTCTTAACACAATATAAAATGTAAATCTCTTTTGAATCAATTAACGTTAGCTCCATACTCCCTTGATCCTAAGGCATGCATAAGGACAATTAAAACTAAAGCACAACATACAACTACATTCATAAATAAATCATGTGTAAATCTATCTTACTAGTATGCTATTAAAGCTTTTATGTAAATCTCTTTTGAATACCACAGTAAACAATTTTTGTCTTAACACAATATAAAATGTAAACAAGTAATCTATATGTTTTAGCCCCTAATAAGATTCATCAATCACTTAGGATAATATTGGAAAGGTTGCAAGACATTAAGGAATTAGGTGGTGAGCAAAGATGGGTTCTTGGTTCAGGTTAGCAGCTGGTATACCATAACAAACTAACAGGTTTACTAGTTTACAATCCGAAAATTGAATAATTCATAGAAAATAAAATACAACTCCGATTTATGTTTATGATAGCTCGTTAGAAAGCTTAGGATGTCTACTTTTTAAATATGCAAACCAATTTATAAAATTCATTTTAATTTAATCCCAGAATTTCAAGAAATAGCCACTGCACATAGAGGTATTACAAAGTTTAACAATATAAATTTTCTATCTAGGGCATATACACTTAGACTTTATACATATGCTACAAAATAGCAACAAATATATACTTAGGTTTAAGAACGCAAATTTGAATAATCCTTTAGTATAAAAGAAAATTTATAAATGAAAGAATAAATTTGTTAATAAGATTCTAGCCTCGGATTATGGTTAGTTGGAAGCTTGAAATGACTTTAAAACAGGTTCCTTGACTTCGGTATGGCTGAAATTCTTGCTCAAATGGAGGTGATGGTGGCTGATTTTTATGGCTGCCTTGAAGAAGTTCTCTAAGTATTTTGCTTCAGCAAAGAAATGAGAAGAAGAGTGTGGGAACCGTGGAAGAAAAAGGAAGAAAAGATAAAGTCTTTGAAGAGAAGTGATAGAAGCAATTATGGAGGAGACATGTTGAAGCATGTCACGGATGAAATAAAGAAAATGAGGGTGAAGAGTAGTTGGAAAAGATATCCTTATGTCTCATCTGGAGACTTTAACGCACATAATGCCAATATGACATTTTTGAGATTTATTAGAAGTTCTAAGGCTTTTCAGTAAACATACTAAATAAATATAGGAGAATTTTAAAAAATTTAAAATAGATAAAAATAAATATTGTAAAATAAATTTTAAATGAAGCAAATTTTTTTTTGATTGATACACTAAAAATTAATGTAATTACCTTAATACCCGTTAGGAGAATAACGGGTGTCACAATCACATATGAAACTATGATATGGACTCGTCTTGTATTGTACGACGAGGAACATAATGAATTGACACATGTTATAAATTGAGAAGCATGGTTAGGAAAACTGACTCTACAAATAATGATTGAATATAGAGAAATGGTGAGACGTGAAGAGGGCGACGGTTATGTCCTTGGGCACGAATACCCTAAAAGGTAAAATAGGAGGAAGGTGATGACGATTCATTGGGTTGAAAGTCCCAGAACACACTGTACATGAATCGACTTGGTGAGGACTCAGGGCTTAATGTCCCCTTACCGGAAACCCTTGGAATAATTAGAGGGTGATTAAGCGTGCCCATTTGAGTTTCAATGAGTTGAGTGATACTCTATTGAACGTGGATACCTAGGAATAATGTTGAACTTTAATATTTGTATATATGTATTTGTATGAAACTTGGTAATGATTAACTATGGTATCCACGGAATATGATTATAGTAAATCTCATAATCTGGATAATGATGAGTATTAACTAACCATGCAGGTTTTAATGTGGTAATGATAAAAACCTAAAGGTGAGTAATTGTTTTCCCTACTGAGCATATTGTTGTTCATTCCCTTATATTTTCATCTTTTCAAGACTCACTAAGTGTGAGGTGGCTACGAGAAAATAATTGAGGAAACTATGTAGCTATATTACGTTGGGACTGCTTCAATTGCTAAGAATGTTCTTCTTGATAATGTAAGCATCAATTGTTACTTTTTGTGACTGTATTAAAATGCGTTAAGGGTTAAAATGTTGATGATGATAGTTTATATTATTAAATTTAAGGTGCTACATTAAACTGTGGTTTAATTGTTATTTATATTTTTATTTTTGATTTGATAGTTTTCATTTAAGCCCCGGGCAACTTTATTTTTAAGTTTTTACTTTTATTTTTGATTTTTATTTTAATTCATTAAAAACTGTTAACCCTCATATAGGGGCTTTACATCAATTAAGGGACCAACATCTGGTAATTCGCTAGCAGTCAGTTATAAGCAGCAAAAAAGGAAACTTCATTACCAATTTTAAGAACAACACATAAATGGCAAACCAACCGCCCTTTCGAGGCCAACTTGCCCTCATCGAGTATTCGTATGTCGATCCCCACAAGATCTTAAACTTGGCCCTCAAAGCTGCCATGTTCTTGGCCATAGTTCCGATCGAGGCTCTTTTTAAGATAGCCTAAACTAAGGTACCTCTCTTCACCATTATCACCCTCATTGGTCATCCCCTCGAAACGAGCAACTGATGGCTCACGAAAAACGAGCTTGCTTTTAGCTGCTTACCGACGACGGTGATTTGAGAAAATCTAAGAGCCTGTTTGGTAAACAAATTTGAATTGTATTGATTCAGAATATTTTTATTTGAGTTGTGTGTTTTGAATTGCTATTTGAATTGATATTGGGATGTATAGTTAAAGTGTCAATCTAAATAAGGAATAGAATTGAAATTTTTATTTTGATAGATAGTGGAAAAGTTTTTTATTTAGAAATAAATCTAACAAAATGTTAATATCTATGATATTAAAATATACAATATGGATCTTGATTTTATTCATCTTTTCATTATGAACGCAATGAAAAAAAAATCGTCTCAATAGGAATCAAATGAAGAAGTTATGCTATTTTTTTCTCAAGTATAGGAGATAGAAAATCTGAAAAAAAAAAAAAAAAAGAAAAAAAAAAGATAATCTTGTATTGTAGCATTTGGATTCAAAGGGGGGTGTAAATCTCAAATTTTACACTCAAAACTCAATTAAGATTTGAATATTGATGCCACCAAATGCGTATTCAAGTTCAATCTAAAATTTTGAGTCTAATAAATTGAGTTAATCTACAAAACAAATGGGCCCTAGAGCGCCTAAAAGGTCGAAATTGTCAAAAAGTCCCGTGGTTTTAGGTACAAGTAAAGCTAGTTTCTTTTCTATTTTTCCTTTCACCCTCTTATTTTCTCTCTTGGGTTCCTAGGAAAATCGACAAGTATATGAAACCTAAATCCACTCTAAAGGAGCAAAGATTTTGAAGCAAAATAATAAGCCTAAGGGTCCTAAGCAAGCAAAATAACAAAAATGAAAACAAATAAACAGAAAACAAAAAAAGAAAAACCTGGAAAATGCTTAAGGAAAACTTGACACCAATGGAGAATGAGGAAGGTGCACCACAACGGTTATGACAAATGAAATGAGGAAAAAATAAACTAAATCAGGTTTAAATATGCATTTAATGCCCAAATTAATATGGGTGACTAAGATGAATCCTTATCAATGGCCCAGATCAATTCACGCTGGTGTCTTCATTTCAAAAACACAAGAATGTGCACCTAAAGCTTCGGACATTTGCAGCACATCACGCCCACGTCCAATCACCACAAGGAGCACCAGGAAAAAGACACCACATGGAAGCATAACTCGAGTGGTGCCATTCCATGCATCACTTTCACTCAACTATTCCAAAACCTTCTCAGAATATCAAAGGACGCTAAAGAAGACCCAGACGCACCCTGAAGATTCAAAAAAGTTTGTGAGTCAACACAACACTTCTATAGCCAATTCTTATTAACTAAGGAGTAGGAGGCTTACTATTGGGGGAAAAATAACACCTTGGTTATCACCGTATATGTGTTAGTTGATTGCTTGGAAGTGTCATATGAAGAATGTTGACTAGTCAGATTGATTGAGATAGTGAGTCGAGTTGAGGCGAAAATCAACATGAAACCAATGGATCCCACATGGAGTAAATCAGAAAAGAATCATGCTTAGACCTCATGAAGACCAAATTAGCCGAATTTGCAAATAAAGGTAAGAATCATATCAATCCTAGAGAATAAGCAACCTCAAGCAAAATAAGGAAACAAACAAATCGTAAGTCAACTAGAAACAAATAAAAAATGTTACCCTTTCTCTGGTCAACGTTGAATCCTCACGATTCAAGCAACTAAAAGACCAAATTCATCCTCTATAAATATGGGATTGACCTAATGACTCACATAGATGGTATTCTGGACATTTCCTCTCTCTAAATCCCCTCCCCTCTCTCTCCCATTCTCTATCACCTCGAATCTTATACCATTTCAACATATAATGAAATCCTGAGACTCTACAATAAACGTAACCTCTATTCCGGAGGTGAACTATTATAAATAGATGTGTTTATTTTTTTTATTGCATTTTACGCTTTATTCTCGTTACAAGTCGACTCAATGTTAATCAACTAACTCAAACCTGATCAACTTCTAGGAGCAGTCATTAGTTCTCTAAAAAAATCTAATTGTGGAATTTATCCTCTAGGAATACAATCAAGTAATTAAGTATGTTTTCGCATGCATGATGATTGTTCGAGTAATGGGATCGTCAAAATTGTTGCCGGCTTGTCAAATACTTATGTTGTTATGCCATGTTGTGATTTACCGTTGCACGCTTTGTGTTGGCAACCTTGCTTGCATATTGGGTTGTTGTCATGTAGACAACTTCTAGATTGATTTACAAGTGACGAGGGCCCAGTAAGTGTCACTCGGCCTGTCGATGAGATACAAATTGGCTGAATATTGAGCCTTTAATAGGTTCTAATAATCCTGATTTAAAAATAGGACAACTTTCTCTCTTAAAAAAAAGTACCTTTTAAGATTGTCATCTTAAAATATCTTTTCAAATTTGTCCCTTTAATTAAAAGATGTGATTTATTAAAAGTTCAAATTATCCTTCTTCTCACTCACTCGTACAGCATGTTGAAGCAGAACCTATTAGGTTCCATCGTTCTGTCCCAGAATTCGCTAGAACCCATCAGGTTACCCACCAAGTTCCATCCTAAAACCTGCCATGTTTTGTCGTAAAATCTGTCAGGTTCTTAAAAAAAAAAAAAAAAGAGAAGAAGAAGAGGACATCAAGCAAAAAAATGAGGAACATTGATTGAAGAAGGAAAAGTAATTATAAACTGAAAAAACGCAAATCACTTGATACAAACATTTATTTCGACAGAAAAATATAGAATAGATAATGTCATTCTTGATTCGTATAATGCTCTGATCGGAGCTTAAAAGAAAGTTCAATAGGTTAGCAACTATTCATTAATAAAAATAATGATGCTTCAAATCAGATTACACACAAGTCGATCAACCACGATCAAAAGTTCCATATCATCTGATGAGTGAACCAAACACGGATTGATCGAGAGATACCAAATATCAAACATCAACATCCAAATCCTTTCGGATCGAAAGCTTACGAAAGAAGCAACACGAATATTTTTAATCATTTCCAAGACACCAAATTGGTCCTATGCACTAACTTCAATCACCAAAAAAAAAAAAAGAAAAAAAAAAAAGGCTCTCACAGCTTTTGATTAAACACTAGACGTGTATCGGATAAAATCTCTCCAGAAACTCCTCACCTTAATCTAAACACTCAAAAACTAAGCCAAAACAATCCCAAATTCACCCCTCGCTTCCGATTCCTCATGTGAGCCGACGAAGGCGACCACCGGTCGATTCCACAAGCTCCAACAATGGGGAGATGAGACTCCGGCCGGCCGAGAAAGTACTACAAAACTGCAAAGAGATATTGCAATCTATAATGGCGGAATTCCCACGGTCCATCTCGAACTTTGTCACGAGCTTGCGATCTATGATGGTCTTTGCCCCGAACAACAAGCTTCAATCACAATCTCATGATGAACGAGATCAATCTTGCAGCGGATCCATAGGCAAACGAGAAGAAGGAGGAGAGGGAGCGACAGGGAGAGTGCAAGTAAACAGAGAGGAAAAAATGAAGAAAAAAGCAACAAGGTTAAAAAGAGACGACTGAACGCAGTCTAATTGGTTATAAGTCTCTTGTCTTAACTATAGATTGAGAATTTGAGTCACGTTAAACTCTATTTAAAAGTTGTGGCGTTTCTTTTTTTAATAAAAAAACAGGGGTAAAAAAGACAATTGAAAAAAAATTAAAGAAAAAGAACTCGGAAGTCACAGTTTTGAAAACAATTAACAGAAGTTGTTCCGAAGGGGTGTTTTATGTAATTTTGTCAACAAAAAAAAAAAAAAATCCTTTACACACGCATACATTTGTGGCGAGCACACGACTTTCGGATGTAACTGTTTTTATATATGAAGATCTAAAATTTCCTCTAGAATTTAGTTAACTCATTATTTTAATTCCACTAATAGTTTTATTTAATGGAAAAAATTCTAATAGGGCACATTTCATAAAGAAAAAGTTTTTAGTGGGAAAATTAGATGATAAATCTTTTATATGGTATACATAAAAAAGTATTTGAAATGGTTGTATGACAAAAATATTCCGGTAAGGACATACTTGTAAAGAAATTATTAAAGGAGACAATTTGGTCCAAACATATATTAGAGTCACGCCTGATAAAAAATATTTTAGAGGATGTAGAAGAATATGCAATGAGAACAATTTCAAAAAAATATTTTGATTACATGCATCAAGAAAAATAATTTAAGTAAATGAATCTAAAAATACAAAATATTAGGGGGGAAAGCAACATAAAAAGCACAAAGATGAAAAAGGAAAAAAAAAATAAAACATGAAAAATGCAACAAAAAAAAGAAGGGAGGACAATGAAAATAAAGAGAAGAAAAAAAAGAGGATGAAAAAAAAAGATGAGAAAATTTTTAGAAAATAAAAGGATGAAAAAGGGGAAAATGTAAATAAGAAAAAAAAATGAAAAAAGGATCAAAATTGAAAAAAAAAAAAAAAGAAACAAACAAACAAGAGGAAGAATGTTTCATTCGCTTCCACGCAAGGACGAAAACATCGATGTTGTTGAGGTTATTGAGGTTTTGATTTACAGATAATGTCATGTATATTGTTGATGTCGACGGATATTCGAAGAAAAAATAGATATCATGAAACAAACTTGTAATCTTTTCTTACAACTTTACACAATGGTAAAATAATCAATGTTACTTTATTTGAACCAAGTTAATAGCATAATTAATATAATATTGATCTAGTATGAGAACTATATTGCTTACTATTAAAAGATACTATCATTATATATATTGATTATATTTCTAATACTATTTTATATACTCATTACAAACAAGATACAATAATACAATAGAGTACATAAAAACTATCATCAAACATAATAAAGTATACACAAATTTTAGGTGTCTTTAGTGCCAAAAGGAGTTTCTAACCATTTGGAAAGCATTTTGTGGATTCGGATTTTGTTCTAAACAATACATCCGTCAAGATATTACCCTTGAATAGTTTTGGATGTAGCACATGTATGTTTCTTGATATCAATTTACTGTTAGTCCATAGGCTAGATAATGTTGATTGATCTAGCTTATGGCATTGTAATGATATCTCAATATTAATTTATGGCAGAGCATACATAGGTATATCAAAGAAACCATCTTGGTTTTGTACCTCTAAACTCATCCCTATTTGAAAATTATAAAGAATATTATAGCTATAAGAATTTTTGTTAATTCCAGAGCTAACGGAGTCAAACTTGGGACAACAAAATCCTGATTAGTTTGACTCATTTGAGTTGCACCATGTCTTCTTATATGTTGCTTTATAATTCTCCCAATACCCTCACCTACTACCCTACAATTATGATTTTTATCTTATGTAGCATGTATAAATTTTTTTCCAGTGAATAGACTCAAGTGTATTTGATTGGACATTATACTTTCTCTTTTTTATACAGTTCCATCATCATTATCATCATCACCTCACCATCTCATCATCATTAGTGCTATTGGAATGATAACAAAATTTATATAATCCACGAAGAACAACAATTAGAACTTGTAAACAAAATAGTAAAAATATAGTACACACATCTACATATAACAAGACATAGAGGTTTGCAAAAGAGTCACGAAATAGTCATTTTAAAAGCAAAAATTATTTAAACGCTAAAAAAGTTTTAATAAATACTTTTTTATTGTCTTTAGGGTCAAAATATTAGCCACAGTTTATTGAAAAATAGTTAAAAAAAGTCCTACAAAATTAGTTTTTGTGCAAAAAAGAAGAAGTTATCGGCCTTTTTGAATATTTTGGGAAAATTTTTAAAAATATCCTAGATTTTTATGAATATTCACCAATATTATAAATATTTGTAGACGTTGTAGATATTTTATGGACATCTAAGAAGAAAAATCCTTTCCCTATATGTAGAGACTTCAAAATATAAATATTGTGGTAAAAATAGCGACAACACCGTGACATTTTCCTCGCCTCCACGCATAAACACCCAAGGAAAAGGTGCTAGTAGTAATCTTTTACTCATAAAACTCCAACGAAAAATTTACGGGGACAATAAATCTCCCTCTTCTAATTATAGGGACAACGGTTGTGACGCTATGTTTTTTTTTCTTTTTCTTTTTCTTTGAATACAAATTTACAATAACATTTTGCCATTTCCAAAATTTTTTTGAAGTATTACTCAGCAGGTCCACGTCATAGGAAAGTTTTTAACGTAATTTACTGAACACGAGGGATAAGACATTGTTCACGAAAATACATGACGGAGCCCAAAATTTCATAAAACACGAGAAATTTGTTTTTATTCCACATATTTTTGTTAGATCGAGCTTCCGTGTAACAGGTGGGTAGTATCTTCTTGGATAGATTTCTCACAAGGTTTTATAAAAAGTTCTATTATAAAAAAGAAAAAAAATCTTGTTATAAGTTGGTGAAATTCAAGTTATTAGAAGATTCCTGTGAGTTTTTTTTTTTTTTTTTTTAAATAAATAACAAGAAGCTGCAAGCATGATGAAGGTACCTTTATCAAATGGTTATGCAAGCATTTTAACTTTAAAGGTCTTAAACAAGTCACAATAGACGCCTCCCCATCCACCACTCAAAGCACTGACTACAAAGAGCAGCCTTCAGTCCGAAGATTTATCTCCTGCCTTGCGAAAATGAAAATGGTTGGAAGAAAATCTGACAATTCTTTTCTAAGCAACATATGTGACTCATACTTGCAATGTGGGCAAAAGTTTAAGAGTCAACTAGACTACCCCGTCTACAACTGCAATACTTTACACTAGTCACTCTCAATGGCATAAAAATCCTGGATTTAATCGCAAAACGGTCTATGCCAACCAAAGGTGCACTGATACACCCCTCTATCAAGTAGCTCATCGTCTGATCTGATTCAGTTGAGCCACAATTGCGAATGCAAGAAATTAGTTGAAATTTAAATTTAAGGAGCATCATAAGAGAAAATTGTGGTGCTCAAAACGAACAACATACTCCCAGACGGTTTCTCATGCTACTTGATTGTGATATAGCGATTTGTCCCATGTTTGGCCCAGTATTCCCTCAGATCCAGTGGTATTGATAAATCGTGGCCTTGTGCTGCTAGCCGACTGAGCAATCTTGTGAAAACACTGCCACTCATCTTGCGCCCACCCATCCTTGCGTGCCGCTTGTTTGGCATTTGAGGAAGCGGGTACATTGACATATTGGTTGTGCAACATGATGATTGCCATCCGCCACTTCCCCATTTATAGCACTGCCGGGGGACTCCAGTGCATGAGCAAACTGGCACTGGCATGGAAGACTCGTCAAAAGTAACCAGGTTCAAACCCACATCATGACTATCCCACTCTGTTCTGTACTTCGTACCATCAGAAGAAGCCCGCCTATTCAAATCCTCAGCTACTTTCTTCCGCGGTGGCTTTGGCTCTTTGGATGACATTGCCTTGCTCTCCTTTGTTCGCTTTGCCTGAGATGACTTAATAGCTTCAGAAGATATAACTGTGATGGGGAAGGCATCAGTTATGTGCATTTCTTTTGAGCCATAAGTAGCTTCAGCCATGTTAGCCGGAGGATTTGAAGGGGGATGCGTGCGCTTCACTCCACGTTGAACTCCCCCAGTCACTGGCATGTTCATGGAATTATTCCTAATATGAAGGGCTGCAAGGGCATTGTCTCTTTCCATTAGGGCTGAATCCCTCTGAGCGAGTGCTTCGTCTCGCTGCCGGATGGCCTCATCCCTTTCAGCTAATGCTTCATTCTTTTCGGACAGTGCTGCGTTTCTCTCTCGTATAGCAGCATCCCTCTCAGCAATTATAGACATGATCTTCTTATTCATGACTAATGCATTCGGTTCCTTCACTTGATGTTGGGTCATCATGTTCCACTGCACATTTCATTTCTATTCCATTCAAAAGGATCTCGAATTTCATACAAAAGATTAAAATGAAATATAATACTCAAGGGTTCTGGAAATGCATTCTAATTACCGGAGAGTGTGTGCCTCTATAATACTCCACCTTATGTCTTCCAGTTTCATGTTGCCTGCTATCGTCCATCCTACGTCCAAACTGCTAGCAGGAATTTCCAACATCAGTTTCCAGCCCCTCAATTTCATGTAATTATATCTTGCATATGTTTATTTTCCTTTCGTCATTTATAATCATAGGTATATTTGAATGAGACTAAAAGCTAAAATAAGTTGGATTTCAATAAACCAAGCAAGTAATGAAGCTAATCATGTTTTTATTGGTTTGTCAAATGAATTTTAAAATCAAAAGATATGGCTCCAGCAAATATCAGCAAACCATAAAAGATAAATCCTAAAGCTGTAGGACATCATGACGTCTCGTGTGTGATCTTGCCATAAGGCAGGAGAGAGATGGCACGACGACTAAAAAAGGCACTTGGACACACAAATAACTGTTGCCAAAATGTGAAGTTCTAAAAAGCAAATACAGCCCGAAACAGAGAATAAAGAAATTTTCGTTCGTTGCCTTATCTTATGAGTGACCGGGTATCCACATATAAGTGAAGCATTTAGGGCAGTTAGGCATGAGATAGGTTAAAAAGAAAATCAACTACAACGAAAACACTCAAAATGGAAAAGACAAATACAAAAGATAATCGAACACTGAAATATCAAAAGTTGTATTAACTACGTGACATTACTTTGACGCCGTAGTTCACAAAAGAAACAACAGGAAAAACGAGTGAGAAGCAGTCAAGTGCTGTTACAATGGACAACTCTAGCAAGAGTGAAAGTAAACGTAAAACTCCATCTACCATGGTTTTACTTATTCTTCTGGTCCTTCTATGTCATCCAATTCTCTTGCCACTACAGTCTCCTTCTAATAAAAATCTTTTTGTTAAAAAAAAAAAAAAACATGTATGATGAGTGATGAATGTAAGGCCAAAGATGTTTCTAGACGTAAAATAAGCAGTACAAGCATTACTTATGGACATGCGAACCTACTCTGTCATATTTTGTGAAGAAGATATAGCATTAATATCTGCATGTCAGAAGGGTTGAGATGTTTTCAATTTTACACATGCCAAAGAGAAGTAACCTTTTACTACAAAACTTTCAAGAAATACCACATATCATGCATGAAAATAAAAGATACGCGTTATACATATCCTGTCCCAAAGACATATTGTACCTAAGGTACGGAAGAAAACATCATAGATTACTTATCTTGTTGTTTTCATAACGCCAATCATCATATTCCCTGGATTAGTCACCATGCCTAGAATTTGAGTTAATAAAAAAAGACTAATCTGTGGCAAACAATGTCAAGATACTCAGCATTTAAAACTTAATGCTAACTCTTTAGCTTAATGAAGCAGCTGCAGTACATACACAAATTGCATATAAATGCATGCACATAGCTTTTTTTGTAAACTGTATGTACGAAAAAAAAATAATAATTCTATACATGAAAAAGGTTAGTTTCCATTAGTCCACTAAGATAACTACCAGAAGACCACTTACTCCTCAGAAACTATATGACAAAGTCCTTGGTCAACAAACGGTAACTAACATTATAATATGAGTTTAGTTAAAATGTACACTAATAATGATTTGTTAACTACTTGATTCCAACAAAGCTTCTTCACATGGTTTTTACATCATTACTCTCTGCCAGCCCAAAACCAAGAATACAAAAAAAAAAAAAAAAATCAAGAGCACGATTGAAATGCCAAAAAGAATTCAAGCAAAATAATAATAATAATAATAAAACAAAGTAAAGCAAAATGAAATAGTGGTAGATGTGTACACTCGCATAATTAAATAATTAGTCAGATATCATCAGTTTTCATCTAATACATAAGTAATGGAGCTTCCAACTGGTTATCAGAGCCACAAACCATCATCTAAACACTGGAACTAATTACCAAAGTGCTGCACTCAAAATAACTTAAACTCTTCCATGAAAAATAAATCTCATATTTTAGTCTTTTCACTTACTTCGCATTTCCCGTATGAACTAGGATTTATGATGACAAAAGAGCTTTAAGAAAAAAAAATCACTTTGACTACACACATGAACTCTCACCACACCTATGAAAAATAAATCAAGATCTTACTCGCAAGTACAACCCCACAACCAAACTCCCCACCATGTCCAATTTTTTTTCTTTTTCCCTCCTTACAGCTGTCAAAAAGAGCCAAAACCTATATCTAAGATCTGAATCATAATGCTTCACTTGATCAAAAATGCCAGTCTAAAGTCAATATACATTAAGATAATAAAAATACTTTGTTTCACTAGAAGAGGTCTAAGTACTCCTTTAAAGTAATATTGTTGGCTTTTACCCATTTCAACTAACAAACACAAAAGCGTAATATTAACAATAATCATAACTATATAAAGGAAAATTAACACTCATTACTAATACTATCTACATCACAAGCACTTTGGCTTTGAATAGATAAATACAAAAACAAATTTCCCAAACACAAACATAAATGCATGTATTTTCTAGTTCAATCCATAGCTAAAATCGCAAAACTAAGCACTTTCATGAACATACTGTCATAGTTTGACATGCATTAGCAGTTGAATATCACAGAAAGAACAGAAAACGAAGAAAGAAACACTCAATCGAAACAAGCACAAGACTAAATGTAAGTAAAATCAGAGCAGACTAGCTCAATTCTTCGTTTCAAAACCATGAAATTTCGCAAAATATGGAAGTTTTATCCGAAAGATAATTGAAATACGACATCAAAACCATGATCACAGCCGATAATGTTTAAACTTGAGTAAATATTAGGTTTTTGAGCGGAAGCAAGTACTAGAAAAAAAAAAAAAAAAAAGGGAAGCTAAGAGCATAAACCTAGGGAGAGTGCTTGAGGAACGAGATTGTACAGAAAGGCTCCGAGAAAATTGAAGAATCTGAAAAGAGTTCGGATCGAATCAAATTTCCTGGAAAAATTTTCAGAATAAGCAAACAGTCCCTCGGAAAGGGAGAGGTACGGGCGGGTAGTGGGGGCGTGTTTGTGTGCTGTGCTGTGTCATGTGTTGATTGTCTGTGTAATACACTTATTCGGTGTCGTTTAAGGCAAAGTACAAAACGACAGACCTTTGTTAGTTTCCGAGTGATGCGACGGCACAATTGTTAATGTTATGCAATGCTCCAACGTGGCAAAGTCCTAGGAACCGTTTTACTCGTTGAAAGTCGTAGAAAGCATTGAGCAAAATTATTTGGGATTTTTGGCATGTTTGTTTTCTAAATTTTTGATGAATTATTAGTAACTTGCCTATTAACTTTTTGACAAATTTTGTAAATTTAGTAAAATATTATAGAGTGTTGCTAAATCATTTTCGTTTTCTTTCTCTTCTATCTTTTTTTTTTAATTTTGTTTTCTCTAACATAGCTAAAATTTTCAAATTGTGAGAAAAAATATATAAAGCAAAATGATTTAAATTTGAATGAAGATTTAAATAGAGTATTTAAATGAAGATTTAAATTTTTTGTGAGAGAAAATACTGTAGCAAAATGATTCAAACCGTGATTCGAGTATCGAAACAAACGGGCCATCAGTTATCCAAACAAAGTTTAATGTTTATTGAAAATGAATTGTGAAATGATAGTACACATAGTTTAGTGGTAATAGCACACTCAACTTAATTATAAGTGTAGAGTTGAATGGGTGACTTTAAGTTCAAATAAATAAATAAATAAAAAGATGCCCAAAGTACTTTATGTATTTTTCTTATATTATTTTTGTCCATCTTATTACATAAATATCAAAAACGCTCCCTAGTTTATAAAATTAGACTCAAAATATTCTATGAAGAATTAAATTTTTAAAATACCAAGAATACTCTTTCTAATCTTTATTAAACCAAAATACTTAATAAAATCATTATCCAAAAAATAATCAATAAAATCAATCTTAAAAAAATTAAAACTCCCAAAATAACTGAAACATTCGTTTGATTTAATTATTTATTTGAACATTTAATAGTTTTTATTTTGTTTTTAAGTCATACATAAAATAACATTTAGAGGGACTTTGGAAATATAGTTAGCAACTCAAATTTCATAAAAGAAAATACTATAATAAAAATGGTTTAAACTAAAACTTTTTTATTCTAATAAGTATTTCTAAACGCACTCTTAATATAGATTGTGGTGGGTAATCTTGATATTTTCCAAAGTTCAATTGCTTAAATGGGATGTTTTGAGTTTTGTTTCATAGATCAAAGGCAAAAAATGGTATTTAGGCTAACACAATGGATGCTTTGGGTGATTTCTATCATGCCCTTAAACTTGAGTGATGACATGACAGTTCAATTAAGATTAATTAACCAAGTTTAATTTAAATTTCAGGAATTATCCTTAAATTTCAAAGCCCCTTTAAGAAAAAACCTTAAGATAACAAAATAAACATAAATGAGAATGGCATAAATATTTACGCATGGTGAAAGAGAAATTACTAAATTAACCTTAAATTATTTAGAAGCTTAGGATCCACCAAATACGGTTTGGGTCCCACCAGACCACACAGTAGTGCATACATAGTACAAATATAAAAGAAAAATACAACCAAACCATAGTCCAACAAACATAATCAAGATGCATGAGTAAAGTCTTATTATTACATGCCTTGATAAAATAGATAACTAAGTAACTCACAGACTCCGTGAGTAAAACAACGGCAATCTACCCAGCTTCATACTGTGAACCACCTGGAGGGGGAAAGGTGAAACAGTAGAAACCATGAGTGAAAGACTTAATAGGACTTGAGTTCTAAAACATCATTTATATGAGAAAACAAACAATAATCAGATGAAATAAAAAAAGGTATATAATTAATATTTAAGTTGATTAATAAATAAATTGAACTCCAATAATCCTTACCATTTTGTATCATGTGATTTATCTCAAATTATGCGTTAATATTTACTATGTCCAAAGCCTAAAATAATCACCACCGTAGTAGCCCAGACTAAGATGCTAGACTTGCCCCTTAAGTCATCTTCTACATGACTTGAGCTCTATGTAGCATCATGGACTTAAAATTCAACCAACTGGGGGTCTCAGACTGATTGGTGCTTAAGTAGTCATTTAGATACTTATGTCACTCAGGATACTAGTACTGAGATATTGATATTCATTTAATATCATTTTATTTCTTATTTACAAATTTTCAATATGTTGAAGATGTTCAATCTCAATTCATTTCTTAAAATATTTAAGAATAACAGATATGGCCAAACACATTTTAAATGAAACCATGGCTACCAAGGAATGAGTATAAAGTTCTACCTCGATTATTAGTATCGAATCAAGTCTACACTATAATCCTGTTCCACTAAACGTTAGCTCCAAAAGGGCAACGAGCAACCTTAAGCGTAGACTTATTCATTAGTACCAAGACTTAGACAAAACACATTAGTATGTGATTCATGATTCTTAGTGTGCCTTTCCTAATTTAAACACCACATCATTCATATGGTAATCAATCATACTTTAAAACACATAAATAGTGGTTTTTAAATAGTATGTCAAGGATTACACAAAATTCATTTTGGAACAGAAGGGGTTTGGATGGTAAAAAATAGGCATTCTGTTACAGTAGGGTTAGTCGGGGTATATTACCTAGGGTCGACCATGTGTCACACGGTTACACAATCAACCACATTACACATATATCATGACCGACCGCACGTTGCAACCAGAATGCTCTGATTCAAGCATTCGATCTTAATTCAAATGCAGACACTTTGAAATCACTTCAAATGCATTTGAAACAGGTTTTTAGGATGGTCTATAATTATCATATGAATCATTTAATCTCATTTTATTACACATGCAACTCAGTTTTATCATTCTTTCAACTTTTTTTTTTAAATACTCCTAAAATATCAAAATAAATGTAAAACTTATTTAAATCCAATTTCATGAGTACAATATGATTGATTTAGCATTCATAAACAGTAAATGATCTTGACAAAACATTTTTCATCAATTCTAGAAGTGAAAAATGAAATTGTGAGTACAATATTTAGTATATAAGTTCATATTCAATGTTGAAAACTCCCAAAAACAAAAACTAACATTAACATAGTGGTAACGCCCCAAAATGAAATGTTTATTCTTTTTAATAAACGGCAGACATTTGTAGTATAGAAAAGATTGTCGTATCCACAGGGAGGTGAAAATTTGTAACTCGAGAGATTGTTAAAAATAAACGTTCAAAAAGGCAAGCACTTTTTCAGAGCAGAGTTTAAAATGAGATGAATATTTTTGTGGTTTTTATTTTATTTAATTCAAAATTTAAAGCATAAAATTAAAACCGTGAAGCTTTGAGAATCCCTTGTATGTTTCGCAACTGATATGGAATTTTAACTCTAAATAATAATTATCTAAAGCATTTGATTTATTATATCTTTTCTCATTAATTGCAAGCACTTTTTACTAATTATATAGGTTGACCGAGAGCGACAATATAGCAAGCCATAATACAGTAAGGATTTTCCTATAAAAACTAGCAAAATAATCATATGTCATTAATGATTTGGTGCACTAATTATGAAAATTATAACTGCTGTCACTCAATTATAATTAATATAATTTTAAGATATAAAAGATAATAACAAATCAAAATTAATATATTTTTATGGAATAAATTATTGCGTTAATTTCGACAGCACCTTGACTTATTAATTGGTTTAAGAATACACTATGCCATCCTCTGTCTATAATAAATCAAGAATTACCAATAATTTACTGTGTCAGTCTATGTCTATAATGCAGCAGAAACTCAACTTAATAAATGAAGATGATTTTAGTATTATTAATATTAATTATGCAACACAATTAAATTACATAAAAAAAAAAGCATGACTGAATTTATGTAAAAATTGGCAGCATAACAACAGTAACAATAATTATTGAAAACATAAAGATATAATTTATTCCACAAAAATATAAGCATTACCACACAGATATAGAGTCAAAATTCATACCAAAATACTATGTATACAAGATCATCTCTCTGCCTCACCAGACACTCTACTCTAATTTAAGCATTATTTTATTATTATTTTTTTTACCTATGAAAATACTACTGAGTTTAACTCAGCAAAAAGGAAAAGAAGAGGACAGAGGGCCAAAGGCCCGTTGAGGAGTGCTTCAACTGAGGCAAATGCCTCAATATTTATAGGCATTGAGAGTTACTATTGAGGGATGCTTTCAATTATTGACACGCGTTGAAAAACGGATCCAAATTTCCTCTCTTTTTCTTCGCGCTAGGCGTTCATGAATGTGTGAGAATCTCGCTGAGATTCTGTGCTTTGCGGCATGAGAAGGCACCAAACCGGGCTGATCTGGACCGTTAATTTTACGATCCAATGGCTCCAAACACGCGTGAGACTAGGCCCAGGTGGGACCAGTGAGACAGCAATTTTGGACCGTCAGATTGGTCTTGGTCATCGCATCCAATAGCTGGAAGAATAGCTGCACGTGGACTCACCCACACGCGAGCAGACGCGGCCTGCGACTCCCCTCTGACGCGTCTGCAGCTTGTCGGCGTGTGAATCATACGTGCCAATCGTTCTTCGACACGTAGAGTGTACCCTGAGATTCTACTGACGCACCGAATGACGCGTTGACACGCGTCTCTTCCTCGGACGGCTGAGATTGATTTGGCAGTGAATCTGACGGCTCTCATGATGCCACGTGTCTAATTTAATTTAAATTTGAATTTTCTTTATCTTTTTGATGCATTTGATGTCCGATTTTATCCGTTTTGGTGTTGTTTTGCTCCGTTTTTTCTCCAGATTTCAAATCTAAAAATCACAAAAACACTAAAATTAATTATTTTACAAACATAATATTTACAAAAATATTAAAAATATTTATTTTACATTAAAACACACAAAAATATAAATAAAAACTCTTAAAATTTCTAGTCTCTTATGGTTTAGCACAGATATAATTTTTATGACTTGGAAATATTTTTAAAAATTACTAAAAATATAATAAAACATATTTACAAACTTAAAACACACTATCAAATATACTAAAACTCAAAATAAAATAACTGCATTACTTTTACGGTTTTAACTATTTACAGACTAGTCACTTATTTAACACACCGAAATAACTCTAAAAATTACTAAAAATTCTATTAATCATAAAAACACACTAAAAACACATTTTTAAACATATTTACACACTAAGACACAAAAATACTTATTAACACAAAATGCTATTAATTAGAGGATTTAATGAGAAATAAAAGTATAAATAAATGATTTAAGCCTTAGAAAATGTACACTTTTACAGTCTCATCACATAGCTATAACCAGACCCAAAAGCATGAATTTAAAATTTAAAATCAGAATTTAAGCTTCATAACAAAATTCTAAATCATTCTAAATTCTTCTAACCTTAGATTTGAATAAGTATGCATTGTTTTGGTGGTCTTATGATTGATTTTGGCTCATGATTGCTTTTGAAAAAGAGTGTTCTTATTCTGGATTTTGACACAGTAAAAGAAAAGGAAAGGGGGAGAGAGTAAGGTGAGGGAGAGAGTGAGAAATAAGTTGAGCAAAAGTTTTAGTGAGGTCTCGCTCTTTTAATCAGACTTTCAAAAGTGGTTTCTAAGGCAAAACAAGGGGCCACCCATAGTTTCAAAGCTTTCGCGTAAATTTTTATTCTGAGTGGTTTTGGGGACCTGTCTGGAATTCTGGCGTTTGTTAGGTCAGGTTTTTAAATAAATTAATTAAAAGGAAAAGGGTGGAATTTAATTAAAATTGATTTAAATAATAAAATAGCATATTAGAATTTTATTTAAAACAATTCAATAACTGTTGAAATTAAAATAAAATATTATTAAAAATAAAAACGAATAAAGATACAATTATTTATAAAAGAATTATTACAAAAGCAATTAATTAGAAATAAAACTTCAATTAGGCACACCAATTTACCGAATTGCATACTAATTATGATTAATTAACATAGGGACATTACAATTTCCCAAGATAAATAGTTATTATTTTGCTAGAAATGCCCCTTTAAAGGAACCCCCTTTTAAGACTACCATCCTAAAAGGAATTTTTAAAAAATGTCCCTTTAATTTGAAAAAAAAAAAAAGTGATTTGTTAAAAGTTTAAGTTACCTTTCTTCTTTCATTAAAAAATGTGATTTATTAAAAGTCTAAATTACCTTTTTTTTCTCACTTCTTCATGTGGTAGATAACTTCTTGGCATCGGAGCGGAATGCTACCAAGTTCTAGATCCAAAGTGGAATCAATAAATTATCTCATTTTTTATTCCAAAAAAACAAATGCCTTTGGTCATCGGCATGGGATGCCAAAGCCAAACCCATAAGTGCAGGAGTAGAAATCGGCAGGTTTTAAAGTGAAACCCACCAAATTTCGAAACAGAATCTACCAAGTTATCTCATATGTTCTTTCAAACAAAAAAAATAACAACCTCCTCCAGTCCTTGATGCGGGGTACCAGAGTGGAACATGGTAGATTATGGAGCTACTAGATTATCCCACATTTTCTTTAAAACAAAAAATTGTAATTGTATCTAATCACCGCGAGCGGGGTGCCAAAGTAAAATCTAGTTGATGTTGGAGCGAAATCTGATAGTTTATCTCACATTTCTTTTAAAACATAGCAAAAGAACCTAAGATGATAGAGTGGAACTTATCAGATGTCGAAGCAAAATCTACCAAGTTATCTTATTTTTATTTTCAATGAAAAAATTCCACGCATATCCAATTGTTAGAGTAGGCCGCTGAAGTGGAATCTGGTAGATGCCAAAGTAGAATCTATTAGATTATCATGTTATCTTTTTATTTTCAACAAAAACCAATGACTATATCCAATCACTAACATGAGACACTTGAGTGGAATCTAGCATATGTCAAAAAAGAACCTAACGGATTCACTATAACCAATGGGAGATAAAGATTTGTATCTATTGTTAAGATAATTAACATCTAACTAGATTAGTTGAAACTTTATGGAGGTTTATTGGGGAATTCCTAAATCAAACCATAATAAACAAGCAATCTTCTAAATTAATTTAAATCAATTCTACCTTCGTTTTTCCTAGCCATAAAATTAAAAAAAATATTACCATTTATCGATGATGTGGCTGTAGATGGATAGAAGGAACGGCAGAAGGGAAATCAAACAAAACATGGAAAAGAGGCAGGCCAAATTAGGAGGCAAATCCTGGACATCATGCTAGCAAAATTAGAGTCAAAATCGCAACACCACCTCCACTTGAAACCAGTTGGTGTGGCGAGATCATGTCGCAGATCTGTGTTGCCGATCTCATAACATTGATTGTCTAGTCAAATCTAGTCTTTGTTCAGAGAGATTACGACGATGGCAATGCCATTAAACTCCGACGAACTTACAGTAAATAAGTGTCTTTTGTTTTTTTTTTTGTGATGTATGCTTGTACCATGTACCGTTTGGTGACAACTGGGGTAATCCATCTGTCTACTTTTTCAATCCAAAAACTTTTCTTCTCTCAAAACCAATAGGTTCTCTGAAATATTCCTGAGATAAGGTAAAGAAAAAAAATGCACTTTTTAACCACTTTTTGAGGGTGAAGATGAGATCATGATAAACTCAAGAGTAGCAGTATAGGTACTTTATCGCAATTATGAAAGCCTATGCTGTAGAATGACCTGTTTGAGACATGAATGGGTACCCTTTTGGAAAAGCTTACTCTTGGGGCCAGTACTACTCTTTTTGTATGGCCTACAAATCCGCCACATTTTGAACGTTTCTAGGGTGTGATATGTCTTACAAAATAGACCAAAATAGGCAGTAAAAAAATAAAAAATAAAAAACACACAGATTTATTTAAAAAAATTTAAACAAAAAAATTATAAATAAAAAAAATAAATCCATTATATTTCAAAAATTGATAAAAAAAAGAGTTAAAATAATACATGTATATAGTAGCATAGTCTTAACATAACAAATTAATATCATACAACGAAAACAACGCCTAACCTGGACGAGATTAGTGTTAGGCTACATGATCATGATTATCAGTTCGATCCTTTTGCTACTACCATAAACCTCCAAAAAAAATTTATAATTATAATTTTACCATAAAACATCACACTGTAAACTTTTTAGACTAGACTAGATAAAATTCAAGTTATTATACTCTAATAATATATGTATATGTATGTGTGTGTGTGTAATCTTCCTCGACAAACCCTAAAACGAGTTGATGTGATACTTTTAATTTATCTTGAAAATCTTAACTCATAATACTTGATTGATCATGATTGTCAGAAAATTTATCAAAAGCTTGGATGATCAAGAGAATCTATTTGGACAATAATTTTTTCTTTTTACTACTTTTAACTTTTTAAGATAAATAAGCTGATCATACCCTTATACTTCTTGTGCAGAGAATAACATACTACGGTACAAAAGTTGAATATCCTGTTGGAAGCAGTGAAAAGGAGGATTTGACTTAAAAATTACCTGCGTATGAATGCAGGTAAATATTCATAAAGGATCACAAAAGGACAAAGAAACTGTTAGCACACATGTTGTGAGTCCTTTTTTTTCGTTTCCAAAATTCTACACTAAAAAGGCCCGAGTAGACCAGTCTCCAAGGAGGAAAACTGGATATTGCATTTTAGAGTTCACACTGATGGCCGATCTAGTGGGGTGGGATGACATGATCTTAGGTAGAAGCTGTAACCCCCCGAACGGACGCTATAGAAGACATTATTTTTACTATTAAATTTAATAATTACTAATAAAAAGTTTAAAACAATCAACAACACTCAGAAAAAAATTTCAAGAATACATATATATATTTTTCTTTGAAAAAAGAAACTACTTATCAGATTTAATTTTTCTTTCTCGGTTAGCCAACGGAACAACTAAGGCATTCAGCTAACCGAACACCTGCAGAAACTTAGTTTACAAAAAAACAAATATTTAGAAAATACAACCTCACACATATAAGACAAGCACTCTTAACTTTTAATCAAATAACTAATTAAGACTAATTATGAAGAAATGAACTATATAACGTATTCTTTAATAAATAACTTAAGAAACTAAAACCCTAAAATATAAATTACATTCAACAAAATATAAGTTCAAAAGAACATATCACAAATAAAATTGAGTCTAAAAAAAAATGTAGAATATAATATATTAAATTTTGTTTGAGTTTAAATTTCTTTTATAACATGACTCTGTTTCCAATCTAACATTTCTTACACACGTGTTCGTCCTTGTCCTCCATCCTAGTCAACCTCCATCTTATAATTATTTGCAAAATGATATAAACTAAGTAAGCATAAGCTTAGTAAGTACATAATCCTATCTCACAACATAAAATATTTCATAAAAATCATTACATAACATCATAATCATAATCATAATAGTACACAAGGCATAGGTTTATATAAAACATATGTTTTCATTTAAACTTTCACATTAAAACATAATTTATTTTATCTTTAAGGGCCCAAGCGTTGCACCATAAATACAAACGTAGTTGTACGAGAGGAGTGAGGTTGCTAATCCCAAATAAAACGTACAAGTCCACCTTATGGGACAGTCCACCTAGAGGGACAAACATAAACATGGGGTGTGCAATACTTAATTAAGTGATACATATATAAATATACCTTTAACATGCCTCATCATTGAAACATCCGTTAAACTTTCTTGTTGCAATAAGAGTTTTCATGATAATACAATATGTAAAAACAAACTTAAAAATTATCATAAAACATATTCTCAAAACTTTTTCATAAACTTTTATAATGTTACAGGTGATAATGTACTTACTTGACTTACTTACTTACTTACTAAACCTTAAATCGGGAAACATTGCCGCAGTTCTCGATGTGCTCGTCTTTTGGAGTGTTCATATCAATCATTCATATAATACATGAAATTAATATTTATATTACTAATATCATTTAATACCATATTACATCATCATACATCATTCTTAATGAAATAAAGCATCTTTGAATGACAAATATGTACTTAGAATCAAGAAACATAAAGACAAACAACTTGATCTTTAATAACTTAGAGAAATTAATATCAAGTTATAAGCATAAATAAAGTCTAAAACTTATTCTATAGTATAGATGATATATATAAGCATCACTCAAATTTTCTTCTCTTAAAAATATTAATCCAAAGTTCTTTTTTCCAATTTTTAAAACATTCAAGTAAATCTACCTATCATTAAAACTAATTGACCTTCAAAGATTTATAACCCTATATCTTTCAATTCACATTCAATTATAACATAAAAATTTACAAGAATAAAGTTAACATATATATATATATATATATATATATTATGCTTAGATTTTTATTTAGCTATAAAAATTTCATTTAATAATTTAAATAAATCATATAATCAAATACTATAAAATCTACCAACGAAGCCTAGACAATGAGCAGTTCTAATTAAAAACTATATATTAAATTAATTATTCTATAAAATAATTTATAAAAATTACTATACATAATAAACACATAAAATTATAACATATCCAAAATTTAGCTTCAAATAAATTCGGAGCAATTCAAAACACACGTTCGAATTCAGAGTTAATATTAACACCTAGCATACTAAATAGTGAACATGTTTCATTCAAATATTTTTATAAAATTAAATATGCACGATATGCTTCTAAAATTTTTATGTAACATACTTAACATATAAATAAAAGCTAAAAAAATAATAAATCATGCAACACACATTTAAAATATGATTTATCGTCTCATGAATTACATAGAGCATATCAGATAGATATTTATAACTACTGAGTACTTGGCAATTAACAAATTTTATCTTAAAACATAATAAGAATATGAAGCTAAAAATTTACAATAATTTATAATTTTTTACAGAATCAAAAGTTGCTTCTTGGCCCATAAAACAGACTCTATAAAACACAAATACAAATCTACCAGCAAATAAAATTTAGTGAGCAGTGTTTAATTAAAAGCTCATAACCCTAAAAGTATTTTGAATGAAAATTTATAAAAAATCATAGACATTCCTAACATATATGTACACATTATATCTAAAAATAGCAGCAAAATAAAATCATTTCATTTCAAAACATTACTAGCAACCTTACCGACTAACCGAAAACCCTAAATTCCTCATATCACACTCCAATAACAAAACCTTATTTTCATGAAATTTCATGATATCATATGAACATAAATGCTTTCAACCATAAAATAACATTGTTATAATTAAAGTAATAAACAACATAATTTATTTTTTATACAAACATACATGCATACACATTCACAACATAAAAGAACAATTTTCTAAAAAAATTTGTCACAAAAAAATATATATCAATCATAAAAATTCAAAACCATGAAAACTTTTAAACCATACCTTAAATTCTTTTTTTTTTTCGACAAATACAAAGAGTTGTACACAAAATCTCCAAAAAGAATTCCTTCTACTTTGGCTCAAAAGAAAAGAATAGTAATTAATTATTGGCTTTGAGGATTAGAGAGATGATGAAGACTTATGAACGTGAATTTGAGAGGCGGTATGGTAGAGAATCTTCTTTGGCTAGAAATTAAGAGAATAAAAGCTTTGTTGGCTTAAAAATATATTTATAGGTTTATGAAAAAAGAGGGGATTAGATGAGTATAGAAAACCTTAATCTTAATATAATTAGATTTTTCCTTTTTTAAATGGTGTAATCCTAATTTAATTAGGTTATCTTTTTTTTTTTTCCTTCCATCATTACCGTATGTGTGTGTGTATATATAATAATAATAATAATATATGTATAGTTTTTTTACTATCTATACTTTTTTTTTAATGTAATACATATATATGAAAAAGAATATAATATAATGTAACATAATATGATCCATAATTATTTATAGACAACAATAACATTTGTTTATGTGACTCCAAAAAATATTAATTTACACGTTATTCTTTTGGACATTTTATATTATCTAATTTCTTAATGCCATAATAAAAAAATGCTATACATGTAATTATCATGACATTATAAATATTGCAAAAATAAAAAAATATGCAACAAAATTCATATCATCATTAAGAATATAACTCTAAGGCATACATAACTCTAGAGCATTATAAAGATTATAAATTTAAAGCAAGTTAAAACTTTTTAAAAAAATACTATCATCATTTTTGACAATATCGATCGTTGTGGCCATCACCTGTGACATTACTAAACAAAAAGTTTGTTTACTTAACATAAATAATAATAGCACTTAAAATATCATATTCTAATATTAAATTAATGTAAGTATCTATAAAAGAAAATAATAGATGTTACATAAGCCCTGGTTTTTTATGAACTACCAGATAGTAAATAGAGAATTTAGCTACACCTGTTACCATCACAGTTCAATATTAGTACTAAAAACCATACATTTAGCTAACTACAACGCCATTTTGCTTGCAATTTGAATGATAATACTAACATTTTTACGATAGGGTTTTCTCTCGTAAAAATTTAAATTTCTGTTTAAGTTTATAATCTAAATGGGCCCTACATATATGAGTTGGGAAAAAAAAACACATGTAATCGTTAAACAATGCTAAAAGACATTGATTGTGTTGAGCACCACATACTCTTACAACACAAGATTCACAAATGAGACCCACAATATAGAACATTGCCATAAGGCACTGGTGGTGTTAAGCACTTAGCACCATCCAGTAATAGAAAATGGGAACCTAGTTTGAGACCCACAGATAGGGCCCACCTTTTTATTAGTGATAGTGCTTAATACTGGCGGTATCCCTAAGCATTTTTCCACAACATAAGGTTAGGACTCAAGTTGTCTACCCTCAACCTAGAACGCATAATCTCAATCCTTAGATACATTTAATGGAATTTTTTTATCTCTTGTTGAGTGGTACTGGTATTATTTGTGGGAACCGTTGAGTTTGGATGGTATCAACATTGCTTTGTTCGAGAAATCCACTGAAACTAAAAAGTTTTAAGCTACAATATAAAGTTTTCACATACTATAGCAAAAGGTAAAAGTTTGCTATAGTGTACAGCTCTCATAAACTATAATTTTTAAGTTTCAACTACAAATTTTAACGTTTTTTTCCGAACACACTTATAAGAAACCTCCAATCATATTGAGGTCTAGCATTAAAAGAAAATAATTTTGTTGTCGAGGAGCACATATGTCACATAATTAATATTAATCCTTTAATTTGGAGAAATTTATCTATATATATTCACATATAATACTTGTGAGTTGATCTAGGTTAATCATTCGTAATTTACAACTTCAAGCCTTCACTTACAAACATAATTTTTTTATTATTCAATACACCTTGATAACTTAATTAGTTTCAACAAACCTGATCATTACGCAATTCACAAGCATGAATACCAGTGTACCACTCACAAATTGCAGGTTTTGTCTTTCTCATTTTACGTACAAATGACACATTAATTACCTAGCAGTTTTCCCGTTTGATCATAAATCTTCTACGGCCAGTTTTTATTTCGGCCAGTTTTCATTTCTTCTTTCACTCTTTTCTAATTATAGCTAATTTATATAATTTATGTTCTAGTTGTTTTGATATACGTTTCTATTTGTATTTTTATTTTCACTAATCAAGTGTGTTAATTTCTCCAGAGCACATGAATGGATACGTCTATATGATAAGCCAATAGTCATTAATCTAGTATATAATATATGTAAATTTGCAGCTCTATAACCTTCTTGTTAAGCATAATTAATTGCCAACAATAAAACTTCTGTTGTTGATGTAATCCAATAAAAGAAATATATAGGTCAAGTAAATTTGATTGGGTCTACTGTAAACTCTGAACAGAATATTAATTATATTCTTCAATATTTATTAAAAATATATATATTCTTTCGCTCATACATCTTTTCATTTCAAAAAATAAAGAATGTTTAATATGAGATAAATTTTGTGAATTCTTCCTAAATATATTATTTATATTAATATGTATCCAAACGTTAAAATATGCATGTCACTTTGCTTTTCCTAACCTATAATATAATATATTTTTAAATTCGAGAGGCATGTTGAGCGACAAAGTTGAGGAGAAATTATAAAATTTATCCTAATAATATATGTATTGTGAGTGAACTTATAGTTGTTAACATGCTTAGGTTTTTTTCATTTATTTTAGAGGTAGGCAATTCTATTAGGTGATTTGTAGTCTCTAAGACCTAATATTACTGCAGAATATTTGTTCCTTGTTAATTAGAAGTCAAAATATATACATATATACCTCAAAATCAACTCCCCAATAAATTCAATTATATATGGGCGAAATTGAATCGTTGGACGGCAATTAGTTAGGTTGATTTTATTGAAGTTTTTGCCATATTAAACAGTGATGGAGGCAACTAAGGCCTCAACTTTTCTATCTCTCTTATTTTAAAAAACAAAAAACCTACATACATTAAGTTACATATAATAATAACAAAAAAAAAACTTAATTATATTCTTTTTAAAAAAATAGGGGGATTTGTGATACTCAGATAATATAAGGAGTATTTTCTCATGTTTCTTGCTCTTATAGATTCTAAAAAACTAATAGATTCCAAAAGAATTAAATTTCTACCGACAAATAGCCTTGATATGGAAATCCTAAAAAACTAAAAAAAGCAAAATACAATTGTCATGAGAAAACAAAATTAAGCCTTGTACTTAGTGAGATGATTAATCAAGAAATAAGGAAAAAAACTATTAAATTGCTGAAAATTTACCAATTGGGGTTTTTTTATACTAATAGACTGTTTGGCATATCGGTTGGAACCATTACAAATATTATAAAGCTTTTAGTAGCTACAGTAAAAAAATAAAATGTTGCTACAGTATAAATCTTTCACATTTTATAGTTTTTAAATCAATATTATTAGTTTCGACTGTTCTTTCAAACACCCTATAATATATGAAAAAGGAGTTATAGGTTAGGGGCACAAATGTATTCCAACGAATAGAAAATTTTCATTAGTAGGCTTACTATGCCTTTAAAGGGTATTGAGTTTTAGTTAGACTTTTGTAAATGTGAAGTGGTATTTTCTCAATGATCTCTAAAATTGTTTTGAGTTTCTCTTATTAACATATTAATCATTTAGTAACTGGCCTTAAACCAATTTAAAAGTTTGCTTTCTAGACTAGTTCTTAGTTTTAAATTTAATAAATTAGAAATACGCCTATACCTTTAAAATTTCTTGGCCTTATTAGTCTCTAAAAAATATTGACTACTTTATTTTTATAAACAAGAAAATACATATAATATATCCCTTCTATTATTCTGGTAGTTGATGGAATGGATGATCAGAGATTTCAAAAAGAAAGAAATCAAATATATATTGTAAATACAAAATAGTAAAGATTAGATGAGGGAAGAGTCAATCTTGTACTCGGAACTTGATAAGGAACAGACGTGCATTGATCACTAGAATTAGTAAATACGTTATTTATTAAATTTGATTATGTCAAGACTATAGTACATTTAATCAAATTTTTATTTTAGTTATTATTCCTCCAAAGTAACATTTTTAATTTCATAATTGGTCTTGTGTGCATAAATTTCACCTACTTTTTTTATTATAAATATTTCAGCTAATTTGTAGTGTCAGTTGAAATCAAAATTTTGATTCGAACACTTTAGCATGTTAGAGCTCCATATTGTAGCCCATGTTTTACTTTTTACACTATAGCATCTGTTGAGGGTGAGCTCGGCGTCACCGCCGAGAAGATGTACTCTGGAAGGTCGGCCAAACAGCTCGGCAAAGTTGCCAGGAGCATACTACTGACCCCCGATGACCACGGATGTCATGTCCGAGGTGCACCTCTGTCACGCCCCGGAGTACGGGAGGTGACGTGGCGGAATATTTAGATTAGTTAAAAGAGAATTTAATTAAAAACCGAGAGTTTGAGAACCCAATTAAATAAAAATTAAGAAGAATTTCCACCACATTTTATAAAGAATTTAAAAATCATTAAACAAATAACAATAATTGAATAAAAACCGCGAATATGGATTCCACAACCCACAACTTGTGCACACACATGGATCTGACAATATCATAAATACAATTACAGCCCAAGTACAAATATGGTTAAGTCTTACATGCTTTGATTAATAATACAGAATATAAATAAATTCTCCTATTGCTCCTGAGTTCGGTCCGAAGAATCTTCTCCAAACCTAAAGGGGAAACCACCTAGGGGAAATTTAAAACAGATAAAACGTGAGCGAAAGGCTCAATAGGACTATGTTTTATAAAAATAGATTAACGCAAAGGAACACAGCATTATTAGAAGTTATTCAAAGGAAACTTAAATAAATAAATAGATAAACAATTTGAGTAGAACCGTCCTGACACAGAACAGTCTACTCGTCAAATCAAAACACCAATTTACTTTTACCTAGGCAAACCATGAAATCACCACCTTAGTGGCCCAGCTGGGTTTCGGGACCTGCCCCCAAGGTCGATCGCTACACGACCCGATCTCTGATATGGCATCATGCCCATGTGTTTATTATCATTATCATTCAAAACCCAATTACCGAGTGTTGTCAATTACATTTATTATGAAATTCATTTCAGTTCACGGTATATTAAAATATAACCGATAAAACCATTTTCAAACAACCGTTGAAAACATTTTGGATAGAAATCCTTTTCAAAGCCAAATCATTTCAAAACCAGGCTACCAAAGAAATAGGATAAAAGTCCTACCTCAATACTCGTGCCGGTACCCCACACCGTAATCCTGGTCCGCTATACGTTAGCTCCACGGAACCACGAACGATCCTAGATACAAACTAAGTCAATCAATATCTAGTTCGAGACATTCTATGTTACTAAATCATTTCATGATGTCCTAGTGTGCCATTTGTATCATTAAAATCATCCTATAAGGTTGGGATTTAAATCAGGGTTCAAAACAGTGAAAACGGGTAAAAATCACAAAATTTTCCATGCCTCGGTCGGCTTGCCGGACGCCCTGCTTCGGCCTGCCGAACTGCCGGAAACAAGGTTCGGCCTGCCGAACATGTCCCCAGATTCGGCCTGCCGATCGGAAGAACACCGGCCTGCCGATCATCACTTCGGCCTGCCGAACATGAACTTCGGCCTGCCGAACTGGGAAAATCCAGAAATCCCAGCCACGGGTTCCTCGATCCCCAAAATCCAAATCTTGTTTCTAACCTGTTTTTCTCAAATCCCAGGCATGAAAAACAACTATAGTTGATAGAAAAACATTCTAAAACAGGTTTGGAATCATTTAAACAACATTTGAACTCAAAATCTTCAAAAATCCGAAAATGAGAAAAAGAGGAGAAAAATGAAAATCTTGAATCCAATCCGTTTTTCTTCAATCTAGGTTTAGATTCTAATTGTTCTAAGCTCATTTAACACAAATCCACGGTTTTCTAAGCTTAAACAAACTTAGATTTCAAAAACACACAAAATCGAAAATTTTGTAAAAAGTTTAGAAATTTCGAATCTAACCTCGAATCGAAGCTTCAATCCGCGTTCTCGGTCGCCGAATCACGTCCCCGAGCTTCCTCCTTGCTGTTCCGAAGCTTGGATTCGAATGGAAATAAAAAATTTGAGAGAGATTGAGAGAGAGAGAGGGGCTGCCAAGTGAGAGAGAGGGAAGAGAGAGAGATGGGCGTGGAAGTGAGGAGAGAGAGAGAGGAAAGGAAAATAAATAGAGAAAATCGGTGGGCGGTTTTACTGTGCGAAAACCATGTGCCGCCCACAGTTTTGTAAAACGGAGTATTTTTAACATTTTACAAATTGTTGTGTTTTAAAACTCAAAACATCATTTTAAATCAACAAGGAATCTTTTGAACACATCAATTTAACAAAACAACCAAAAACTAAAAATCCAACCAAATAATCTAATTAAAGTTAAAACTTTAATTATGGCACACTAATTCATCATTTACATTATATTAATATTAAATAAATTTCGGGACGTTACAGCTCTCCACCCCTAAAAGAAATTTCGTCCTCGAAATTTACAACTCATCTCAAAAACAAAACAAATGCGGCTACAGCTCCCGCATACTCGACTCTAACTCCCAAGTGGCTTCATCAACCCCGTGATGCTGCCACACGACCTTTACCAACGGTATCTCACGACGACGCAAGCTAATCACTTTCCGGTCGATAATCTGAATTGGCACTTCTTCGTACGTCGTATCCTCCTAAACCTGCACATCGCGAAACGATACTATCTTATCCTGCCCAGGTGGACATTTCCTAAGCATCGACACATGAAACACATCGTGCACATGAGAAAGTTCGGGCGGAAGATCAAGCCGATAAGCGACCACACCAACACGCTGAGTGATCTCGAACGGCCCAATATACCTCAGCGCGAGCTTCCCACTCACTCCGAACCACATAGTTCCCTTACGAGGCGACACCCTCAAGAGAACAAAATCTCCAACCGCGAACTCTAAGGGTCTACGTCTCCTATCTGCGTAGCTCTTCTGCCGACTCTGAGCTGCTCTCAACCGATCCCGAATCACCGCGACTTTCTCGTTGCTGACACGAATCTCATCTGGCCCAAGAATAACTCTATCCTCCGGCTCGGCCCAACACACAGGTGACCGACACGGTCGCCCATACAACGCCTCAAATGGTGCCATACCGATACTCGCCTGATAACTGTTGTTGTACGAGAACTCCGCCAAATGCAAACATTGCTTCCAATTCCCGCCGAAGTCCAACGCACAAGCACGCAACATATCCTCGAGAACCTGAATAACGCGCTCAGATTGCCCATCAGTCTGAGGATGAAACGCCGTACTGAAGTTCAAATCCGTACCCAAAGCCTCCTGAAAACTCCTCCAGTACTTAGCATTAAACCTGGTATCTCGATCAGAGGTGATGGACAAAGGAACTCCATGCAACCTCACAATGTTCTGCATATACAGCTCCCCGAGAATCTTCCTAGAACACGTCGACCTAAACGGAATGAAATGCGCCGATTTCGTCAACCTGTCGACTACAACCCAAACTGAATCATGCCGCTGCTCCGTCCTCGGCAAACCTGTGAGAAAATCCATCGTCACATGCTCCCATTTCCACCCTGGAATAGGAAGCGGTTGAAGCTGACCTGCAGGCTTCTGATGCTCAGCTTTCACCTGAAGACACGTCGAACACTTGGCCACGTACTCGCGAACATCTTTCTTCATGCCTCTCCACCAATAGTGCCTCTTCAAATCACGATACATCTTGGTGCTCCCCGGATGAATAGCAAACTGAGACCTATGAGCTTCATCTAGAACGGCTTTCGTCACCTCGGCGATAACTGGAACTGCAAGACGCTCCCGGAAGTACAACGATCCATCTGCGTGCGCGCTCCATTCTTCAAACTGCTCCCCGTTCTGAATCCGCGACCAAATCCCCTGCAAATGTCGATCCTGCCACTGACCTTGCTTCACCATCCGAACAAGAGCTGGAGTCGCTTCCACGTGATACAACAAAACTCGATCACCGTCGTCATGATACTGTAGCCGATACTCACTCACTGTCGCATCCCTGCTCCAGTCCTCAAAAATCAAACAAGCGAGAATCCCTGAAGACCTCCTGCTAAGCGCGTCCGCGACCACATTAGCTTTCCCGGGATGATACTGCAACGCGAAATCATAATCCTCCATGTACTCCACCCATCTGCGCTGCCTCAAGTTGAGATCCCTCTGAGTGAACAAATGCCTCAAACTCTTATGATCGGAGAAGACCTGAAACGATGCTCCATACAAGTAACATCTCCAAATCTTCAGCGCGTAGATCACCGCTGCAAGCTCTAAATCGTGAGTAGGATAATTCCGCTCGTGAGGTCGTAACTGTCTCGATCCGTACGCAACCACACGTCCATGCTGCATCAACACGCATCCAAGTCCGCGCCCTGAAGCATCAGCATAAACCTCATACGGCTTGTCACTACTAGGAATAACTAATACTGGAGCTGAAGTCAACCGGTTCTTCAATTCCTGAAAAGCAGACTCACAGTCTTCATCCCACTCAAACCTGACGTTTTTCCTGATCAACCTCGTCAACGGAGCTGCAATCTTCGAAAAGTCCTTTACAAATTTCCTGTAATATCCAGCAAGACCTAAGAAGCTGCGAATCTCCGCTACATTCCTTGGTCGTTCCCACTCCAATATAGCTTCAATCTTGGACGGATCCACTGAGATACCATGCTCCGAGATGACATGACCCAGAAATTTGACCTCAGTCAACCAGAACTCACACTTTTCCCTCTTAGCATACAACTGGTGCTCCCGCAAAGTCTGAAGCACGATCCGAAGATGCTGCTCATGCTCCTCCCATGTCTTAGAATACACAAGAATGTCATCGATGAACACGATCACGAACTGATCCAGATACGGCCTAAATATCCTGTTCATCAAATCCATAAAAGCTGCTGGAGCATTCGTCAACCCGAAAGACATAACCAGAAACTCGAAGTGCCCATACCGAGTCCTAAAAGCTGTCTTGGGAATATCCTCTTCCTTGATTCTGAGCTGATGATAACCTGACCGCAAATCAATCTTCGAGAAGTATCGCGAACCTCCCAACTGATCAAATAGCTCATCAATCCTAGGCAAAGGATACTTGTTCTTCACCGTAACACGATTTAGCTGCCGATAATCCACACATAACCTGAGAGTCCCATCGTGCTTCTTAGCGAACAAAACTGGTGCCCCCCACGGAGATGTGCTATTCCGAATATATCCTTTATCAGCAAGCTCCTGAAGTTGCCTCCTCAATTCCTTCATTTCTGCTGGCGCCATCCGATAAGGTGCCATAGAAATCGGTGATGTCCCTGGAAACAACTCGATACCAAACTCAATCTCCCGATGCGGTGGTAACCCTGATAACTAGTCGGGGAAGACATCCTCGAACTCACCAACCACCGGAATCACTGCACTACCTTTCGAAACATAGGGCTCGCAATCTAGATTGGCAAGAAAAGCAAAACAATCTAGATTCCTTCGCCCTCCTAAACACGACTTCATGAGACGCTCACTCATTAGCCAATCACCACCACCCTGGTAAGTGATTACCGTCCCCCTATCAGACACTAGGGTCACCTTTCTAAGTTGGCAGTCCACAACTGCACTATACCTGGACAACCAGTCCATCCCTAAAATCACATCATAGGAACTCATGGGGAGTATAATCAAATCACTTTTCAAAATCTCATCCCCAATCTTTATTTTACAAGATTTACACACACAATTTACACACACCCGCCCCAAGGGAGAAGTTATAACTAGGGGTTCATTAAACTCTTCTACTTCTAATCCCAAGGCATGTACAAAAGAACTCGAAATGAGAGAATGAGAGGCACCGGTATCAAATAAAACGTGAGCTAAAGATTTGGAAACCAAAATCATACCATCGACAACCGCGTTACCAGTCTGAGAATCTGACTCTCCAGATACCATTGCATGAACCTGTACTGACGCTTTTCCTTTTCCTCTACCGACATTACTGGGTCTTGGATTACTCGGCTGATGCTGTTGAGATGGAGACGACTGCACACTACCTGTACTCGGCGCTCTATACTGAGGAACACTACGCTGAAAATACTGCGGCTGCTGCCCCCGTGCCGGATATGAGAATTGCTGAGGAGAAAACTGCGGATACTGCAACTGCGGGTACTACGGAGGCGGAGGTAGGGTCTGAGGCTGAGGCTGAGATGAACGACTGGCATCCTCCCCGGTCTGCGATCCAAGACGAGCACTCCTGATCGGGCAATTCCTCTTGATGTGTCCGGGCTGCTGACAGAAATGACAATGAAAGCTGTAGGGGTTGCTGCGCCCGCTGCCAGACGAACTGCTACTGCCACTGGTCGCACCGCCTTGCTTGCCTTTCCCCGGAGCTGAACGACTACTGGTGCTCTTCCTGCCACTCCTCTGCGGTCCTCCTGAAGCCTTGGCTCGGTCCTCACAATACTGCACGTAATCATTCTCCACGGAGATCGCCGACGACACAAGCTCTCCGAAACTCCTAAGCCGTAGAGCAACCAACTGCCGCCGAATAGGAGCCTTGAGTCCTTCCTGGAACTTGATGCATTTCTCGCGCTCCGATGCCACAGCTGATGGAGCAAACCTAGCCAACTCGCTAAACTTTGCCTCATACTCCCGAACTGACATATCACCCTGCTGCAATCTATAAAACTCAGCTGCTTTCTGATCTCTATACCCCTGCGGAAAATACCGATCATAGAACAGATCCTCGAACTTGTCCCAACCGATATCGCCACCGCGCTCCAGACGCTTAGTTTGTTTCCACCAGGTGTTAGCGCCACCCTCGAGCTTATACGCCGCAAACTCCACACGATACTCCTCAGGCACACCAAGGGTATCAAGATGCTTCAAGATCGAGTCCAACCAATACTCTGCTAACTGCGGATCCCCATTGCCATCAAAAGTCGGAATTGACGCCCGCCGAAATTCCTTAAAGAAGGCATGCCGACTACCAACACTGGAGTCTTCCGGTCTAGTCCTGGCTGCCATCTGCCGGAAAGCCGAAATCATAGACCTCATCAGGCCCTCATCATTTCCGAACTCGGCGTCAGCTGTCGAACGACGTCTAGGTGCCATTCTCTCACTTCTGAAAACAAAATTTGGACTGTCAGAGGTATTTCATTGTCAAACCTATGTGTGCACAATTTCCAAGGTTCATAACCTTGAGCTCTGATACCATTCTGTCACGCCCCGGAGTACGGGAGGTGACGTGGCGGAATATTTAGATTAGTTAAAAGAGAATTTAATTAAAAACCGAGAGTTTGAGAACCCAATTAAATAAAAATTAAGAAGAATTTCCACCACATTTTATAAAGAATTTAAAAATCATTAAACAAATAACAATAATTGAATAAAAACCGCGAATATGGATTCCACAACCCACAACTTGTGCACACACATGGATCTGACAATATCATAAATACAATTACAGCCCAAGTACAAATATGGTTAAGTCTTACATGCTTTGATTAATAATACAGAATATAAATAAATTCTCCTATTGCTCCTGAGTTCGGTCCGAAGAATCTTCTCCAAACCTAAAGGGGAAACCACCTAGGGGAAATTTAAAACAGATAAAACGTGAGCGAAAGGCTCAATAGGACTATGTTTTATAAAAATAGATTAACGCAAAGGAACACAGCATTATTAGAAGTTATTCAAAGGAAACTTAAATAAATAAATAGATAAACAATTTGAGTAGAACCGTCCTGACACAGAACAGTCTACTCGTCAAATCAAAACACCAATTTACTTTTACCTAGGCAAACCATGAAATCACCACCTTAGTGGCCCAGCTGGGTTTCGGGACCTGCCCCCAAGGTCGATCGCTACACGACCCGATCTCTGATATGGCATCATGCCCATGTGTTTATTATCATTATCATTCAAAACCCAATTACCGAGTGTTGTCAATTACATTTATTATGAAATTCATTTCAGTTCACGGTATATTAAAATATAACCGATAAAACCATTTTCAAACAACCGTTGAAAACATTTTGGATAGAAATCCTTTTCAAAGCCAAATCATTTCAAAACCAGGCTACCAAAGAAATAGGATAAAAGTCCTACCTCAATACTCGTGCCGGTACCCCACACCGTAATCCTGGTCCGCTATACGTTAGCTCCACGGAACCACGAACGATCCTAGATACAAACTAAGTCAATCAATATCTAGTTCGAGACATTCTATGTTACTAAATCATTTCATGATGTCCTAGTGTGCCATTTGTATCATTAAAATCATCCTATAAGGTTGGGATTTAAATCAGGGTTCAAAACAGTGAAAACGGGTAAAAATCACAAAATTTTCCATGCCTCGGTCGGCTTGCCGGACGCCCTGCTTCGGCCTGCCGAACTGCATAGTTCGGCCTGCCGGAAACAAGGTTCGGCCTGCCGAACATGTCCCCAGATTCGGCCTGCCGATCGGAAGAACACCGGCCTGCCGATCATCACTTCGGCCTGCCGAACATGAACTTCGGCCTGCCGAACTGGGAAAATCCAGAAATCCCAGCCACGGGTTCCTCGATCCCCAAAATCCAAATCTTGTTTCTAACCTGTTTTTCTCAAATCCCAGGCATGAAAAACAACTATAGTTGATAGAAAAACATTCTAAAACAGGTTTGGAATCATTTAAACAACATTTGAACTCAAAATCTTCAAAAATCTGAAAATGAGAAAAAGAGGAGAAAAATGAAAATCTTGAATCCAATCCGTTTTTCTTCAATCTAGGTTTAGATTCTAATTGTTCTAAGCTCATTTAACACAAATCCACGGTTTTCTAAGCTTAAACAAACTTAGATTTCAAAAACACACAAAATCGAAAATTTTGTAAAAAGTTTAGAAATTTCGAATCTAACCTCGAATCGAAGCTTCAATCCGCGTTCTCGGTCGCCGAATCACGTCCCCGAGCTTCCTCCTTGCTGTTCCGAAGCTTGGATTCGAATGGAAATAAAAAATTTGAGAGAGATTGAGAGAGAGAGAGGGGCTGCCGAGTGAGAGAGAGGGAAGAGAGAGAGATGGGCGTGGAAGTGAGGAGAGAGAGAGAGGAAAGGAAAATAAATAGAGAAAATCGGTGGGCGGTTTTACTGTGCGAAAACCATGTGCCGCCCACAGTTTTGTAAAACGGAGTATTTTTAACATTTTACAAATTGTTGTGTTTTAAAACTCAAAACATCATTTTAAATCAACAAGGAATCTTTTGAACACATCAATTTAACAAAACAACCAAAAACTAAAAATCCAACCAAATAATCTAATTAAAGTTAAAACTTTAATTATGGCACACTAATTCATCATTTACATTATATTAATATTAAATAAATTTCGGGACGTTACAACCTCAGGGCCACCAGGGCCGCACCTCAATAGGTTGCCTCCTCGAACTGTGCATAAATTTCACATACTTTTTTTATTATAAATATTTCAGCTAATTTGTAGTGTCAGTTGGAATCAAAATTTTGATTCAAACACTTGAGCATGTTAGAGCTCCATATTGTAGCTCATTTTTTACTTTTTACACTATAGCATCTGTTGAGGGTGAGCTCGGCGCCACCATCGAGAAGATGTACTCCGGATGGTAGGCCAAACAGCTCGACAAAGTTGCCAAGAGCATACTACTGACCCCCGATGACCATGGATGTCATGTCCGATGTGCACCTCAGTCACCAGGGCCGCACCTCAATAGGTTGCCTCCTCGAACTGTGTGCCAGCTCGAGTCGGACTATTTTCATTCAAAAGTAGACTGTTACTCGCCATCACAAGCCTAGAAATGACAAACAACTCACTGTTTGATGGAGGCCAATCCATCGACAGAGGGACGTGAACCTGTCACCTACCGTCTGACACACCTTGATGTGACATCTAGGTTGTGGGTAAAACCCACTTAACACCGGGTCCAAGTGGTGGCCTATAAATAGGACACATTTATTGCATCCTAGCATGTATGCTCATTCCCACCCAAGCTCCCGTCCTCTATCGAGCAATCCCTGCCTTGAGCATTAGAGAGCCCTTGTCTGTTGACTGACCCCTTTCTCTTACCTTTGAAGCTTCTATCCTCTTGTTGCAGGCATACCCAACTAGGCAGAGGCGAGCATGGAAGAGCTGAGCACCGTGTGCAGCCACACGTGGTGTTGATTCGACGCCGGACCTCAGTAAGCATCAACAATATCTAAGAGCTTTACACCGTTATTAATAGCTTTACACAGTTATTAGTATAAACCAATATTGCCAAATGCCACATTGGTATAGCTAAGTCCTACTCTTCATACAAGTTTCAAATTTGTTAGCTTTTGAGTGCTTAGTAACCTTGGTTCAAACCAATTTTGGTTTAAGATACTTTTGTATATAAAAGTTTTACAGTGTAGCTAACTTTTGTTTTACACTATAAAATATGAGAGGTTTAAACTGTTTACAATTTAAACTATTGATTATTTGGATACAGTTGTATAAGTACGATAAGACGGTTCGTTTGGCTTTCAAAGCCAATTTATATAAAAATCCCATCTCAAACTTTCATGTAAGAAAATAATTAATCATTGGATAGCTATTAGCTAATGTTTACTTAATTATATATATATATGTATGTATACACACATGTATTCGCACACAGACACATACATATATACATTCAGCTAATGTATATATATATATATGTATGTATGTATGTATGTATACACACAAATATTCGCACACAGACACATACATCTTGTACGACATTATTTTTTAATCTTATTACTTCTATGACAAAGGTTAAAACATATCATTTTTACAAATAGAGAGCATAAAGACATAATTAATTATAAGTACTTTAGATTAAGGGCTAAAAGAAGTGGTATGAATTAAAGAAAAAAAAATGGTAAGACACGAAAGTAATATTAAAGAAGTGACATACCACCTAATTTACTCTATATCATAAAGGAACCACTGAGTATAAGTGGTGTTTCAGCTAAACACAAGGGTGTTTGGTATTTTTTCTTCTAAAAGCCTTATTATCAAATGCCAAACGGACCTTAGACTCATGATTTATCATGAGTTTTTAATTAAATCTACCGAGTTGCTAGAGACAAATATCTAGTGAGACCTGTGAAGTGGATGTTAGGAGCAGCATAATTCTCTCAATATTGATTGGTAGTCAAGACTACTCTTGCATCTGTCGGCTTATCTCTTCATTCAACTAGCAGCTAGTGTACAAATACAACCACCGAAAGAACAATAAAAAGAAAAAAGAAAAAGAGATTAAAAAAAGAGACCATTTTGCATGCCTTTTCTCTTTCTTTTATCTCTTTTGAATCAAAGATTCTCAGAATATCTCAAATCTCATATTCTTTTTGCAGTGATTAATACATGGACCAGAAATGTGTGTGTGGTATGAAGTGTTAATAATAATAATAATAATAATAATAACAATTATTATTATTATTATTATTATGATTATCAGCATTTTTTTTAACAAAAAATCTACAATCATACCGAAGTAATCCTTTTAAGGACCTTCCAATTTCTGCAGGACCACTATCATGCCGTAGGAAAACGGTACCTATGAAGAGGAAATTCCTTAGCTATGCCTATGAAAGGTAGGTTTTACTCCTATGATTGGTAACTAGGCAATATACGTCGATGAATCTAAATATCAAACAAATAATCCTTTGGAGGACCACCTTTTTATCACCAAACAAATACCTTTCCAATTGTCCCTAATGATCACCACCAAAACTTTTCCCATTCAAGGCCAAAAGATAATGTTCCAGACCCAACTCAATATGATTGGCAACTTGTTTGCTGGGGACCCTTGCTAGTTACTTGTACTTTGAACTTCTTCCAAAGAATTGGAATTTTGAATGATATATAATTACGAGTCATTGAACGAGTTCTTTATCATCGCTGTTTTATTGAGTGCCTCTTGTTTTATACTAATGGAAGGAAAAGGTAACCACAAAATGGAATATGTATAGAAAAACTTAACCTAAAGTAGGTGCACGTATAGCTTTGAAGTAAATTCATATTCCACTCTTAAAAAATGTATAGAGTTTAAATCTTTCACCATCAAATTCAAAAAAAAATTGAAAATAAAAATAAAAAATAGAAAATAGAAAACTCAAAACTTAAGAAATTATTGCAAATTAACCTCGTTGTATCTAAATATGTAATACATATTATATATATACATACATATATATATTCAGAACTTCTTGAACCTCAGGACATGAGGCAGGCATGATTGCATATGTGAATATTTGAAGCTTCATTTTCAAGAAAGCAACTTCTGTTGGCCATAAGGAATTTCCCAATTAATTATTGGCCAGAATCGTGAAAAGAATTGAACGAAATGGCATGCACTAGTCAATGTTCGAGAAATCCTTCACTTTATGCTCTATAATAATATTTTACATATCCGTACGTAGTCATAACCCCACCAGCAAATAGCAAAGGACTTTTTTTTTTTTCTTGGGGAATTTATGTCGCTCTATTTGCGGTTTATTGAGAAATGTGCTATTTGATTTGTAGTTCATCGATAAGTAATATCAAATTCAGACCCTTATGCTCAGTTTTTAACTATACTAATTGTCACGCTCCGGAGTACGGGAGGTGACGTGGCGGAATATTTAGATTAATTAAAAGAGAATTTAATTAAAAATCGAGAGTTTGAGAATCAAATTAAATAAAAATTAAGAAGATTTTCCACCACATTTTATAAAAGAATTTATAAATATTAAGCAGATAATAAAAATTAAATAAAAACCACGAATATGGGTTCCACAACCCACAACTTGTGCACACACATGGTTCTGACAATATCACAAATACAATTACAGTCCAAGTACAAATATGGTTAAGTCTTACATGCCCTGATTAATAATTCAGAATATAAATAAACTCTTCTATTGCTCTTGAGTTCGGTGCGAAGAATCTTCTCCAAACCTAAATGGAAGACCACCTAGATGGGGGAAATTTAAAACAATAAAACGTGAGCGAAAGGCTCAATAGGACTAAGTTTTATAAATAATTTAATTTAAAGAAACAGTTCATTGTTAGGAGTACTCAAAAGAAAACTTAAATAAATAAATAAATAAATAAATAATTAAATACATAATTTGAGTAGAGCCGTTCTGACACAGAACAGTCTACTTGTACAATCAAAAACACCATTTTTCTTTTACCTAGGCAAACCATGAAATCACCACCGTAGTGGCCCAGCTGGGTTTCGGGACCTGCCCCTAAGGTCGATCGCTACACGACCCGATCTCTGATATGGCATCATGCCCATGTGTTTATTATCATTATCATTCAAAACCCAATTACCGAGTGTTGTCAATTACATTTATTATGAAATTCATTTCAGTTCACGGTATATTAAAATATAACCGATAAAACCATTTTCAAACAACCGTTGAAAACATTTTGATAGAAATCATTTTCAAAGGCAAATCATTTCAAAACCAGGCTACCAAAGAAATAGGATAGAAGTCCTACCTCAATACTCATGCCGGTACCCCACACCGCAATCCCGGTCCGCTATACGTTAGCTCCACGGAACCACGAACGATCCTAGATACAAACTAAGTCCATCAATATCTAGTTCGAAACATTCTATGTTACTAAATCATTTCATGATGTCCTAGTGTGCCATTTGTACCTTTAAAATCATCCTATAAGGTTGGGATTTAAATCAGGGTTCAAAACAATGAAAACGGGTAAAAATCACAAAATTTTTCATGCCTCGGTCGGCCTGCCGGACGCCCTGTTTCGGCCTGCCGAACTGCACAGTTTGGCCTAACGGAAGCAAAGTTCGGTCTGTCGAACATTTCCCCAGATTCGGCCTGCCGGTCGGAAGAACACCGGCCTGCCGATCATCACTCCGGCCTGCCGAACTGGGAAAATCCAGAAATCCCAGCCACGGGTTTCTCGATCCCCAAAATCCAAATCTTGTTTCCAACCTGTTTTTCTCAATTCCCAAGCATGAAAAACAATTATACTTGATAGAAAAACATTCTAGAACATGTTTGGAATCATTTAAACAAGATTTTGACTCAAAATCCTCAAAAATCCGAAAATGAGGGGAAAAATGAAAAATCTTGAATTCAATCCGTTTTTTCTTCAATCTAAGCTTAGATTCTAGTTGTTTTAAGTTCATTTAACTCAAACACAAGGTTTTCTAAGCTTAAACAAACCTAGATTTCAAAAATGCACAAAATTAAAAATTTTGTAAAAAGTTTAGAAATTTCGAATCTAACCTCGAATCGAAGCTTCAATCCGCGTTCTCGGTTGCCGAATCACATCCCCGAGCTTCCTCCTTGCTGTTCCGAAGCTTGGATTCGAATGTGGTTTCAAAAATTTGAGAGAGAGATGTAGAGAGAGAGAGGTTGCCGAGAGATCAAGAAAGAGAAGAGAGAGAGAGTGAAACCGGGAGAGAATGAGAGGAGAGAGAGAGGAAGGAAATAAATAGAGAAAATCGGTGGGCGGTTTTACTGTGCGAAAACCATGTGCCGCCCACGGTTTTGTAAAACAGAGTATTTTTAACATTTTACAAATTGTTGTGTTTTAAAACTCAAAACATCATTTTAAATCAATAAGAAATCATTTGAATGCATCAATTTAACAAAACAACCAAAAACTCAAAATCCAACCAAATACTCTAATTAAAGTTAAAACTTTAATTATGGCACACTAATTCATCATTTACATTACATTAACATTAAATAAATTTCAGGACGTTACACTAATAGGACACAAGAATCTTTTAAGAGAAAAAGGGAAAACGAGATAAAAAGAATTTAAATTTGAGACATTCTTTAAAGAGATGTCAATATGATTCGCATCGTCTACAAATTTCACGACAATATTTAAATCACTGTTATCTTCATCACAATTAAAAACTTCAACAGATCAATCGAAAGACAAAATCAATAGAGCTTTTCTAAACTTATCTTCATCATATTCTAGATCTTAATTATCTTCTTTTAAGGATTCACCATTAACGAATTAAAATCCTTGAAACTATGTGGTTATAAAAAACCATAAAAGCATGACACACATGTTGAGAAGCACAAACCAAGAGAAGTTTTGGGACTGGCATGGCTACTCTAAATTGTTTTTGCATCTTTTCTAAAATCTCGTTTCATGACTTTATCATCATATCATGGGAAGCCACTGGACCACTGAATCTTTGTGCCATATGTGGTTGTTAATAAGAAGACTTGAAACCAACTTACATGGCCTGGATTGGAACAGGATACATATTGCAAGTATAAAAAACTAGCACACCCAAAAAAGAAAAAAAAAGAAAAGAAAAAAAAAACCTCTATTGGGATTTGCCAGCTTTTTCACCTTCAGTTAGGATACAATACAGGTTGGTGTACAACTAGAAAATAAAAAACTAAAGGAAAAAGAAAAAAAGATGAATTCTAATTTATCCCAACAGGAAAGAATGTATCTACTTCAGAGATATTATAAACTTTAGCCAAGATTTGAAAAAATAAAAAGTACTCTTTCCGTTTAGTACACCAATTTAAACTTTTTTATTTGAACCATCAACAATAAAAAACTATTAGCATCTAATATAACATTATATATTAAAGCATAAAATAAAATAAAAAACGAATATAGCTTATACTATATCAAATATGTTATTTTTATACCTTTTATGGTAAGAAATAAAAGTAAAAAACCGAATGGAGAAAAGATTTTAACTACGCGAGTCAGTGCTGAGGTCTCTGCTCTAGATCACGAAGCAACTAGCTACACCTGACTCACCAATCATCTGACGCAAAATCTTTATCCTATCCCAACTGGAAAATAAATCAAGCCGAGAAGTGGAAACCTGTTGACTCCACCAATGGCAAACCCAGCTACATACAGAGAGACTTATTTTTAATAGTTAGAAGTACATTTTAATAATAATGACAACGTGACATGATAAAAATTTCATGTTAACTATTATAAATTTTTTTGTCAACCATCACTTTATTATAATGGTTAGCTTTATATCAAATGGGTACGAATAACAGTATCGGTTAAAAACGTAATTTTCAATACCACACTTATATATGTACACAAGATAGTATATATCATGGTACGGTTTCAGCTATAAGTATCCATGGGCTGTCTAGCCAGAAAGCTATGCTAAGCTAAGCCAGCTAGAAGGTTTTGGATTGTAGTCCAGAGAGAAAGATCCTCAACCCAATTCCAAAGATCTGAAGAAAAATAGCACATAAAAACAATTTTCTGCATGGAACCCCAATACGCCACTTTTTATTGGCCGTTTGTTCTGATCAATACAAATGATTCTGTGTCAGCAGTGTGTTCATCCCCACCGGCTGATCATCACTCTCGATGACTGAGCATTCTTAATTTCAAAGCTACCTAAGTAGGGCCTAGTTAATATTTCTTGATCAATACTTAGCATATTGCAATATATTTATTACTTAAACATGTTCCATTTTAAGCTTCATAGAAGTTTAAATTTTACTATTCCACGTTTGTCGCGTTCTATTGCGCCCGCCTTGTAATATCTTCTCTCTGTTTTCCTTTCTAGGTAATGTCTTTTTTTTTTAATTTTTTTTTTCTGTTGAGTTAAGCTAATGACCTTGTTAATCTCCTTTTGTATACTAATTACACGCTTCTGCAAATAGGCAATAAGGGGAGCGCTAACAACACTCTCTTTTTTACTCTTCTTAACATTCTCTGTATTCTGAGTCTATGACACATGTAATCTACTAACATAATAAATTATTATTTGAACATAAAATAAAATAATAGATTCCTTTGATTGTCTAGAGAAATATTAGCAGCAATCTCTTTCTCACTCTCTTTTACATTCTCTGTATTCAGAGTCTTTAATACGTGTAATCCATTAACATGATAAATTATTATTTAAACAAAAAATAGGATAATGAATTCCGCATATCAGACAGTAAATGCAAAAAGTGTAAAACAGAGGGAAAAAAAAAATACTGCTAACACTTCTTTAGACAATAATATCAACTTTTCAGCAAAGCGAATCTGCATGAACCTCGGCCGACCAAGCTAGATGACTACATATCTCCTACTTTCCAATTGACTAATATTTATTTTACTTTCCTTTCTGTACCTAGTATAATTAGCAATACTTACGATTATTTTGTTTTTTTTTAAAAAAAAAAATTCTTTAAATTTAATGTGCAGCATGTGCACGTATATTTGAAATACATGAAATTAGAAAAAGGAATATACCTAAATATAAAATTAGGTACTTTCTATAAATTCCTTTTTAATTCAAAAAAGAAAAATAACAAGAAAAATCAGAAACCCTGCAAAGTATCTGGTTCCGCCTGATCCCTCAGACCTGCTTCAATTTTGTGGTTCCAAAGAAAACGAGTCACACCTCACTTGCACCTTTTTGTCCATTTAGATTCGCCAATCAACTGCCTTCCCAACACGCATATAAATAGAGAACAAGCTCACCACTATTTTCTGCACAGCCCAATATATATTTCCCTTTTGAGCTCCCTAATATTTCCTTCTAGCTCTTTTAATTATAAACTCTTTCTTCGCCCTTTCCCCACTCCTTTTTTTTGTTTTTAAATTACAAAAAGCATCAGATAATATGGCTTCAAGCTCTCTAAGTAAGCAAAGCTATAGCTTATCTTGGACACCAAAACAGAACAAATTGTTTGAGAAAGCACTGGCCTTGTATGACAAGGACACGCCGGACCGGTGGCAAAATGTGGCCAAGGCTGTCGGCGGGAAAACCGCCGACGAGGTGAAGAGACACTATGAAGTCCTCTTGGAGGATTTAAGGCAAATCGAGTCTGGTCGTATTCCCATTCCCAACTACAAATCCTCCAATCTCGACGAAGACCAAAGGTATATACATTTTGCACACACATATATTTATTTAAATGAAGAGAGGTGACGTGACGCACGCTGGCCTGTGCACACACACATATTTATATATATATATATATATATATGTATATGTATATGTTCGTTGGTTCATGCATGCAGTTTTCTTTTTATTTTTTTCCCTAAATTTTTCATTTTAAATATACTGAAGATTAGATTAGAGTTGGGAGGGTGTATGCAAGTTAAAAGAGTTTTGTGGTAGCTAGTACGAAAATAGTAATGTTACCGACATGTGTGCCTGTAGACTTAAAATTTGCCCATAAATGGATATCATTTTTAACATTTCTAACTGATAGAGTTGGAGTAGGAATGATCTAATACTGCAGTAGCGCCGCGCCGCCACCCTAAAAGATTAAGGCAGCCCATAAGACACAAGTGAGTGAATTTCACCTGTGGGCCCTACAAATGAGAATATTATAAATTAAAGTTAATCACCCGGCAATTATTATTACCATTAACTAAGGTTTACGCTACCCTAGTCATGCATTACCATTATATGGAATATAATATCTTTTAACTTCAATACAAACTAAATCCTTGGAAGCTAGGCCATGTGGTCCACTTTTAAAAAGTTTTGACTTGATGATTTTATTCTTATTTCCAAGCTTCTTTTTCAATATTTAGGTAAATTCTTTCTCTCTTTTTTCCCCTTTTGATTGGAATTTTAACATAGAAATTGTCCTTTTTATTACCAATAGATATTGTTGTTTTAATTATTGAATTAATTTTTCTATAGTCTCATTCATAAGCAATTTTATATCGCATGCATGGTGTGTTAAATTTGTTGTTTTAATTATTGAATTAATTTTTCTATAGTCTCATTCATAAGCAATTTTATATCGCATGCATGGTAAATTTTAACACAAAGAACTATAAATTATATTACTGAAAAGTCAATTTAACGACTAAAACATGACTCTAATCAACAATGAAAAAAGTTCTATTATATAAAATTCTTTTTTGGAAAAAAGAAGTTGGCTATATATTATTGTCCTGGGAATGTCTTTCCATTTTATATTCAAGGAAATAGAATAATTTTGATTCATAGGTACGGTTCAAAGGTGCCAGACAAGTTCTTACAATGGACAGAAATTATCCATTCAAGCTTAAAAGAATCTATTATCCATTCACCCTTTTCTCATGTCCTTAATCTTAAGGAATTGCACATGCGTGACATGCACAATTCTAAGATGATATTTTTGATAAGTACCTTTCGATAAAAGGGAGGAAAAAAGAGGAGAGAAAAAGAAAAAAGAAGCAAGAAAGCAAATTATTGTGATGAATAGGACACGTCTGGAATTGGCATTACCTTGAGTTTGTGTCAATGTGTGACGAAAACAATAAAACATTAATAAAATGACTATAACAATATCTTATCCAGTGATGCGATGGTCCTGTATTTAGTATTCTTCGGCTAAATAATGTTACTAAAAATTAATGAATTCACTTCCTATCCATTGTAGATTAAGATTTTTAAAATCAATCTCACATTGTATGATCACCATGGGGTGGACCTAGCAATTTTTATTTTTTTTTGAGTTTAAGAATATAAATTTGAACTCTACACTTTAAGGTGTTGTTAGATGTGGATTTCCCGCACAACCACCCTCGGCGTTAACTATTTTCAAAGTGAATTTCTTTTGCAATACTCCTGATATTTTTCATAATCTAAGGCCACCTTCTTTCTTACTTGTTTCTCAGGCTTCTAAAATATCTGAAGATGCAGTAAAGTCCAAGCCAACGCCATCTATTATCGATCACTGTCACCTACAGAACTTCTGTGCCCTTATATATGAATCTCTCTATGTTTCTCTCTCTCCCTCCTTTTAAAAAAAAAAAAAAAAAAAAAAAAAAAAAATCTCTCCTTCTTTCTTTTATTGTAATTGACGTCATCACTATGTTCTACCATCTATTCTGCCAAGTACCAAAGAAATGCCTGTGTTATCTTCCTCTCCTCTCTTCAATGGAAAAAGTCTTGTAAAGTGTTTCGATGAGAACAATGGCAACTATGTGCAAAACAAATTAGCAACCACCATTCAACGTTACTTTATTTTTCATCTTTTTCTTGAAATTAAATATTATTTAAATAAAATAAGTGAGAAGGAAACTGAGATCAGAGAAGACTAGAATATCTGCACTGGGTTGGCTCCCCTGTAAGACTCATTGCAAATCAAACGCCTACCCTGTTATTGTTGAAGGAAAAAATAAAGAAAATATAAAAGACCATGAAAACTTCATAAACAATAAAATAAAATAAAATAAAATAAAATAATCCCTTCCCAAACAACAAAACATAAAATAAGAGATCTCCTATCCAACCCTAAAATTGCAATCGATGAAATCTTTAAAATAATCATTCTTAAGGATACTTCATTAAAAAATATCATCTAATGTTCCTTGTCTTGACTCGTATGGTGTTTCATACATGTATTATTCAATATCTAAAACTCAACAAGACATACAACGACATAGAAATTTATGGTGATTTTTTAAGTGTCATCATTTTTTTTAAACGACACTTTTAAATATTATGGTATCTCCTTTTTGTGCTAGTGGTTTGTAACACTCAGAGAATTAATTAAGTATAATTAGTATATAAACGGTGAAATAGTGTGCCTTATTGTGATTTGAACTTAATTTAATCGTCTTGTGTCATTTTCCAATTTACTTGATTTTAAATTTTGAAACAAAACAATTTGTCAAATTTCAAACAAGTCTTCTCTTGAGATAAAACTCAGACAATCTGAAAACTGCTTCACTGAAACTATGTGCAAGACATGGTTTTATCACAAAAGCCACTCCATTATTCAGCATAAAAAAGGGAGCTCACCCCCCCTTCTTTGCTTCATTCTCCCTAATTCTCTCTTTCTTTCCTTCTTTCCCGTTCTTCTTGTTTCTCTCTCTCGACACCCTCTTCTCTCTTCCTTTCTCTGATTTTCCAGCCACTCTGGAGGCCAAGAAATAAGGTTGTTAGCTCAAAAACGCCCATTGAGGTTAGCTCTCTCTCTCTCACACACACACTTTCTCGTTTCAAAGTTTTAAATTTCAAATTTTCAAATTTCCTTTGAATGTTGAATCCAAACCTCTTAAAGCTCAAATAATGTTCAATTTGAGTTGTAGACTGTGTTTTATCATCAATCTAAACTTGGTTCATGCTCAAATTAACTTAAGCAAGTTTTTGTATTTTTCTTTGATTTTCAAATTGAGGGTGAAATTGTGTTTAAATTTGGGGATTTTGTTTCAAATTGGTTTAGGATTGTTTCCCTATGTGTTATGCATAATTTCTGGGCTTGAAATGATGGAAAATAGGTTGAATCGAGCTTGGAAAACTCGGGGAAATCGAGGCTCGAATTCTAGAATTTTTCAGAATTCGACAGATCGGCGAGCCAAACTTGAGTTCGGTAGGCCGGATTCAAGAGTTTAGCAAGCCGGATTCATATCTTTGGTAGGCCAAACTCAAGCAAGTTCGGTAGGCCAGACTTAGATGGTTGGTAGACCAAACAGAGCTGTTTGGCAGGCTGGACCAGAGAATTCGGTAGGCCGACTAAACTTTAGAAAAATGACTTATTTTCACCAGTTTTCACTATTTAAAGCATAAATAGAGACTTTAACCTTATGGCATGATTTTGTGAACATAAATGGCACGCTAAGATAGTATAAGATAGTATAGTATTGTAGAATTCTCTAAGTTAAATATTAATGGATGTAGTTCATATCTAAGGTTGTTTGTGGTTCAGTGGAACTGACGTATAGTGGGTCGAGACTACGATGTTTGCACTTCTGTATTAGATATTGAGGTAGGACTCTAGTCCCTCTTCTTTGTTAGCCATGATTTTAAAGAGGTTTTTGGCCACAAGGTGATTTTCTGAAAATGTTTTCATAAAATAAATGAAATGAATTTATTTAGTAAATTTCAGAACATCATAATGAATGTAATTGAGAACACACAGTAATATAAGACCTGAATAATGATATAGAGTCGGTCGTGTCGTAAAATACCATTCAAAATGATATATTAGGGTTGGATGCCATACTCAGAGATCGGGTCGTGTAGAGAGCAACCTTAGAGGCAAGTCTCGAAATCCAACCAGGCCACTACAGTGGTAATTATAATGGCTTTGCCTAAGACTAAATGATGAAACAAATTCCAAAATGAATAACAGATTAAAAGGTAAGAATGGAATAAATGAATTTTATTTACTGTATTTTATAATCCTTGTGTTAATCATGAATTTCATATTAAAATTTAATATTTTCAAAGCTTAGTCCTACTGAGCCTTCCGTTCACATTCTATTTGTTTTTAAAAATTTTCCCCTCTAGGTGGATTTTAGCCTAGGACAGTGTGGGAGTCTACTGGATGGAGTCGTTAGATGTAGGGATTTGCTTAGGTCTTCTGCTTAATTAATTCAAGGCATGTAATATTTTAATCCTTCTTCCTTTGAATTGGATTGTGGTTGTAAATTATTTATTTGTCGATACTATGTGTGTCCACAGATGTGGGTCGGTGAGGCTTGACTAGTATTTTGTAGGCTTTATTATTTTATTTCATTTTATATGCTTTAATTTAACGATAACTGCTTTAAGAAAAAGTTTTAAATTGTCAAGTTTTCAAAATAACCCAAATGTTTAATTGGCAACTTTAATTAAAATATTGGTTTATTTAATGTAATTATTCCGCCATGTCACCACCCGAATTAGGGTTTGTGATGTAACGCCCCTTAATTCGAACGTCACAGATGTCGTTACATACATACATTCGTACTTGCATAAACTTTAAACTTATAATTAATATCAAACTTATACAGTACTATTGATTTAAAAAGTACTTAAACTTACATAACCAGGATCCATTCATACCATCACATTTTTTTTTTTAACTTATCATTGTTTAGAATAACAACGATTAACTTATTTCACATCATAATTTATTCAATTATACCTAAATTAATCATGAACTTATTTAGTAATATAGGTTTATCAAGTTGTAAAAATCAGGACTTAACAACACATCAAATTAAACCTCCTTAATCATATCATCATTTAAAACTCCTTTACTCCCACAGTTCGGCAGGCCAAACATGATCGGTTGGCCGGAGTTCCCTCAACCAGCAGGCCGGCAGAGGCTTTGCAATTCAAACCAAAAACTCACCCACGTTTGGCAGGCCGACCAAGGGTGTTCGACAGGCCGACCGAGCCATAAACTTAAAGAAAACTTAAAATTTTAAAACAAACCAACTTTTCGTAAAACATAGCGGAAGTTCATAGTTCATAAGAAAATGATAAAATAACTTATAAAACTATGATATAAGTATTCTTAAAACTTAACATGAAATATATGTTCAAAATATATAACTTAATTAAAAACATAAATGCGTTCTTCTTGGCATGCTTCCGGTTACAATTCATCGTTCATAATGTTCACACGCCTTTCCATGTCGTCCTCCTAGTCCATGATTTTCTTACCCTTAACTGCAACATGACATAAAACATGATTAAGCTAATGCTTAGTAAGTACATATAATTCTCACAATTAAAAACATTACATAAACATCAACGTCATCATCATCATAGGAGTGCCTTAAGCACAATTTCATAGAAACATATCTTTCATTGCATTGACCATTTTTAAAACTTTTCCATTTTATCTTAAGGGCCCAAGTGTTGCACAATAAACATCATCATAGGCGCGCCGTCATGAGAGGAGAAGGGTAGCTAATCCCAAACCAAACATGACATCATAAAACATCATTACATTACATTGGTGTGCAACACTTATTACGTGATACATATATAAATACCTAATTTCCATACTTGAAAACATGTCATAATCATCATGCATAATTTTAAATCATGAAAATCTTTCATAGAAATCCTTTAAGGAAAAATCATCATAAAATCATCATGGTGAGCGTATCATCAAATCCCGGTGAACGTATCATCAAATCCTTGTAAAACGTGTCATGTTGCAGGTGAGAAGGTACTTACCTTGACATGATTTGGTGACGACGCCGCGGTCTCGTAGTGCTCGTTCCTTGAGTGTTCATGTCATTTTTCATTTTAAAGATGCAATACATCAATACGTATCATAAAACATCCATGCATATAACATTCATTCATATACATTCATCTCATAATCCATAACCATCATCGTAAAACATGAAATTATCATCACATATATATTTTCATCACATCCATTACAATCAATAATTCATAACCATAAACATTGTCATCACATAAACATGTTATTATGATTTTTCTTAAATCATAAATATTACCTTAAGCATATAAAAACAAACCATATATTTTAAGCATATTTATCTTTTAAATAAAAACATTTTCGAACAAATACATATATTTTAATTTAAAACCCCATACAATCATCATAATATCATGCATAAAATCATGTAAATACATAAAACGTTTAATAAAACAAAAATCCCAAAAACAACATTATCAAAACAGTTTTCTTATTATAATCTCATAAAAATTTCATAATCATAAAAAAAACATAAAATACATTCATCATACATATGCATATTCTTAACAACTTTTCATAGAAACATCATTCATTACCTCTTGAATAATCATTACATTTTTCATACATTCAAAATTAAACAATAGCATTACTGCGAAGGGTAGAAGACAGAAATATTCATTTTTTTTTCATTAAAACATTCATATGACATGAAATTAGAAAAAAAAAAACACCATATAACATATATGCGTAACATCACATTTAAAAATTTGAGACAAAACACAATACCTATAGAAAGATATTGTAGACGAAACGAGGAGAAGAATTTCTTTTCAAAAATACCAGAAAAACTCAATTCTTACCTTAAAATATCTTCTCAAAATCCTTGAATTTTAACCAACGAAATAAGACTTTTCTTACAATTTTCTTACAGAAAATTTTGAGAGAGGAGGAAGTGAAATGTGTGGAGAAGAGAAGAGGAAGAGAGAAGCAAATGTCTTAGAAATTTGAGAGAGAAAAGCGCGAGAAGGAGAGAAAATAATGAAAAAAGAAACGTTAAAATTTTTAACGTAATAAGCATAATTGATGGGAATTCAATTCCCTTCATTAAATCAGAATTTTCTGACTGTTGAGGAGCTATTGTCGTGGAGAAAGGAGAGAAAAGAAAAGGAAGGTCAAACAAATCATTCACAACTTTCCATGTTTTGCCCATTTGAAATTGGAAACCATTTAAATTGATACAAATCATGCAAGTCAAACCCCTTTTATTTCCATAACTGACAAAATCAATCCTTTATTAAGCCAATTAATCACCCAATTAACATAATTATCTCAGCCATAAATTTGGAGAGATTTCAGCTGACTGCTCGTCAGCCGTGTTCGGCCTGCCGATCTCGGGCAGAATGTTTGGCCTGTCGATCTTTAAAAGTTTGGCCTGTCGAACTGTCCTTAATTACCATACAATAAAACATTCATACATTATTGCATCATAAATATACATATTCTTAAAATTTCACATGAACACTAGAGCACAACGATCCCATGCAGTCGTCACCTGTCACAAAACTTGACATAAAAAGTTAGTAACATGCACATCACATATCATATCATATAACGTAATTTATTAATAAAATTCCTTAACAACGTTACTAGCTTAACATAGTCCGTTACATAAAATAGACGGGTGTTACATGTGACATGGTTATAGGAGCTTCAAAAGGATAACTGTGTTTTTTTAATAATAGGTAAATTTTTCTAAGATTTCTACATAGTATAAGAGTTAAAAGAGAATTAGATTCTCTTACCATATATCAAATAACAGATAATGTGTTTTTGAAGCTCAAGCACATGCCTACAAAATACTTCGGTTGTGTTTATACCAAACAACCTAGAAACCATAAAGAATATTACTAACCACAACTTCTTTTGCTAGTCACTAAGGCCATATTTGGTAGCTTGTATTATATTGTATTATATTGTATATTGTCATGACATATAAGAGAATTAGTTTCTCTTACCATATATCAAATAACAGATAATGTGGTTTTGAAGCTCAAGCACTTGCCTGCAAAACACTTCGGTTGTGTTTATACCAAACAACCTAGAAACCATAAAGAATATTACTAACCACAACTTCTTTTGCTGGTCACTAAGGCCATATTTGGTAGCTTGTATTATATTGTATTATGTTGTATATTGTCATGACATATAAAAAATTAATAACCTAATAAAATGTTAGGTGAACTTTTTATATTGCATTTCATTGTATTATATATTTATGAATGTGCCATGATCTCTGCCTCAGCCCTCAAGTACTACAACTCCAATTCTGACCTGTAACCTAGCTTAGCTCGATTCCAACATCAATTCTGACTTAACTAGGCATAACATTCTCGATCTTGACCCCATGTCCCATGCCAACCTTGATCCCAAACTGGCCCTAGCTAGCCTGGCATGATCCCAACATTGATTCAGGCCTTTTTTTCTAAGTATTTTTTTAAACTAGGCCAAATGTAATTTTCTAAAAATTAAAGGTTCAAAAGAGCAGTTTTCAAAAAAAATTAAGGAATAAAAATTGTGGTTACTGGTGGTTACAATAACCACCAAGGAACATGCTGGTAACCAGCATCATACCAATAAACCACCTGTGATTGTTGTGATAGCCACCATGGTAGTAGCCAGTGACCATTAGCATTCGTTGGATTTTCTCATCACAGTACATAAAAAAAAATCACAAAGTCCAATTACTAAATGCGGTACCAATAATTTTTTGCCACAAAAATACTTAACACATCACAAAAATCCACTGACTCAAATGTACAAATCAATCTCTGATGAAGGAGAGGCTTCCATCACAATTTCATGAATCAGCGATAGTGTTGTGGTATAGCGACCATGTCAAGGACGTTATACATTGTCGGCACAAACATATAGTGGTAGATATTTATGTTGTAAAGTTGAGAAAAACCAATCTTATTAGGAAGACGTCAAAGAAAAGCTAATCTCATTAGGAAGAATATGTACCTAATAATAGTGATATGAGGGAGAGAGCTGGATATGCCGATGGATTTCAGAAGAAAAAAATGGGATATTTGCTAGCAGAGTCACGCATCGAGGGACGTTGATAAGTTGATGACGTTTTTGGTTGCTGAAGTGGATCAGTTCCATGGTAGAGATATTGGTATATGAGCGCACACCTAGTGGTGGTTATATCTTAGACCTAAAGTTTAATTGATTTAATAATAGTTTTATTTATGTAAATCAAATGACTTTAATAATCATATATCTGTTGATCTTTAGTTTGAAGTAGATTCATAACTCTATGTTTATAGCTTACGTCTTTTTGTATGCCAACAATAAAAATTATGATCAATAAAGGTTCTGTTGTCGGTATGTTGTAGACATGGCTAATATTCAAGGAGAGTATATTTTGTAAATTTGGGATCAATAGCTCTTTATCAGGAGTTAATATTATCCTTTCAAACAATCGTAACTCTGAAAGTTTTCAAACAGACTAATTTGTCCAACAATCGCACCGTTGAAAGTTTTACAGTGAAGAAGCCTCTTTCTCAAGTAGATTGGTGTCGTTGGTCGATCTTCTTTTGTCAACATAGCGTGCGACTCAAAGAAAAAATCATTCTAATAAAAATAAGGGTACAATAGTCTTAACAATCAATTTGATTTTTATAAGTTGTGGCATTCAATGTAAAAGTTTATTTAAATAGGCATAAATTGATCCCTACTTGAGAAGCATGGCATTGGGCATAAATACCTCAAAATTATTAGTTTCATTCTGACCCCATGTCAAGCCCAACCTCGAGATGGACTAAATTGACTAGGTATAAAATAATTTCTCATTATTAAATGATGTTACAATTTTTCAACAACGCAAATAAAAAAGGGCTTTTTAGATTTACAAAACCCTCCGTTTTTCAAAAATATCAAAGACACAATTTTTAGTAATCCAAATTACGTCAATGGCCTCTAACATTTCAACAACATTACAAAGAAACCTTCTTCATTGGTTGATCTGTCGTCGACGAGATAGAAAATGCAAATTTCTTAAAGCTAAATATCATCATCTTGTATTAATATTTCTCGTTAATTCACTTTATTACGGTATTTGTGTGTTAAATAGTATTTTAGTGTCTTAATGTTAAAATAAGTTTAATTATGTGTTTTAATATGCTTTTATGTTTAATAATATTTTTGATAATTTTTAGAGTGTTTTATGTGTTTAATGATTAATTAGTGTGAAATTAATTAAACCATAATAAATATTATGTTTTGATTTTATCCTTAATCTTAATATGTTTAAAAATATGTTTGTAGTTTGTAAATTTTTTTTATTATATTTTAGTAATTTCTTAAAATATTTTCAAGTTCTAAATATTATATCTGTGTGAAACAGTTAAGGCTTGGAACTTTAAAAGTTTGTTCTTAATTTTAGCATATTTTGTGTGTTAATATAAAAAATATTTTTAATATTTTTTAAATTATATGTTTGTAAAATAATTAATTTTGTTTCAATTATCCATTTTTTATTTGAATTCTAGAGCAAAAGGGAGCAAAACGAAACCAAAAATAGACAAAATTGAATTACAAATGTTACATCAGCATATGCGCAAACATGATGTCAAGCAACCGATAAGGAAAATAAAAAAAATGATGCAATTTGGCAACTTGCATCCAAATTTGTCAAAAAAAAAAAAGTAAAAAAGTTATAAAAAATTTTGTAAATAGCATAGGCAATCTTTGCCTATAAATACGGGGTTTCTCCCTGTTGTTCTTCACACCCCTCCTAAGAATAAAAAATGCTATTTGAATTTTTAAGTTTAGTTTTTAGTTTTAGTTTTTGAATTATTATACTTCTAAAACTGAATTTGCAAAATAATGTCTAGCTTATATTGTAAAAATTTCTAGTTATGTTTTATAATATTATAAGTGTTTTTTTAAAATAATTCATTTTAATTTTCTTTTTTAGCTGAGGAGAGAGTAGAAAATTCTAGTAAAATACGTTTAAATATTTTTAGTTTTCTTAGTTTTCAAAGCAGTTATAATGCCAAAATTTTTTTCTTAAAAAACCTATGATTTTACTACTATCTTAGCTAGAGTTCTTGCAAAATTATGTTTTGATTTATTGTCGACATAGATTGGCATGGATAATACTTAGGAGGACCTTGATTAGTCGTAGACAAGAAATAACACGACAAATGCTTAACTTATTATTTGTTAGTCGAGTAATGATTAAATCATGTATGTTTATTAAGTTGAGTTTTTGTTACACTATAGACATGAATTAGCACCTTAAATTCTTGGTAACGCTTAATTTATTGTCGATAAAAGATGACATAGTATATTCTTAAATCACTTAATAAATAATTAGAAAAACTAAACTATAGTTAAGTTAATTGCCAAAATTGAACCTTTGAAACTCAACACTGTCATTTTTATTATTGTTACTCGTATAAATTAATGGCACTTATTGTTAAAATTCTATCTTTAGATAACCACATTTCTTGTTCTTGAAATTCTAAAATCACAAAATTCTAAAAATGAACAATGCTAAAAAAAGATTAACTAGTATACTAGACTAAGCAATCACCTTTCCCTATGGGATCGACCTTGGACTTACCGAGACTTTATTACTTGGACAACCTTATACTTAAGGTTATATTGGACTCAACTTTCAATACTAAATAGTTGTCATTGTTGATGGAATACAATTAGAATGGGATTTCATGGCCCTTAAGAACCATCCAAAAGCCCAAAAGTCCCAAAAAGCTAAGTTTGGACAAAAAGTTAAATAGTATGATTTTGACACAGAGTACTTTTCTAAGTAGAAATGACCTTCTAAACAAACCTTTGAGTACAACCTCGGAGCCTTCGTGATTTGGGTGAATTCCATTATTTTGGTGGTCAAAATGATACTTTTATTATTTATCCTAATTTTAGAGGCTATTTTGTAGTTTTTTAATAATTTCAAGATGTGTTTACAATTACTTATTTTTTAGGCATTAAGGTTTTTTATTTAAACATTATATTGTTTTTGTTATTAGCAGAATGTTATGAAATATATAATTTTTTAAACATTATACTGATTTTCTTAGTGTATACCATTAGTCGCCACAAGGCTTTGGGAGGGCCTAAGCATGGTTGTAGCAAACTAAAGCAACTAGGGCATGCTCTAGAAAGGTAAAAAATAGTCACTGGGTATAAATTCAAGAAACATACGAGGCATGCATTCTTGCCCTAAAATTATGAAAGGGAGTTGCACTAATGTAATTTCCAGAACTTGTGGTACGGTTCTTGGTTAGCTAATGACGATATAGTTGATTTCTACCCACTACTAGCTTGTACAGAGATTAGTGAATCTATGACCTAATTAGTCTCTCAATATATTAGCAAATTGAATGTCAGGATATGCTGAATATGTTTGACCTCTCCCTATATTGGAAGCACATCAAATGTGCCTTGTAAGCGAAGTGACAATTTGTGCATAGGACCATTACCAGTGGATTTCAACTTTTTAGTTCTAGTACTACCATGCAACCACCCCTACCAGCCACAAGTACCGAAAAAACACCGATTGTTTTCCCTCCTATTCGAACTAGTTGGCAGGCCTTGGTGTTTCAATTGTGGAGAGTCAGGCCATAGATAAACAAATTATCATAAGCCTAATTTCAAAAGGTTTTGTTTTTTGTTTTTGTTATTGGTACACATAAGAATGATTTGGATTTAGTTGTTGGGCCACTGTTTTGATGATATAGGGACATAAAAGCCTATGGAGGAACAATTGGAGTGTGGCATAAAATTGTGATTGGTGTTGCTATGAACCTTCTTTAGCCCCTGTGTAATGCTTCCTAAGCTAGCTATTTAGTGAAAGGAAAGTGAATAAAGGAAGTAGCTTGTCGCGTTCTTCATGTGTGCAATACTCGCAAGTGCACGAGTCGCCTCAAGTAAAAAAGTGACGTGTAGAGTTATCGATCCCATGAGGATTGTGTTTAATTTTCTTTGAGTACCAAAATTGATTGGTTCTAACATTATTTGAATAACCGAATATAGCAACAAATACAAGAATTAATAAAATAACTAAGCAAATGAAATAAAATAACGAAAACAAATAATTAAAAATATTAGAGCATCAATTTCGCCATAAATTAATCTGCACTAATTTTATTATTAAGTGAATCTTATAATTTCTTCCCGTAATTAACCCAATTATCCCTCTAAAGTGTCAAATTAGATAATATGCTTAAAAATTTGATTCCAATATCCCTATTAAAACCAATAGTTTAAACATCCCTTAAGCGCTAGTTCTTCTAATGACTACGAAGGTAATTTAGGCCTTCCGAACTCTAAAAAAACCTAAGTTGTGCTATCCAATTTAGATGTATAAAATTACCTCTTTCGAGTGCCTAATTTCATATATCAAAAGCATCTAATTCATTGGTCAAATGAACTAAAAGCATTAAGAATGGGACAACAAAATAAATCATGAAAAACCACTAAAAATAAATCAGTACTTTATAATTAGGCAAAATCAAGTCTACACAAAAACGACTACTCCATAACTATAATTAAACAAGCTAAAGTTAAGGATTCATTATTTACAAATCACAAAAATAAAAAGGTGAGAACATGAATGAAAAACCCATTTTAGAATTGTCACAATCTTCTTCTTCTTCTTCTTTTTCTTCTTCTCCTCCTCACCTACTTTTTGATCTCTAAACACTTTTGTTTCATGCTAAAACTAAGCACTCCAATCCAACACAAAAACTAATTTTATTTATTTACAAAAGAGAGAGTTATTTATAAGATAGAAATTAAAAGTCTCCCTCAATTGTCCTCCAACTCCTCTATCTTCCTCTAGGGTATAGGGCTTAAGTGGCTATTTAAGGCACTCCAATTTGAGCAAATCTCAGCCATCCAATCCTCACCAAGGGCTAGACCGGGCCTTTTTGAATAGTCTTGAGCCTGGCCACACAGCAAACTTACGTGGGCATGTAGCTTAGATGATGGACCAAGCATAGCCACACAACAGACTTGTGTGGTCACGTAGCTCAGATGATGAACCAAGCGTTGCCACATAATAGACTTGCATACATTCCCACACAATAGCCTCTGTCTGTTGGCACTGGTAGCAAGGTTTCAAAGCCTCCACTTGATGCCAAAATTCCATGAAGCCCCATTTTCTTATTTTCCTACAAAATAACATAATTGTTTGAGGTTTTTTACAAACACTTGAGCTCAAAAAGTACTTAATTTGTAGGTAAAATACTCACTCATTGGATACCCTCAAAACTTAAGCATTTGTTTGTCCTCAAGCAAAAACAAAAGAAAATGAAGGACAATGAAATTTAAACCAACAAGAAACTTAAAAACCAAAATGTGGGTTTCACATCTATTTAATAACTAAGCATACATCTCAAATGCCACACAATGCTTCAAAGCTCAAGAGAAATGTAAACATTGATATTATCTAGAATCTCAACATCAAGCACCGACTTCACCCCACTCAAGACTCTCTAAGTGTATGTGTATGTCAAATCAATCTCATTTTACCAATTGATCCCCAAATAGACCTATGCGCTTAGACAGACAATGAGAAATGTCTAGATAATGAAAGTTAGAACAACCATAAGACCTTTTTTTATGTCACTCTCTACTAATGTAGGTTAGTATATCATCAAAGATCAAATGGATTTTTATAACTTGTAATTGTAAGGCTAGGGTGAAGGATAGGTGAGAAAGAAAACTTTTTGGCTTGGATCACCCTAGACATGTAATGCACCTTATGGAATTTTCTATGAAACAGATGAAATTTCACATGCCATCGTCACTAAGGGATAGATCAGCCCTTTTTTGGAATAATGCAAAGCATGGCCATGCAGCAAACTTGCATGGCCGTGTAGCTCAAATGACGGACCAAATGTAGCCACGTAATAGCTTGTGTGCCCATGCAATGTCCGTGGGGGCTGGTAGCAAGGTTTCAAAGTCTCCACTGGATGCCAAATTTATGCTAAGTCCTATTTTCTTATTTTCTTATAAATAACACCAAAATCATCAAAATAACAATTACCTGACATTTTTAATAAATGCTTAAGCTTAAAAAGTACTTAATTTGTGGGTTCAATACTCACCTATCATAGCTCCATATGTTCATCAAACTAGTGGCAGCGAATTTACCAAAATTATATTCTTATACAAAGCTAAGAAATTCAAATTCTCAAATTATTAAAATCATGACGGCCTAGTCATGGGACCTTGGACCATCTTGCTCAGTCAACTTGAACTTCTACGTCATTGCTTACCTACATCACAAATACAATATGAGCAAAAGCTTAGCTATAAATCAAACGATAGTTTCCATGTTAAAAACACTTGAACGTGAAATTTAGAGCCCTCTTGTATGATGTTAATCTTGTGTTATTAGAACCCTAATTTTATACTCATTGGCCCCATCTATTAGAACTATTTTCCTCAAAGGATTTGATTCTTATAACATTAACTCTCTTGGTTCATAATAAGCACAAGAGCTCACATCATACATGTAAAAACTCTTTAAAAGCTTCTTAAAAGATCAAAAGACTCAAAAACATACTTTTAAAACGTAAGTGATGCTATAGAGGGTCTACTTGCCTCAGCTCGCAATATAATATACATAGAGAGTAAATAACATGCTAACTGTAGACCTATATGATAAACAATTGAATAGTTACTATTCACATCAGAAAACTTAATATATCTCTAAATACTTTAAATTATTCACTTCATATAAATATAACAAGAGTTAGATCCTAATAAATGTTGGCACTTCAGATACACCTAGATATTATAAAAATTTTCATGTACATAAAACTGTAAATGAATAATATTTAACAGGCATGTAATTATAACGAAATAAAAAATAGTGCGTAAAAACTTTGGTCACTATAATCTTCTACACTTAATGCCTAAAAACTAAGGAAATTATATGCTCTTCTTCTTTCTATCTCAATCTAAAAAATAAACTAGGAATCAAAATTCTTATACTATGTTACGAACACAGAGTCAGATATTACACCCTCACCACCCATGATGATTGGCACCACGCTATTAATTTTCAGTCGACATGCATGATTGGCGGCAACTTATGTCGTTCTACCATTTACTCAAGCAATTGTGAGAATGTATTATTGGAAGTCGCACTGGAGAAACAAGGCCTTCGTATGTAGAAATACCCTAAGCCGTACAAATTGGCTTGGCTTGATAAAGGTACGGATGCACTATTTCACGTCACGTGGCGGTTAGTTTTTCAATTGGCTTTACAAATAAAGATGAGATAATGTGTGATGTGGTGCCTATGGATGCCTGCCTTCTATTATGTCTCCCGTGGCAATGATTGCGCAACTGTCCATGATAGACGACCTAACACGTACTCATTTATGTTTCATGGGAAGAAGATTGGGTTGCTACCTAATAAGAACAAGGGTCTTCCCCCTTTTTGGGGATAGTAGAAATCTTTTGACTAGGGAAAACTTTGAACATGTCATGGAGGATATAGGTGCTACATATTTGTTGATTGGAAAACCAGTGGACCTGGAGTTAAAGGTTCCTTCCCTGGTTCAACCACTATTGGCAGAGTTGGTTGATGAATTCCCTAATCTCTGCCGGATGAGTTGCTACCGTTTGGTGATATCCAACATTGTATTGATTTAGTACCGGGCATCACCTTGCCTAATTAACCCAATTTTCGAATGAGTCCTAAAGAACATGAAGAATTACATCCTCAAGTCTAGGAATTATGAGCAAAGGGTCACATTAGGCAGAGCCTTAGCCCTTGTGCGGTCCCTACCCTCCTTACACCAAAAAAGGATGGTATATGGTACATGTGAGTGTATAGTAGAGCAATTAACAATCTTCCACTTACATAACTTGGTCCCTACAACCATTTCTCTTTAAATATATAAGAAACAAGCACTCCCTCTCGCTTTCTAACTTTCTAGAGATTTCTAGTAACTAAAACTGTAACACCTGTGAATTTAAAACAACATCAATTATGTTAATTTAATTTAATTTAATTAGTGTGCTAAGTTTAAATAATTTTCATTAGTGTCCATTTTAAATTTCATTGCATTATTTTAATTTTTGAACTAAAATAAAATTATGGACATGTTTAAAATATTATTTTTAAATCAAATTTGTTAAAATTATCCCTTTGCCACTACATCACCATTTAATTCCAAAAATGTCATTGCAGCCTCTTTTTTTCTCATTCACATGTAAAGCCCCTGTCAAACATCAGACTCCATTTTTTCTCTCTTCCTTTCTCACTCATCTCTCTTACCCTCTCTTTTTTCTTCTTGCCAAAAACCTAGAGTTCAACTTAGCTTTGCAAAAAAAAAAAAAAAAAAATCACACATCCAAATAAGAACAAGTCATAAATCCTCAAGCCCTCCACACAAAATTTTCTCCCAAAATCTGATTTTCCTTTCTTTTTCCCTAATTCAATTTTGCCTAAATTAATTTGTAGAATTTTTAAAATGAATGCCTGAGCATATGGAATATGTGTTCATGCATGTTGTATTAAGGGTGATTTTTACATATTTGAAACTTATATGGTAGAATATGGTATTCTGTTGAGAAATGTGTATAGAAAATCATTATTTGTGTTTTGAAAAAATTGGAATTATGATTTGTTGGCTATATGTTGTGATTTCTTTGAAGATCTAAGCCTTGTAAGAGTCATGTATTTTTTGAATTAAGTTTTATTCTCTTTAAGCTTTGATTCAAGATTTATGAGTTGTGATTTCTAGGTTTCAAACTAGAGAAAATAACTTAAAGTGTTCCAAAATATTTTTCTATGTTTTCTAAGCTGTTTGTGTAATCTAGGAACTGTTAGAATAGGATGGATAGAGCTTTAAAGCTCAGGAGGCATGAAAACAAAATATGAAAATTTTCTAGATTCCAACAGACTAGCAAGCTAGCTATTAAGACTAGTAGGCCGAACTGCATAAGGCGGCAAGCTACCTTTTTGGGAAGTAGGCCGCCTGGCCAACCAATAGGCAAGCTAATGTAGGGCACCAGCAGGTTGGAGATTTTCCATTTTTCATGATTTTGGCATTTTTGACATCCTTTTCAATTTATGTTATTTTTAAAAAAATTTTTAAGTTGTTTTGGACTAGAATATATTTTAATTTTATTTTGAGCATAGTTGCATCATGTTTTAAAGATTACGTATAATTGTTGTTTAAATACTTGATGTGGCACACTAATGATTAAATTGATATCATGACACTTAATTTATCTTCGTACTTGATTTATAAGATTTTTAGATACGTGTCAAGGTTTTGAACATGTTGGAGCAAACCTCAAGTTAGCCCCAGTTTGGAGCTAACGGCATTTGTATGCTAGTACCGAGTTAGGATTTTCTGCATGACTTTTTCTATAAGACTTCTTTGGTAGCTGTGTTTTAAACTTGTTTTAGCCCAAGAGTTATGTTTAGATGTTTCAAGAAATTGTTCTATTATACCTTCAAAGTTATATGAAAAATATATTTTCAGATGAATTTCAAAAAAACAACGCAAACCTCGATTCTTACTTTCACCAAGCTGGTTTGCCTTTCAAAATAAACAAATTGCAAAAATAACATAGAAGCTTGGTTGTTGCATTCACCAAGCTCTTTATTTTGGATTAGTTCTCAAAACGTTATCTGATATGTCTAATAGCTATGTTTTTAACCACAGAGCTATTAGAGTTCTAGTTATACAGAGAATGTCCTAAGGGGCAGATCCCAAAAACCCATACAAACCATTTTGGTGGTGTTAACCAAGCTTCACAAAGTAAGCATTTATATACTTATGATTTGCGATAAATCATAAGTTGCTTCTCAAAAGTAAATGTTTCATTATTTTTATAATTTTTGGTAAATTATATGTTCATTTCAGGAAAGCATAATTGCAATTATTTCTCTTTTCAATCTCTACAAGTTCTAAACATTGTATTTCTAAAAAAGATAATCTTATTGGTCTTTTTGCTCACATTTTATTGTTTTAAAATTTTTCTCTCCTAGGTTTTGAAGGACCAGTCGTGATCGAGACTGTGCTTTATGTTATATGATATTTTTAGTAAGACTTGATATTTTATCTTGTATATGTTGTATGTAGACTATACTATACTATTTGTCCCGATGTTAGTGTTTTAGGTATTTGTATTTGGACTATATTATAACCTACAAAGTTTTAAGCCTTTGCAAGGCAGTGTTTTTTTTATTGTTATTTATGGGTCGATGAAGTTTTGGTTGATCCAGTTTACTTAATTAGGTTAACTTTGCATTTATTTTACCTTAATTTTCACATAATCGCGGCCTTGTTTTTGGGTTTTGATACAAACACTCACAAAAGCTCAAAAAAATACTCACCTTGGGTCTCACACCTTCAACTAAAGCTCAAGGATTGAGCAAACCTAGACATCATTTTCTTGAGGGTTTTGATGTAGGAACTTTAAACCCAAATATGAGTTTTTCTTTTCTTTTATAATTCTAACATTGATGATAGAATTAAGCTTTTATTCTCATAATACACTCTGAGATTGTTGGTCCAACTAAACATGCATGTTTGTCTTTGAGATTGATTATGCATATTTAGTGTTTAAGTGTTGCAACATGTAATTTGATATGGAATCTATGTTAAACGTTTATTATTGGTAATTTGGAAATGTTTAATCTATGATTACATGCTATCAATTTATGTGGAATCATAAGTTGAATTCTGATTAAGCATGTTCAAAGTTTAGGTTTTTAAATCTTTGATTCAAATCTTTGAAATTGAGATTTTAATAATAGAAATTGGGAAAAATTGTCACATGTGCCATTTGGTGTTCAAATTAGTATTTTGCATGTTTTCTATAATACGAGAACTAATTAAAACATGTTAGAATTGAGATTTAAGCTCAGGAAGCTTGACATATTCCAAGTTACAACAAATCGGCTTGCCAGTCAATGGGATCAGCAAGTCGATGGGTGGTGGTGGTAACCCAGTGGCCTTGGACCGACAGGCTGGAAAACTATGCAATTTTGTTGTTTTTGGTAGTTTTGTCTCCTTTTCAATTTGTGACAGTTAAAACCATTTCAAAACTATTAAATGAGTAGAAAAGTTTTAAAATTTTCTTAAAGCATGTCACATAATTTCCATGATTTATTTCAATTTGTGACAGTTAAAACCATTTCAAAACTATTAAATGAGTAGAAAAGTTTTAAATTTTTCTTAAAGCATGTCACATAATTTCTATGATTTATTTTAATGTTTTTTACATTTTAATTAGAAATGGCACACTAATGAACCAAATTACAAAATTACTTAGCAAATTTAAATTCTATTAAATTAGTTTAGTTTCTAATTTTAAACTGATATAGAAGGTTTCAGAAATTGAGGCAGGATTTGTTTAGCTGTGATTTTAAAGTTGATTTAGCCTAAAAATATTTTTAAAATATTTTTAAGATTTGAATTGAAATTATTTTCAAATGTTATTTTTAAAATGAATTTCAAAGGATGTTTTTATAAAATAAATTCAATATCTTGAGTTCCCAGGTGAGAAACGCTTGAAAAAAAAAATTCAAATGCTACCCAGCATGAGATTCTCCTACTAGTTGAGTTTTAAGCATGAAGCATTTAGAGATCAGATCGTGCAAAGAGCACCCATGAGGGGAGGTCCTGAGACACACAGGTCATTATGGTGGTGTCTCTAAGTACTTAACAATTCGGTAAAAAAAAAAAAAAATTAATTATGAATAAAAATGAGTAGACCTAATTTCTTTTAGTAAAAGATAATTTATTTTCATTTTATAACTTCACATTTTCCAAACTTTTTAAAAATCTAAGTTAGCATAATTGGTGTTTTAAACATAAATTTAATTTATTTTCTTAAGTAAGTTGTTACGTTACCAACCTTAGTTTTAGGGTGTGATATCACTTGAAAAATAAAAATAATTTGAGGAACTAAAAGCTTGGTAAGCAAACCATAAGGCACATATTCGAATGGCATACTTAAGTGATGTGTTTTATGCTTTAAACATTTATTTGTATATTCTATTCCTTTAAACTTTATCATTTATTTTTAAGTGTGCTCAATGGTATGTCTACACATTTGGTAATTAGTGGGTCATGATTTTTAGATCATGTTCATTTATTTTTCTGGCCACTTACTAAAACGCATTTTCCATCTCAATCATTCAACCTCAAGGATTAGCTGTATCCAATTTTAAGTTGAGAGGCTTTTCCATCTCAGTCTTTCAATCTTAAATATTTACCACTTTAATCAGTCATATATCACTCATTCATTGTGGGTTCATAGTCCCTTGCATTCCTTGCTCACTCAACCTTTTAATATAAGCACACACCTATTCTTTTAGAGTTATTATTATTATTTTTTATAATCCTGGGATAAGGATTTAGAGAAATCTTTAAAAACAAATTCTATGCACATTCTTACTTACTATTCATGAAAATAATATACAGTATAAATGTTACAAGCTTGTTGCATAACCTAAATATTTAACATAATTAAATAAATTAGTAAAACTCTTTTAAAATAAGATCAATATTAATAGATAATAAAAATTAAATAGATTTAGTTACCTGGATTTCAAGCAGATGATATTGTTATAGTAAGAAAGAATGTCCTTGTTAGAAAAATATTGACAGAATAAAAATAGAATTTGGAATAATATAATTAATAAAAAGAAACTACAATGGCAATATCACAATTTTGGAAAGAGAATAATAACAATATAATATGACATCGAGAATCATAAAATCACCAAGGTTCATGTATCACATGATGCCCTTAAGATAGATTTACCCTCTTACAGTATGGGCATGAGGTTCATCGGCATTTATCTCCTAGGATATATTAGTGGCAGAGGAGAAGTAAAGGCACACATCAAAACTATTCTAACGATGAACCAAATTTGCCCGAACTTTGTGACATTGAAACCTAAAAATTCTAGAAAATTTTCTATAAAAAAGAGAAAGCTCTAAATTTCAGTGTGTCTTGAAAAATAAAATGGGCATCCTTTTTATAGGGTTTAGTAGAGACTATGATTTTACTCTTTCTTCTACGTGGGATGAGAGATTTTCTCACTTTAGTTCTCCAACTACACATGTGCACATATGCATTTTAGGTGTCAATTTTTCATTCACTAATTCATTTTTTTTTGAGTACATGAATATATCATTTCGATCTTCTCATAAAAGAAAAAAAGTTTCTGCTTTATCTCCTTACTAAGACATAGTAGATCCCACTCAAAATTGAGTCCTAAAAAGGTACTTCAAAATACTTTTTTAAGCCATTTTTTAATAATCCCTACATGAATGAAATTGACAGAGGAAGCACTACAAACAATGAAGTTTGCTCTAGTGATAGAGTTCAATAGTTGGATCTTGCATAGAATATACATGTATTATTCTTTAAACCTTCTCTTGTGAATATATATTTATTTTATTAGCTAATCAATAGACGCAATGTTATTGAATTATTCTGCATTTGTGTAAACAATGATATACGTCAAATGAGAATTTTTTTTGACATAATTCAATTCTTGCTGTTATGTTCATTTTGGCCATCAACATCTCTTTGGTTCTACAAGAGTTTATGAAGAATTAAACCCTATATAATTCTCTTTTGAAGCGGCCCTACTTTTCTCTCATATAGGAGATTCCTTATTTAAGAGTAACCCGCATTACTTGGCTTAGATTCTTGGTGTATAAAAATCATTAAAAGCATAGCTTAACTTTTTTCCCCACTAGTATCATTGTTTTCATCTTAAGAATAGATAGGACAACCTCTACAATGATCTAACATAGTCTTTACAATTTAGTTGTCCCTTTGAACCTAGATTTTGGAATCTCCAATCACTTAGATTGGGTTTTCACCATATCGACTTATTCTTTCATGGGCTTTGGTCCCCTTCCTCACGATGATATATCAACCAACTCTCTATCTAACTCTTTAGTTAGTGGATCTACAATAATATCATTTGATGTCACGTAGTCAATGGAGATAACCTTAGTTGAGAGTAGTTGTCTGTTGGTATCATATCTGCAACCATTGTACATGTTGCGCTGTGCCCTCCCAATTGTAGATTGACTATCACAATGGATGCATAATGTTGGCACATGCTTCGATTACCTTGGAACATCATGTAAGAAATGACGTAATCATTCTGCCTTTTCACCACACTTATCTAAGGCAATAAATTTAGATTTCCATTCAATAACTCTACAAAATGAAATTATTTTTACCTCTTTTTCATGCATAAAATTGGACTAGTTCTTGAGATTTTTAGCTTATTTTATTTTATTTTAGTTTTATTTCATTTCATTTACTTTTATTTCGTTTTATCCAATCTAAATTAGTTTTGATTTAGTTAAAATTTAGTTTTAAGTTTATCAGGGTTATTTTATTCTTGTAGCTTAACTAGTTTAGTTTTAGTTAATTTTATTTTGTTTAAATTTCTTCTCTAATTAATTATTTTATCCTCAATTTTGCAGGTAAAATGGGAGGAAAGAGCAATTTGACAATCTAAAATTAATTGGGGGTAAAAATGTTAAAACAAGTCTCAAATTTCAAATGTGGCGTTTGTTCAGAAGAAGAAACATGCACACAAAGAGAAACCTTGCGCACTCGCGACACCAAACGTCAGATCAAGATTTCAAATTCATCAAGCTGGCGCGTGGACTTCACCCCTGACAAAGGCATGTGAATAGTAGCCAACAATAGCCGTTGACTAAGTGTTTCGTGCCACCTATTCCCACTGAGACCCAGTCGTCCGCTTCGATTCTTCGTGACCCAATAAACTAAATGTGCACATGCCTTCTACCCCAGCGGTGCTTCAACACCGGCCCTAGACTTTGGTTCCATGAATCAACGCCCTCATGTGGCCAGGCACGTCTGAACTCTAATAAACTTCTCTTTTCTTGGTTGGTGCGTTGATGGGAATAAGAAGAATGAGGAATTATAATGCCCGAGATGAGCAACATCCACATTTTTAGGAGTGCTGAAACAGATCCAAAGAGAGAAAATTGAAGAAAAGAAAGTAAAAATGTTTTGTTTTTATTTTTAGGATTTTAGTTTAGCCTTAGCTTTGGTTTTTATTTTCCACAAAATCAATGGAGAAGACATTTTTGAACAAGAAATGCAAGGGAGAAGTGATGTAGAAGATAACCTTGGATTTCCAAATAGTATTTAATTTCTATTTTTCCTCATCTTTTTATCTTTTATGTTTGAGAATGTATTATCTATTGTTTTGTAAATATTTATTCTAGTTTATAGATTAGTGTGTATTCATTATAGGGTTATAATATGTCTTTAAATATGATTGTTAACGCTTGAGAAAGATTAATAATTAATTTAAAAAATTCACTAATAACATTGAAAATAGACATTAATTAATTTAACTAAAGAATTTAAATAGGATTAATTTTAGTAAAATTGAGAACTTTAGAGTTAATTCATTTATTTCTTTTCATATTTATTTTGGTATTTTTTTTTATTTTATTTTATTTCAACACATTCTCATTTTGGATTATTGAAATAACCTTAGAATTAACTAATTTTGGTAATTAACAATATAAGATACAATCCTCGTATGACGATTTTTTTTCTGATCACTTTATTACTTGTTAACGGTACATTCCCAAAGTGGATATCTGATATGAAAGACTCAGATTTCCATGATCCACTGTTTGACATTGAGTCTTTCATATCCAATATCAAATTTGCATTGTTATACCCTTTTAAAATAACAAGATATCTATTATAATGAAGCTCATAACTACACGTATACCATAAGTACCTCAATGCTCATACTATTACCTTCCAATGCTTAACTCTTGGATTACTTATGTGCTCAGTTTATAACTGTTTGGGCTATGTCTTTTCTAGTACAACTCATTAAGTGTATCAGACTTCCTATCACTCTTGAGTACTCCACTTAGGAGACACTCTCTCCTTTATTCTTGCACAAATGTGGACTTGTGTCTATCTATGTTTTGGCCATACCAGAATTTTTTTTTTGAATTTCTCAATAATTTTGCCCATGTAGTGCGATTGACTTAGAAAAAGGTCATCTGATGTTCTTGAAATTTTAATTCCAAATATTACATCGGCTAGTCCCACATCTTTCATGTCAAATCTTGATTTCAACATATCTTTAGTAGATTTGATTATTTTATTATTATTACCAACAATGAGCATGTCAACCATATACAAACACAACATGACATAGTTGTTTTCTATGTCCTTGACATAAACACATTATTGGGGCTCTTTTGTTGCGGGCCTTTACACTGGAGGGTGTAGACTTCATGGCTCCCTCCTATTGGCTCGGTGCTGTCCGATAGGCAGTGCAGTAGGTGACATAATTGATTAAGTTGTAGCAGGTTTTTTTGCATAAGGAGTGGCCAAAACGGGCTGTTTAGGCTCGCCTTATGATGGCCCAAGCTAGGTTACGACTAAACCTGGGTAGCCCCAAGGACGGTCAAGTTTAAGGGTGAGACACATTGCGATTTCGGATCCATCGAAGTTGAGAGCTTATTTTAAGAGGGCCTCCTAACGTGCATGTAGCGTGGAAGAGGAATATGAATAGTTATGGAGGAATTTTCCTATGTACTTGGTGATGGTAACATCCCTACTTGGTCAAGATATAGTATTTTTGATACGAACCATGCCAAGAATTGACGCGATCCTAACCGAAGTTGGTTTCCAAGATCAAATTTCTAACCGGTTTTGGATGGAACCGCGACCCGATGCCCAACGAGAAGCACGAACCTTGGTATGTGCGGACGCCACAATCAGCTATGGAGGGACTGATTGATAAGTCTTGGTAAGTGAGGACGCCACAATCAGCTATGGATGGACTGATTGATAAGTCGATGAACGCCACGGAAATTTTCGATAAGTTCGAATAGTTCGTTTAGGAACTAAAGAGAATTAAACCTCAAAATTATATGTTATTACTTGTATCCCATTGATTGAAATTCGTTACAATTATATAGGGGTTCCTATGCGAATTTTCAGCCCCTAATTCCCATGGAAATTTCGGGAAACTCATTTAACAAAAAGTCAAATCTAGACTAAATAAGGAAAGTTCCCTTAATGGCTTAAAAGCCTTACAATAATAGAAATACCAGAAACGGAAAAAAGGAAACTAGACATTAAAAGGTCAAAACTGATTCTTCTCGCCATGTGTCGCCTCAAAATGGGAAAGTAACTGAAATGGAAATTACTCAATCCCTTCTATAGCTTGAATCACGCATTTATTGGTGTGGTTGTCGCATGCAATTCCCTCAATGGGCCTCCATGCAATAGCTTGAGCCCAAGTTGCTTGAATCAGCCCAATAAGTGTTTCTTTAAACTTCTTCGCACGAGCTCTCGTAACCGGACCAATGGGAACTTGAATTGGATCTGAATATGTCTCCCACGTGCTCTTGCTTGTGCTAGTGATGTCCTCATCATTCCCCTCCTCTTGAGAAGGATTTGTCCTCAAATCGTCGCCTACATCAAAAGGACTTAGATCAGAAACATTAAAGGAGGCACTTACACCATACTCACCTGGCAAGTCTAGCTTGTACGCATTATCATTGATCCTTTCGAGAATTTGAAAAGGACCATCCCCTCTAGGCAAATAGCTTGGATTTCCTTTGCTCCGGAAACCGTTCCTTGCGTAAGTGCAACCACACCCAATCACCGGGCTCGAAGACGAGCTTGTGACGCCCTTTGTTGGCTTGTTCAGCATATTGTTTAGTCCTTCGCTCGATGTTGAGTCTTGCCTTCTCGTGTATCTGCTTAACAAGATCAGCTTTTCTTTTTCCATCTAAATTCACATGCTTAGACAAAGGTAATGGCATTAAATCCAAAGGAGTTAAAGGATTAAAACCATAAACAATTTCAAACGGTGAAAATTGAGTAGCAGAATGAATAGATCGATTATAAGCAAACTCAACATGTGGTAAACACTCCTCCCATGTTTTGATGTTCTTTTTAATGACAGCCCTCAACAAAGTAGACAAGGTTCTATTCACAACTTCTGTTTGACCATCGGTTTGAGGGTGACAAGTAGTTGAAAACAATAGCTTAGTCCCTAACTTAGCCCACAAAGTCTTCCAAAAGTAGCTTAAGAACTTGGGGTCCCTATCAGAAACAATTGTCCTAGGCATACCATGAAGTCTCACAATTTCCCTAAAGAACAAATCAGCAACATTGGAAGCATCATCTGTCTTGTGGCATGGAATAAAATGAGCCATCTTTGAAAACCTATCCACGACCACAAATATTGAGTCTCTTCCCCGTTTAGACCTAGGCAAACCTAACACAAAATCCATCGAAATATCAATCCAAGGTTCACTAGGTATTGGTAAAGGGGTGTATAAACCATGGGGCTGCACTCTTGATTTAGCCTGCCTACAAGTTACACATCTACCATAAAGCCTCTCAACATCTCGTTTCATATGTGGCCAATAGAAGTGTTCCTGCAACATAGCTAAAGTTTTCACTACTCCAAAATGTCCCATCAATCCTCCCCCATGGGATTCCCTCACTAGCAAATCTCTTAATGAACAATTAGGCACACATAATTTATTCTCCTGAAACAAGTATCCCTCATGCCTAAAGTATTTACCACTAGCAGATCTCTCACAAGCTTGATACTCAGTACGAAAGTCATGGTCATCAGCATATAACTCTTTAATGTGTTCAAAACCCAGTAGTTTAGCATTAAGAGTTGAGATTAAGACATACCTGCGAGAAAGTGCATCAGCAACGACGTTTTCCTTACCTTGCTTGTAGCGAATGACATAGGGAAACGTCTCTATGAATTCTACCCAACGAGCATGCCTCTTGTTCAGCTTGTGCTGGCCCTTCAAGTGTTTCAGGGACTCATGATCAGTGTGAATCACGAACTCCTTAGGCCATAGGTAGTGCTGCCACGTCTCTAATGCCCGAACCAATGCATACATCTCTTTATCATAAGTTGGGTAATTAAGAGTTGCCCCATTCAGCTTCTCACTGAAATATGCTATTGGTCTCCCTTCCTGCATTATAACAGCACCAATTCCAACACCTGAAGCATCACATTCAATCTCAAAAGTTTTGGCAAAATTAGGTAAAGATAACAATGGAGCATTTGTCAACTTCTCCTTGAGTAGCTGAAATGCCTTTTCTTGCTCTTCTCCCCATCTAAACCCAACGTTTTTCTTGATCACTTCAGTCAGTGGTGCGGCTATAGTACTGAAATCTTTCACAAACCGCCGGTAGAAACTAGCAAGTCCATGAAAACTCCGTACGTTTCCCACACTAGTTGGACTCGGCCATTCCTGGATGGCTCGCACCTTTTCTTCATCAACCTGTATACCTTGAGCACTAACAACAAAACCAAGAAACACAAGCTTATCTGTGCAAAAGGTACATTTCTTGAGGTTAGCATACAACTTTTCCTTCCGCAAAACATCTAAAACAAGTTTCAAATGTTCAATATGTTCATCCAAATTGCTGCTATAGATAAGGATATCATCAAAATAAACAACAACAAATTTTCCAATAAAAGCTCGCAAAACATGGTTCATTAAACGCATAAATGTGCTGGGCGCATTGGTTAAACCGAAAGGCATTACCAACCACTCATACAAGCCTTGTTTTGTTTTGAAAGCCGTCTTCCACTCATCTCCCTCTTTCATGCGAATTTGATGATATCCACTCTTTAGATCAATTTTAGAAAACACACAAGCACCATGCAATTCATCTAACATGTCATCCAAGCGAGGAATGGGATGTCGATACTTTACCGTGATGTTGTTGATGGCTCGACAATCAACGCACATCCTCCAAGTCCCATCTTTCTTAGGCACAAGTAAAACTGGTACGGCGCACGGGCTCATGCTTTCTCTCACGTGTCCCTTCTCCATCAACTCATTTACCTGCCATTGGAGTTCCTTTGTCTCCTCGGGATTACTCCTATAGGCTGGTCGGTTTGGGATTGTAGCTCCAGGTATGAAGTCGATTTGATGTTCAATCCCGCAGAATGGAGGTAAACCTTGCGGTGTTTCCTCAGGAAAGATATCCTCAAAATCCTGCAAAAGAGAAACAACAGAACTATGCAAGGTGGAATCAAGATCGTTAGTGTTTAATAACGCCTCCTTGTACATGAGTAAAATCATCGGCTGATTAGAAAACAAAGCTCTTCTCACATCACTCTTTCTTGCATAAAAGTTTGTTTTTCTCTCTACATTTCTCTCATTGGCTGATTGTGAATTCTTTTTAGCCCTCTCAATTTTTTCTCCCTTGCTCTCTTTGCTCTCCTTTTTCTCGGCCATCTCTTCCTTTTTTCTCTCACTAGCCGAACTCTCTCTCTGCACTCCCACTCTTGATTTTTCTTCACTCTTTATTTTTTTATCACTTTCTCTCTGTAAGCTCACTTGGTCTTCATAGACCTGTTTTGGTGTTAATGGAACTAGAGTGATCGTCTTTTGATTGTGAACAAATGAGTACTTGTTGGTGAAACCATCATGCTTAACTCGCCGATCAAATTGCCATGGTCTGCCTAACAACAAGTGCCCAGCTTGCATCGAAACCACATCGCACAAAACTTCATCTTCATATCTTCCAATGCGAAAAGGAACTAACACCTGTTTATGCACCTTTACCTCACCAGTATCATTTAACCATTGCAATTTATATGGTCGAGGATGCTTAATTGTTGGCAGCCCTAACTTCTCTACCATGGTTGTGCTAGCAACATTAGTACAACTCCCACCATCAATAATCACACTACATACCTTGTTTTGAACGTGGCACCTAGTGTGGAAGATGTTTTCCCGTTGCACCTCTTCATCTTCTTCTTTGGCTTGCACACTTAAAGCTCTCCTTGTGACCAACAATTCTCCTTGGACAGCGCACTCCTCATCGTCGACATCCTCTAATGAAGGCATAGAGTCATTGTCCGAATCCTCCTTGGTTTCAATGTCTCCATTGTCCCGCATCACCATAACTCGTTTGTTCGGACATTGGCTTGCTATATGACCCCTGCCTTGACATTTAAAACATTTAATATCACGAGTCCGAGTAGTGGAAGAATCGGATTTACCTTGATTCCCATGGCTGGCCACCTCTTGTTTTTGCTCGAACTTTGGCTTGGGGTTGGATTGCTTCTCATCCTTCTTCCATTGGTTGGTTTTCCAAGCCGATGTACTCGGGTTTTGGCTAGGACGTGTGCTACTACCCCTCCTCATAAGTTGATTCTCAACTTTAATAGCCATGTGCACCATGTCCTCCAACTCCACATAATGTTGCAACTCAACGGCATTGTGAATATCTCGGTTCAAGCCCGCCAAAAACCTTGCCATTGTAGCCTCCCGATCCTCCTCTATATTAGCCCGAATCATCATAACCTCCATCTCCTTATAGTACTCCTCTACACTCCGGTTGCCTTGCTTAAGGTTTTGTAGTTTGTTGTACAACTCCCGGTAGTAGTAAGTTGGCACAAATCGCTTTCTCATCACGGTCTTCATCTCTTCCCATGACTCAATAGGCCGCTCTTTATTTCGTCTCCTGTTTATAACAAGCTGATCCCACCAAGTAATAGCATAATCAGAAAATTCAATTACAGCCAATTTTACCTTCTTTGCCTCGGAATAGTAGTGGCAATCAAAGATGAACTCCATTTTCTTCTCCCATTCTAGGTATGCTTCTGGATTGGATTTGCCTTGAAATGATGGTATCTTCATTTTTATGCCTCTCAGACTATCATCTTCCCTGTTCCTAACTCCTCTATCCCGTCCAAATCTTCGGTGACTACCCGCTGAATCTTCTCCTTCATCAAATTCTTCCCCATCATTCCTATAGTAGTCATCAACCTCTCCTCTAACCGGAACCCTTTCTCGCCTACGTGCATGAGGAACATGTTGTGGCTGCTCCACACGTGCGTTTTCTATCTGGTCTATCCTCTCATGAAGCTGTCCTATCTCTCCCCTCAATAATCGCCTCATCTCCCCCATCATCGCTTCCATCAGAAGTTTTGGGTCTGCTGCACCCGAGGTACCCTCAATAGTGTTCTTGCTGTTGTTTGACATTTTCCAAAGGACCTCACCACACTCCCTTACGTGTTTCACTCGTGAAATGGTTCACTCAATTTCACTCGTGTTTACACTCAATACTTTCGGCTTTTGTCCACTCTAATGCTCTCGCCTGTATGCCTTTTTTCACTCGTTAATTCTCACTCAGTTCCTATAAAACTAGTCAAATCAATATCAAAAAATTTCCTTGACAATTCACAAATAGATTACCAAAGAGACAAGACTATAACAGGAACAAAGAATTTAGGCTTTTAGAATCACACCCAAAAGGAACAAAATTTGAACAAAAATTTTTGGTCTATGCAAGGAATTCAGTTTTGGATTCCTTAAACAATGAATAACAAGAATCTGAAATAAAAATTTAAGAAAGGTTTCCAGACTCTTTTTTTATTATTTTTTATTTTTTATTTTTTTTTTTCGAATCCTCTTGTTTTTCTTCTTTTCCTTTTTTTTTTCGTTTCTTTTCTTTCTTTCTTTCTTTTCTTTTCGGATCCTTTTTTTTTTTTTTTAACCGACTTTGATAATGGAAATCAAAACTCACGAACAATTGAAACAAACAAAAAACTAAGAGAACGGATAAGCAAAACCTGATTAGAACCTCGCTCTGATACCAAATGATACGAACCACGCCAAGAATTGACGCGATCCTAACCGAAGTTGGTTTCCAAGATCAAATTTCTAACCGGTTTTGGATGGAACCGCGACCCGTTGCCCAACGAGAAGCACGAACCTTGGTATGTGCGGACGCCACAATCAGCTATGGAGGGACTGATTGATAAGTCTTGGTAAGTGAGGACGCCACAATCAGCTATGGATGGACTGATTGATAACTCGATGAACGCCACGAAAATTTCCGATAAGTTCGAATAGTTCGTTTAGGAACTAAAGAGAATTAAACCTCAAAATTATATGTTATTACTTGTATCCCATTGATTGAAATTCGTTACAATTATATAGGGGTTCCTATGCGAATTTTCAGCCCCTAATTCCCATGGAAATTTCGGGAAACTCATTTAACAAAAAGTCAAATCTAGACTAAATAAGGAAAGTTCCCTTAATGGCTTAAAAGCCTTACAATAATAGAAATACCAGAAACGGAAAAAAAGAAACTAGACATTAAAAGGTCAAAACTGATTCTTCTCGCCATGTGTCGCCTCAAAATTGGAAAGCAACTGAAATGGAAATTACTCAATCCCTTCTATAGCTTGAATCACGCATTTATTGGTGTGGTTGTCGCATGCAATTCCCTCAATGGGCCTCCATGCAATAGCTTGAGCCCAAGTTGCTTGAATCAGCCCAATAAGTGTTTCTTTAAACTTCTTCGCACGAGCTCTCGTAACCGGACCAATGGGAACTTGAATTGGATCTGAATATGTCTCCCACGTGCTCTTGCTTGTGCTAGTGATGTCCTCATCAATTTTAGTGGAATAATGTAGTTTGCTAGTCCCATAGGAGAATGATTCGAACGGGTGGGGTAGTTTAAAACTTAGAGAGAGGTTTTAGAGAGAGAAAATAGGGTAGTCCTTTAATGGTGACTTTGATTATCCTTATGCATGGGGGTTATTTGGGTCATGAAAAGGCATTGTCTTGGTAAAGGTTCATGGTGTTTTAGGGTTCAAGTGAACTGGGATTGGAATCTTGGGAGTTCTTTGAACTTGCCGAAAAGTATGGAGCTTTACTTTTCTGGCAAATAAGGAAAGGTCGAGTTTGGTGATTGTATGACTTTCCCTTGATGGCTTGAGGTCAGGGAAGGAGTTTGTAATGATTCTTGGGTACTTTGGTGGCTATTTGTAGTGGAGACATGGTGATCTTAACTTAACAAGGATCGTAGTTATGGAGTTTTTGAGGTGAGAAGATGATGGAGAATATGGTGGCTATGGTGGTTTGTTCTTGATGACCTGAGTGGAATAGGGCTTGTTAGTCTCTTTAGTCTTTTTTAAGGGTGCTAAAGGATGTATTTATAGAGGAAAATGAAGATCTAGTTTGGTTAGGATCCTTCTATTTTGGGCATTTGATTGGGGGTAGCTTTAGGTCTGGTTTTGTAGGAGTAGCCATATATGGCAACTTCTTACCACGGGAGGTTTCCATCCTAGATTTGAATTTGGCATTCAGCATGGGTCTAGGTTTATCAAGGGCATTTAATTGTTAGTTGACTTGGGAGTGCTATTTCGAGTAGCCTGCTACGGAGGCATCCATGCTGCAAAAGCTTTGTTTTGTCAAATCAGGTAAAGCTCATACCTTAAGGTTGGGTTCCCTTTTGTCTCGCCCTCATTGAGGGGAAGTTTGTCTCCTATGCAATGAATCACATGACCTTGCAGTAGGGCTCCTTCAAATAACTTGGCACAACGGGTGACCTGGCATGACAGGTGGGCTAACACGTTAGATAGGCTAAGAAATGGGCTTTTCCTAGTATTAGGCTTAGGCTTTTAAATGGGTCATTTTGGCTCTATTTTGTTCTAATTTCCTCCATACACATTTGACTCTAATTTCAATCAGACTTAAAACTTCTCAAGTGGCTTAAAAGTTTAAATGGACCAAATAAAACAACCCACTCACGTTCCTTGGCCTATCAAACCAAGGCCCACTTAAAGGACCCCAGGACATGGCTTGGGTCCATGTACCTTATCTTGGGCCATGCTACGAGACAAAGGCTGGGTTTGCACCTTGCGAAAAAAGGGTATCAACACATATTTATTACATTCATTGATTTTGAATCCATTTGCTAACATAACACCATCAAATTTTTCATGCCACTGTGTAGGTGCTTGTTTTAAGCCATACAATAATTTCACTAATTTATAGACTTTTTTTTTCTTGTCCCAAAGTAGAAAAAACCCTCAGGTTGCTCCATATATAATTCTTCATCTAAATCTCAATTTAGAAAGGTTTTTTCACATCCATTTGATGCACTTCCAGATTTCACAAAGCAACAATTGCGATTATCATCCTTATGGAATTTATTCTCGTCACAGGAGAATACTTGTCAAATTAATGAAGGCCTTCTTGTTGCTTGTACTCTTTAATTATAAGTCTAGCCTTATACATATCAAGTGATCAATCGACTTTCATTTTCCTTTTGCAAATGCATTTGTACCCTAAAGGTTTACATCTTGGAAAAAGATCCACCAGTTCCTAAGTATGGCTTTACAAAATGGAGTCAAATTTGCTCTTAATGGCCCTTTCCTACAAAGGTCCTTCTGAAGAGCTCACAACTTCTCTAAAGTTTTGAGATTCACTTTCTAATTTTTTTATCCTTGCTCTTTTGTTACGTCTAGGTTCATCCTCTACCTTTTGTTATTGTGTCTTGTTCTTGACTATTCTCAATCATAGTCTCATGTGTTCATTTCAACAAATTCGGTCTCTCTTTGGATCTACACAGAAAACATGTTTAAAGAATGATGCATTTCTAGATTCTATTATCATACTTTGTGAATGTTTGGGATTTTAGACTCGTTGAGAAGAAATCAATATGTATTGCTGTTATATGCGTAATCAATGAAGGTGTAATTAATTATTTTTGGACCTATTTTCACCTTCTTAGGTGTAGGTACGACCACTTTGGCAAGACAACCCCCATATTTATTAGTAGGAAGGCTTTTTTCCTTTCTATAACTCAGATGGTGTCTTTTCTTTTTTCTTCCAAGGCACTGTATTTAAAAGGTATGTTGTTGACAAAATGCATTCTCCCTACATACTATAAGGCAATCTAAAACTTATCAACATTACATTCATAACTTCTTTCAAGGTATGATTCTTTTGTTCAACTATTCCGTTTGATTAAGGCTAATGAGGTGCTGTAACCTCATCTGTAATTCAATGTTGTTCAAAGAATTCACCAAACGATATTTGATTTTGACCACCTCGGTCAATTCTCACCACTTTAATCTTCCTATTGAGTTGATTTTTGACTTCCTTTTATAGAGAACTGATCTTCCTAATGAGTTGATTCTCAACTTCCTTTTTATAGAGAATGAATTTCTTTCTGGATTCATCCTTACTTTTAACAAATACACATAGCAATATTTTTCGTGCTAACATTGACAAAGATAATAAAATACTTATTGCTACCCTTTGTTTGGACGAATTTCCAATCACAAAAATCACTATGAATCAAATCTAGGGGTTTGATGTTTTTTTCAATTCCTTAGAACGATGATCTTGTCAACTTTGCTTCTACATAAGTCCTAAACGTGTGTTTGACACCAATACGAAAAGAAAGTATGTAATTCAAGTTAATTAATATATGCAGACTATCATAATCAATATGTCCAAAGTCTACCATGCCACAGTTTGAAAAACACATGCAATTAAGTAGAATTTCATTAATAGTGGAACTCATAGTTATTACATTGGGCCCAAACAAGCAATTTTTTACATATTCCTTTTCTACATATATTTCACTCTTGGTCAATATGACCTTGTTTGATTCGAAGACTATGCGGAATTCATACTTGTTCAACAGTGAACCGTATGCCAAATTCTTCTAAATTTCTGACACATACAACATATTGTTTAGAGTATGCAACTTCCTAGAGGTCATTTTCACGATCACCTTGTCTTGGCCTCTATTGATGATGTAGCCAAGTAGCCCATGTATAACTTCTCAACATTCTCAACTAGTTTGAAAGAAGTGAACATCTCTTTGTCTAAGCATACATGCTTAGTAGCATCAGTGTTGATCTACCATTCCTTCGAGTTAGACCCGACCAAGTTCACTTTAGATATAACTACAAGGTGGCTTATGTTTGAAACATTCTGGATGATGTCATCCACCACATTTGTCTCTTGCTTCTCATTTTTCTTTGGCTGTCTACAGCTCATCGACTTGTGACCCACCTTATCACAATTGAAGCACTTCCTTTGGAATTTTTACTTTTTAAAGATTCCTTTCTTTGGTCCCAATTTGGACCCATTACCTAGCTTATTCCTCTTAGACTTGAAGCTTTGACCATGCTCCACAACATTTGCCTTAGCCACAACTTGGTTAGACCTCTAACAACCAGTAAATCAATGTTCATCTCCTTTTTGCTAGTGCATAAGGTAGTTCTTAAAATCCTTTCATGCAAGGGGTAGCTTTTCAATGACAGTAGCCACTTGGTAAGATTCACTCAAGACCATCCTTTTAGCATGAATCTGATTCTCAATGACCTGAATTTCTTGGACTTGACTAATCATTGTCTTAGAGTCCACTATTTTGAAGTCTAGGAACTGGCATACAAGAAATTTCTTGGCTTCAACATCCTAAATCTTATATCTAAGTTCAAAGACTCCCACAATTTTTTAGTTGTTTCCTTCATACTATATACATTGTACAATGAATCAGTTAAACTGTTCATCATATAGTTTTGGCAGAGGAAATCAAATCGCTCCCGTGCATCTGCTACTTGTTTGACTTGCACATCTTGCTCACTATCTTGGAGCTTAGGAGCATCGTTAGCTAAGAATCTTGTAAGATTCAAATTCGTTAAGTAGAACAACATCTTTTGCTGCCATATCTTGAAATTCCAGTTTCTTCCTTTGGTTTACCAGAACTAAAACTGGAGCTATAAAGGTAGGCACTCATGCCATGGTGGAGCAGTCATATTATCAATAGAATTTGAGTTCGATTTAGTGGCAATTTCGCATAAAATTTAAATTTCAAATCCAAAGTTTAGAACTAAGTCTTTATTTTAAGCACAAATTAATGGGCAACAACTTTTTTTTTCAATCAATTGTCAACACGAAAATGGTAACAACAACATGATAATTAAGAATAGTAAGTACTAAAAATGTTTTAAGAAAGATTGATAGGGTGAGACCTCCTTAAAGTCTAACCTCTTTTGACAGAATAATATTCTCAAAAAAGACTGATGGGGAACATTCTCTTGAAAGATTGATAGGACGAGACCTTCTTAAAGTCCAACATTCATAGACAAAACAACATTCTTAGAAAAGACTGGTGGGGAATATCTCCTTAGACAAAAACTAGCATCCTAGACAAAACTTTCCTAAATTTATACTTATCCACGTTACCCGTATAAATGTTCCCAACCTTAAACAACAATAAGAAGAATTAAATATATAATCAACCTGATTAGTAAGTTATAAGGATAAATAACTCGTTAAATCCTAACTTTTTTAAAAAGGTGCGATTTGATCCCAAGTTTTTTTTACTTATCTTTTTTTTTTATTATTTAGGTTTTAATTGTTTAAAAAATGTGTGATTTAGTTCCCAACCGTTAAATTTCACCGTTAAAAAAATCTTTTGACGACTTTAATGAGAACATTTTAGTAAAATATCTAATATATTTTAAAAAAATTAAAATTAAAACATAAAAAACAATAAAAAAGGTTTAAAAAGATATATTTTTTAAAATCAGATATTTTCTTCAAACAAAAAGTTGACAAAATTGTTTTTTTTTTTTTTTAAATCAGATCTAATTCTCTTAAAAAAAAAGATTTTTTCAATCCAAATTTTCAATCCAAAATTTACAAAACTTTTTTTTGTAACACTAAAACCAAATCTTTCCCACAAAAAACGCAACAAAAAAAATTTTGTTTCGATTTCCTACAGAACTTCCGATAGAAAAATGCAACAAAACAAACACTAAAAATAAATCTTTCCCACAAATTTCCTTTCTATTTCCCACAAATTTCGCTTGACGACAAATGGTGGTTTGTCTCGGTCAGAGAGGGTCCTCGCGCGCGGTCTGCGAAGGGGACGTCGGCGAGTCAGGGTTGAAATTGATCAGAGAGGGGCCGATAGGGTCGGGGGCCGTCGATGATCCATGGGGAAGGGGTCAACGGGAGGGCTGGTGACGACGGGGTTGGGCGCGGAGGAAGGGTTTGCAACGTTGTTAAGTGTGACGAAGGTAGGGTCGCCGTGGAGCGGGCTGCAACGGGGGTCGGTGCGGTGGACGGGTTGTTGGCGAGGGAGTGGGCGGTGGGCAGGGGTCCACGATGGTTGGCTCGCCAGGTGCTGGCGTGCGATGGTCGGCGCGAAACCAGATCCGGCGAAGCAGGGGTCCGGTGATGGTCGACTTGTGAGGCCGGCCTCCATTGATGAACTTTTTGAGCTGGGAGCTTTTTGTTTTTGCTCTGAAACTTTTTTTTTATTATTTTTAGGGATTTGCCCTGAAACTTTTAGAGCTTTATTTAGAGGTTTTTTTTCCCTTTTTTTTTTACGGTGCTTTATTTGGAGTTTTTAATAAAAATAAAATATTTGTTTTAATTTTTTAATTATTTTTTGAACATATTAATTATTTGATGGTTGAAAAATACTTTGAAGGGTGGTTTAGTAATTTCATTTAAAAAATTATGTTTAAAAATTTTTCACCCAAAATTAAATGAAAAAAGATTACATCTAATCTTTTTTAGACGATTAGATCTAAATAAATTTAAAAAAAAATTAAAAACCAAAACAGTATATTTTTGAAAAGGATTAAGAATCAACCGACATATTTATCTAAGTTATAAAACACCAACGTTAATGTAACACCCGAGATTTTTAACGCATTAAAAATGCATTAAATTAAGGATTATATTAAGACAAAGTACAATTAAAGAAAAATACTGTATAATAAGATGAAAAATTATACAGTATTAGAGCAACGCAGTATAAGAATTGAATTGTGTGGACCACAATTTTATTTTATACTTTGTATAAAAGAAAAGAAAAAAAAAAAAGGAAAAAAATCAGAAATATCACACAAACTCGACTTTCTCTCTCTACTTTCTCTCTCTACATTTTCTCTCTCTCTCTCTCCTCGAATCTCGTTTGAGATTCCGGCGTTATTTTTCGACACCTCCCATACCAGTGGGAAGCTCTCGTTGAGCTGAGTCCAACGAGGTGTCGTGCCACCCAAATAGCCACCGGAGGAGGGCCCATGCGCCGCCCAAAGTGGCGGCGAAACCCATAATTTCCCGACGTCGTTTCTCGGTCGTCCGACCACCAATCAACGTGATTTTGGTGTCTATGGACTCAGTGTGAGGAGAGGAACAAGATGGTACCAATTTTCCAGCTCAATTTTGGCTGGAAAGGCTTCGCCGGAGCTGCCCCGTCGCCGCCGTGGAGCCGCCGTCGCAGCCGTCGTGCCTGGTGGCGGTGTGGCACACCGCCGGTGCCAAAACGATCAGAGGGCGACGGCGAGCAAGACCCCTCGGTCAATTGCTCCATTCCGCCGCCCCTCGCCGGAGAACGAAGGCACCCGCCGTGAGCCGCCGTGGGTGAGGTTGGGTTGGCCATTTTAGGCCGTTTTGTGCCAAATTGAAGGCACAAACACGTTCAGAGGACCGAGAGGAAGCTTCCCAACACCTCAATTTTGGGGAAACACCGCGAGAAGGCGGAGAACCAAGGTCCACCGTGGAGCGCCGCCGTGAGGAGGTGGAGCCGCCGTTCCACGCGGTGTTGAGCTGCCCCATCGTAGGGGAAACACTCAGAGGGACACGGGGAAGAAAACGCCCAAGTCAATTTTAGGCTACCGTCCCCGGAGGACCGAGATCGGAGCCGCCGGTGTTAGCCGAGAAATCCATCCTCGATTGGAGCAGATGGAGGCCAAATTGGGTGAAATTGACCCCACCAATCGACTCAGGAGGGTCGAATTAAGGGGGGTAGGCTCGAGCTCAGCCCTCAACGGAGCCAACCGCCGCCGGTCAACGCCGGTCAACGGCCGGTCAAAGGGCAAAATGGGATTTTGTGATCCGGACCTCCGATCGAAGATCCGAGACCGCCTCCCGACTCATTTCGACGCTCTGAACGCAATGGTGACCTCCGTTCGAGCTAATTCCACTCCGATGAAAATCATCCGGTACCGACTGCACGCGGATCGAGGCGATTCAAACAGCAGTATCGGAGTCCAGAATGATGTTTCAAGAATGAATGATCTCCAGGAAGCATTCCTAGCCATTCATGGTCGCCCGAGGAGCACTGCAGAGGATGCTTCACATACTGTAGATGCAGCGAGATACAACTGGATCTGCTTAGCTTGGAGTTCAAGTAAGTAGGAATCTCGCATGCAGTTTGAACTGTTTTAGAATAAACTGTTTTAGATGCTTTCATAAAAATTTATGAAATGCATGATCAGTGATTGTTACACTGTTTTATGTAAGAATATGTTTTATAACGTTATAAGGTGACGAAAAACCCGTTAAGGGTAAAATCGTCATTTTTAAGGAAACGGCTAGAACGGAGTCGAACACTCCGATTTAGCATAATGTTATTAGATGGAAAATGTTCCGTGATACGTTAAGTAACGTAACGGTCATGTGAGATCAAGATTTAACGAGGAATGTTTTAAGTAAACGAGTGGTAACCGATGGGTTACAAAGTTAAAAGGAAAAGTAACCCCGGTGGGTTACAAGGCTAATTGAAAGAAATGTAAACTGACAGTTTATAAGGTTGAGTAAGAGAACGGTAGACCGAAAGTATACTAGTCAAGTTATGAAAAAAAGGAATGAATGGTTAATGTTTATGTTTTATTATCAATCGAGTGGATTGATAATAAAGAAAGTTAATTAATGAGTCGGCTGTCGTTTGATCAGGACACAGAGGCCGACCAATGGAAGGAAAAGGAACGAGAAAGGAACGGAATAGAGAACGCTAGAGCATAGTTTGGGTAAGTTTCAAACCTCACCTACAGCATGAAGTAAATGATTTTTAAATGTCTATTTTTATGATTTGCAAATGTGTTTGCAATTGTTATGTAAATTGTTTTTAAAGCATGTTTGCATTATTATGCAAAAAGTTTTAAAGTTCAAGAAAAAGAATTGCAATGAATTTGCAATCGTTATGTTAAAGGTTTATTTGCATATTGATATGCATAACGTTATTTAAAAGTTTAAGTTATGATTTTCAAAGTATTGAAAGTATGTTTTGCATTATGACAATGCAAAATGTTTTATAGTTTAAGTTATAAGCTTTATGATGCATTTGTATGCAATGAGTTGCAATTGTGGTGCAATAAATTCCAGAATACAAGTTATGACTTACAAAATGTATTTGCATTATATGTTGCATTTGTTATGCAATGAGTGTTAAATTGCAAGTTATGATTTGCAAAATGTGTTTGCATTTTATGATGCATTTGTTAAGCAATATGTTGCAATTGTTATGCAATAGATTTTATAGTACAAGCTATGAATTGCAAGTGTATTGCATATGATGTGATTGCATTTGAAATGCTCACTAAAGTTAATAAGAAGGTAACGTTAAGATAAAAAGAAAGTGTCGTACCAGCCTCTTTGTTATGAGGTAATGAAAGTGAAATTAAAGTTTGACCTCCTAAAGGTGAGGTAAGACCTCAATGTTTGATGGTCTCAAGTCTTCCACAAGGGAAGCATCATGTATATGATCTCATGATTAATGAGTTGGTACGAACACTAAAGTAAAGTAAGGAAAATGAAGGTTACAAGATAAAGAAAGTTAAGGAATAAGAATAAAGATTGAGAAAGAAATGAATATTTAAGTTTATAGAATGCTCATAAAAGGCTCATAATTAAAGTTAATAATTGAGCATAAATGAAGTCATGCATTCTAATGTTGCTTGAATGCCTTCCATGAAATGTTTATATGCTATGTTATGGAAAACATTCAGAGAAATGTTTTATGACAAATGTTTATGAAAAACATTTTCATGTTTTCAAGAAAAGGTTTATGAACGACGTTTTAAGAAAAATGTTCAAGAAATGTTTTAAGAGAAAGGTTTTACATTAAATGTTTATGAAAAACATTTCATGTTTGCAAGAAAAGGTTTACGAATGACGTTTTAAGAAAAACGTTGAAGAAATGTTTTATGAAAAAAATGTTTTCAGAAATGTTCTATGAAAGACGTTTATGAAGAACGTTTTTAGAAATGTTTAAGGAAAACATTTATGAAAAATATTTTCATAAATGTTTATGGAAAACGTTCATGAAGAACGTTTCAAGAGAAAGGTTTTCATGAGAAAAGTTTTAAAGCATGTTTAAATGCTTTGTGAGAATATGTTTGAACTTGCTGAGCGAAAGCTCATTAAAAGTTTTTCATGCTGTAGGTAACTTATGGGTGACCAATGGGACCCGTTAGAAGAGCTGGGTGCTGCGGAGGACAGATGCGAAGATTTGGGTATGGATACCATCACTGTTTGCTTCCGCTATGCAAAGAAAATGTTTTCCATTGTTAATGTAGTGTTTTCAAAGTTTAAAGAAAATCAGAGTTTTAAGAATTGTATTCAAAGTTTTAAGATACAGTTTATGAACTGTTTTATGTAATGATAAAGTAAAGTTTTAAACTATGATTTAATAAATGTTTCTTATTAAGTTTTAAGAAACGTTTTGAAATGATTTTAAGGGCAAGTGTTGAGCGATGTCTCAACTTGAATGCGATAGAGGTCGCATCAGTATAAAGAACGTTTAAGGAAAGAAAAAAAAATTTACTACAGTATTTTCTTACCAAGTAAGTAAGATTACTGTTTACGAAACGATGATTATGAAAGTAAAGTGACTGCCCGAAAAGGCGGGTCGTCACAGTTAATATATAAATGGCAACAATCTGAATGTGTATTTATCGATTAACAAAGTGGAAAACGCTTAAACAATAAACATTATGAACATATACAGGAATAAAGTTGCACGGTCACGTTTATATATGAACAACAATAGTTAACCATTATAAACAATGGTTATATATCAAGCAAACGTTATGTAAACAAAATGATTATATGCTGAATAATCTTAAAAGCAAGATAATAAAGGAAGACAATATAAATGATGTTTGGTAAGAAATAGTTTTAACCACTGTCTCAGTTACGAACAGTATAAAGTTATCACATGCTACAATAAAAAGAAAAAATTGCTACAATGTAAAGTTTTTACATACTACAGTAAAAACATTTCTAAACAATAGTTTCTACCATCATACCAAACACCTTAATAATTGTTATAAAAGTATCGTGTAATATGAATAAGATAAACAGGTAACAATTGTAAAAATTAAAAATTGAAATTAAAGAAAACAGATACAACAAAACCTTCAATTAAAGCAACGTAACATGGAAATTAGACGAAAATGGTTGAGGCACATGTGGGTCACGCTTTTTTTAAAACAGATTCGTCCCTACCGGTTGTGCACGAGGATTCGACGGACGTCTGTCTCCTAGGATACAACAACTAGCAACGGAATTTTAAGCACTATCAGATACTGTCTTCGATGAACTTAAAACAGTGATTTCTCTATCACCAAAAACCGACTACAAGAAAACTAGGTAGAACTTGAAACAAAGAAAACTCTATGACTTGGTGAGTAAAAATTCTATGTATCTATGTATATTCCAAACATGTGGAGGAGAGTTCTATATATACGCTTAAGAGAATAAACGTTACAATCTAAATTATAATGAGGCTTTATTTAGAATTTATGTGCATAATGGCACCGGCTGCAACTCTCCATTTTCCATGATAATGGTGCTCATAATCGTCCATTAAACCATTGGTTGTAACCCTCCATTTTTTATGATTATGATGCCCATAATCTCCTATTAAACCATGCATTTGGGTGTTACAACATGAGGTTTGTGACCTCCATTAATCTCCACCAATGAGCATCAATTTCTTATTCACCCAATTGCCATTTTTCCAACAATCCCCCACATGAATGAAATTGACAAACTACAAAGGAAAACAAAGACACTACACGGTGATAAAGTTCTACGGTTAATACCTGCATAGGATAGGTAGGCGTTAACCCCTGAACCTTCCCTTGTGAAAGTATGTTTACTTTATTGGTTGACCAGTAGGCGCGATGTTCTTGAATTGTTCTGCCGTTTGTGTAAACGATAACATACCTCACACAGATATTTTCCTGAGACAGTTTCAGTTCTCACGGTTATGTTCATTTTGGCCATGAACATCTCCCTAGTTCCGCAAGAGTTTCTAAAGAATTGAGCCTTAGCAATTCTCCTTTGAAGCAACCCTACTTCTCTCTCACATAGGTGATTTCTTACTTAAGAGTAACTCATATTACTCCGTTCGAATTCCCAACATTTTCGACGTATAAGAATCATTAAAAGTAAACTGCTTAACCTTTTCCTACGGGTATCACTGTTTTTATTATAGGAATGTGTTGGGGTAACCCTCACAGTGATCTTACTCGGTCTATTCAGTTTAGTTGTCCCATTGAACCTAGATCTTGGGATCTCCAGTCAACAAGGTTGGGTTTCCACTGTTTCGACTTATTCTTTTATGGGCTTAAGTCCCATTCCTCTTGATGTTTTCTCAACTTAATGTCTATTCAGTCCTTTGGTTAACAAATCCACAATATTTTCTTTAGACCTTACATAGTCTATTGTTATGACTCTAGTTGAGATCAGTTGTCTAATAGTGTTATGTTGACGACATATATGTCTCGATTTACCGTTGTACATCATATTCTGTGCCCTGCCAATAACAGACTGATTATCACAATGTATGCATATTGCAGGCATAGGTTTAGGCCATTCAGAAATATCCTCTAAGAAATTCCTTAGCCATTCAGCTTCTTCACCGCTTTTATCCAAGGCTACAAATTTAGATTCCATAGTGAATATGGTTATTACCGTCAGCTTTGAAGACTTCCATGAAACTGTTGTGCCTCCCAAAGTGAATACATATCCACTTGTAGCTTTAGAATCCTGTATATCAGATATCCAACTTGCATCAGCATACCCTTCAAGAACAGCAGGATCTCTTGTATAATGTAGCCCATAATTAAGAGTATACCGTAAGTATCTGAGTAGTCTAACAATCGCTTTCCAGTGATCATCGCCTAGATTACTCGTGAATCTACTCAGATTACTTACAACATAGGCAATATCTGGTCTTGTTCAATTCATTAACTACATTAAACTGCCTATCACTCTAGCATATTCCACCTGGGATATACTTTTTCCTCTATTTTTGGATAGATGTTGACTAGTATCAATTGGTGTTCTAGCCACACTAGTGTCATTTTTACTAAATTTGTCAAGTATCTTGTCCACATAGTGTGACTGGCTCAAGATGAGTCCATAAGGCAACCTTTTGATTTTGATTCCTAAAATCACATTGGCAGGTCCCACGTCTTTCATGTTAAACCTAGAGTTCAACATATCTTTAGTAGATTTGACCACCTGATCATTGCTACCCACGATTACCATGTCATCTACATACAGACAAAGAATAACATATTCATCGTCTGTTCTTTTAACATAAACACACTTGTCACACTCATTAATTTTGAAGCCATTTGACATCATAACATTGTCAAATTTCTCATGCCATTGCTTTGGTGCTTGTTTAAGCCCATACAAAGACTTCACCAATTTGTATACTTTCTTTTCTTGTCCTGGAGCAATACAACCTTCTGGTTGTTTCATATAAATTTCCTCTTCAAGGTCTCCATTAAGAAAAGCAATCTTTACATCCATCTGATGTACTTCAAGATTCTGTAAAGTAGCAATAGCTATAATCATTCTTGTGGATGTTATTCTCGTTACAAGAGAATAAGTATCAAAGTAATCAAGGCATTCTTTTTGTTTACAACCTTTTATAACAAGTCTAGCCTTATACTTGTCAATTGTTCTATCAGCTTTCATTTTCCGTCTGTAAATCCTCTTAGAGCCTAGCGTTTTACTTCCTGGAGGAAAGTCCATTAATTCTCAAGTATGATTCTGCATGATGGAATCAATTTCACTCTTTATGGCTTCTTTCCATAAAGGACCCTCAATGAGCTTATAGCTTCTTTGAAAGTTTGAGGTTCAGCCTCTAGCATGTAGGTTAGAAAGTCAAGTCCAAATAATTTTTTGTCCTGGCCCTTTTGCTTCGTCTAGGCTCTTCCTCTTCATATTCGGTTTTAACTTCTTGATGATCCTGACTATTCTCGTCAATAGTCTCAAACGTTTCTTTGGATGAACTTGGACCATCCTCTTTGGATTTACAAGGAAATACATGCTCAAAAAAATGATGTATTCCAAGATTCTATTATCGCATTCTTGTGAATCTCAGGGTTTTTAGATTCATACACAAGGAACCGATAACACTACTGTTGTGGGCATAACCAATGAAGATGCAATCAACTGTTTTTGGACCTATTCTCATCTTCTTTGGGGTAGGTACTATTACCTTTGCAAGACACCCCCACACTCTCAAGTATTTGTAAGAAGGCTTTCTAGCTTTCCACAATTCATAAGGGGTCTTGTCTTCTTTCTTTCGGGGTACCTTATTTAAAAGGTAATTAGCTGATAAAATGGCTTCCCCCCACATGTTCTGTGGCAATCCAGAACTTATCAACATCGCATTCATCATATCCTTTAAGGTACGATTTTTGCGTTCAACTACACCATTTGATTGAGGTGAATAGGGTGCTGTAACCTGGTGAATAATACCATATTGTGCACAAAATTCACTAAATGGTTCTACATATTCACCACCACGGTCACTTCTTACCATCTTAATTTTCTTATTAAGTTGGTTTTCAACTTCTTGCTTCATCTTTGCTTTTAAGCAAATATACATAGCAATATTTTGTGCTATCATCTATAAATGTGACAAAATATTTATTCCCACCTCTAGTTTAAACAAATTTTAAGTCACAAACATCGCTATGTATTAAATCAAGTGGCTCGGTATTTCTTTAATCGTTTGGAATGAAGATCTCGTTAGTTTTGCCTCTACACATATTTCACATTTATGTTTAGGATCAATATTAAACATGGGTATGTGATCTAAGTTAATTAATCTACGCAAAGTATCATAATTAACATGACCTAGTCTACCATGCCATAAATTAGTAGACTTAAGCATATAAGCGAAAGACTTTTTATTTTTATTAATGGAATTAGACTTAACAGCCATTACATTCATTTTTCACATTCTATTTTTCACATATCCCTTTCCCATATACATTCCATGTTTAGACAAAACTATTTTATCAGCTTCAAAAACCATCTTGAAGCCATGTGAACTCAGTAGAGTTCTAGAAATGAGATTCTTCTGGATATCAAGCATATACAGCACATTTTGAAGCTTAACTTCCTTGCCTGATGTCATTTTCAGAAACACAATCCCTTGGCCCTTAATCTCATATGTGGCAGAGTTGCCCATATACAACTTCTCTCTAGAATCTGATAGTACAAGTTCAGCAAAAGCAGTTTTATCACAGCAACCATGGCTTGTGGCCCCAGTGTCTAGCCACCACTCTTTTGGGTTGGAGTCCACTATGTTAACTTCAGAGACCACAGAGGAAAGACTGATGTCTGACACTTCTTGTGTGATGGTGTCCACCACGTTGGCCTATTTCTTCTTGTTTCTCTTCGGCAGCCTACAATTTGCCGACTTGTGACCCACCTTGTCATAGCTGAAATATTTTCCTTAGAATTTTTGTTTCTTTGAAATTCCACCCTTAGGCCCCAACTTGGACCCCGACTTGTTTTTCTTGTTCTTGGAGCTTTTATCATGCTCCACCACATTTGCTTTGGCAATAAACTTGTTAAAAGTCTTTTTCTCAGATCTTCTATTGTCTTCCTCAATGGAAAGTCAAACAATAAGATCTTCAATGCTCATCTCCTTATGCTTGTGCTTCAGATAGGTCTTGAAGTCATTCCACGTAGGGGTAGCATCTCTATGATTGCAACTACCTGGAAAGACTCACTAATTACCATTCCTTCTGCATGAATTTCATGAATGAGTAATTACAGTTCTTGTACTTAACTAATTACAGTCTTAAAATCCACCATTCTATAGTTCATGGACCGTCTAACTATGAACTTCTTAGCACCAGCATCTTCTATTTTGTATTTATGGTCCAAAGGCTCCCATACTTCTTTGGCCGTTTTTTTCAGACTGTACACATTATAAAGTGCATCAGTCAAGCTATTTAGAATATAATTCTTACACAAGAAGTCAGAATGCTTCCATGCTTCAACAGCAAGCAAGGTCTGAGCATCTGTTTCATCCTCTCTAACATAGGATGATCCTCTTTCAAGAATCTCGCAAGATTCAATGCTGTCAAATAAAACAATATTTTTTGTTGCCAAGTTTTAAAGTTTAGTCCATTAAACTTTTCAGGTTTTTCATTGTGGTTTACAGGAACCGTAACTGACAAAGGTTGTGTCGAGGTTGAAACATGGACCCTAAGAGATGGCATCGATGTCTCAAAAGTGCTCTCAATTAGAACATTCTCAGTTAGAACAACGTTCATGTTATCACTCATTTTTGAAAATTGGAATCATGAATTAGTTTCCTTTAAAATAATTAAAAGATACTAAAATGAAACAAAGTTGAGAACAAATGTTAATTGAATAATTATATAATCTGAGAACCAATTATAAATGTTATATATTAAAACAATTTAATACAACATATTACTGAAAGCAAACAATAAAAGGAAAACTTTTATATTATAATATAACAGAACAAAAACCGTAAACAAAAACATAATAGATGTAACAAAACATTTATATACAGATTATGTTTATAACGTTATATATATAACAAACAAAGAAAACGTTAAAAACCAATAAATAAAATTGTAAAATCTATTTATAATTAAACAACCATCAGTATAAACAACCAAAACAATTTTATATAAAACAAAACTTTATGTGATAACAGATGAAGCTAAAAACGTAACTTCAAAAAAAACAATAAACTGTATACCGAAATATTTATAACATAAACATATAAAACCAAATACATAAACGTTTATAAAATAAATGTTTTGATTAAATCATAATAAACTCTATAATGTAAAGGTTTTTTACTAAACAGTGAACAAACTGTTTATAACAAATGTTTTTCTAGAAAACTAAATCCGTGAACAAACTGTAAATGTTTTTATAATAAATGTTTTGATAGGAAAAACAACAACATTCATATAAGCATTAAAGCCAAGACCTTTATGAAGAGGCTACCAAAAAAAAAAAAAAAAACTGTTCAATGCACTATAAAGAAAACTAGAAATTTTAAACAATTATATGGTAGTAAATGATTCCAATAAACAATAAAGCAACCACCCAAAATATAGTGCCAAATGTTATAAACCTATAAATGTAACAAAAGCTCAAAAATAACTTAGAAGCAAACAATTAAAACTAATTAAAACACTGAATATGGAACAGTTTAGGAACCAGAAACGTTTAGACAAAGGCTATTAATATATATGAAGAACTAAACCAATAGCAACCACAACGTTAAAAATAAATAAATAAATTGTTATAGTGCACACTAACACAGCAAGTTAATAGCAAATAATAACCTAACCTTAATGTGTATAACATAAATTATAGATGGAATGTATACAAAAGATTTCCCTTCAATTAACAACAAACAATGCCGTCAGAAAATTGTTCAACCTTATATAAGCAATGTATTCCAAACTAAACAATAGATAGCGAGAAAATCAAAACAAACATATTGGAATCAAAATACAAACTATTCCTTCGAATCAAACAACCTGTCCATCGTTATAAACAAGCCTTGCAATGTAACGTGTATATATATATATACACACACACAAAACAAGAACACAAGGTCATGAACAGATCAATAAAAAGAATATATATTTTTTCAAAGCCTCATAACCGAAAAAAAAAATCATTAACCGAATTCAATTCCAGAACAAAACTATGAATAAATGGTAAAGATAAGCAACAAAGAAAATTCAAACAATAAACGATCAAGAAGAATTATCTTATAATGATCCGAGACAATCAAACCGATCCAAATGTTCATAATCAACATACAAAAGCAACCTGAATGATCAATTCAAAATGTTCATAACAAAACAAACGTCTATAACAATAGCAAATGCCAACATCAGAAGCCAACCAAATTTATGGAAGTTGAAACGTAACAAAATGGTCATAACCAAATATGCAAGCAAACAAAAATCTATAGTAAGATGAAAATGCGAGAAGGAAATCATAAGATCTATTTCTTCGTTCTAGAGCCTGTCCATCTTCCAAAGGGATTCTGTTTTAAGATTGTTATAAAAGTATCATGTAACATGAATAAGATAAATAGGTAACAATTGTAAAAATTGAAAATTGAAATTAAAGAAAACAAATACAACAAAACCTTCAATTGAAGTAACACAACATGGAAATTAGACGAAAATGGTCGAGGCACGTGTAGGTCACGCTTTCCTTAAAACAGATTCGTCCTCTCCATTTGTGCAGGAGGATTCGATGGACGTCTGTCTCCTATGATACAGCGACTAGTAACGAAATCTTAAGCACTATCGGATACCGTCTTCAGTGAACTTAAAACAGTGTTTTCTCTATCACCAAAAACCGACTACAAGAAAACTAGGTAGAACTTGAAACAAAGAAAACTCTATGACTTGGTGAGTGCAAATTCTATGTATCTTATATATTCCAAACATGTGGAGGAGAGTTCTATATATAGGCTTAAGAAAAATAAACATTACAATCCAAATTATAACGAGGCTTTATTCAGAATTTATGTGCAGAATGGCACCGGTTGCAACCCTTCATTTTTCATGATAATGGTGCTCATAATCTCCCATTAAACCATTGGTTGTAATCCTCTATTTTTTATGATTATGATGCTGATAATCTCCTATTAAACCATGCATTTGGGTGTTACAACATGAGGTTTGTGACCTCCATTAATCTCCACCAATGAGCACCAATTTCTCATTCACCCAATTGCTATTTTTCCAACAATAATACCATCACCAAAAAGTATACGATTATATGAAGAATAATCCTAAAAGCAATATAATAAAGGAAGACAATATAATATCATTGCCAAAAAGTATAAACAATAAACCAATTAATGCAAAACGAACATTACATGTCCAAATAAAAACAACCCATAAGAAAAACTAATTTATATATACAAATATCATATAAATGCACAAAACCGAATCAATGCATGTGTGTGTGTGTTTGAATAAATAAATATATATATATATATATATATATATATATATATATTTATTGGAAGCAATAATGTTTTCACAAGTTAGAGAAATTATATATAGAACATTCCAAAATAATGCAAACGAAAAATGCAAAGTCAAAAATGTTTGAGGAAGAACCAATAACCTTCAATACTAAATAGACAGAAACAAATAAGCAATGGAATTAAACGTGCAACAAGGAGATGGAGATATAAATCTGTTCAAAATGCTCAAAACCAAAATGATGATGATGAGGAGATCAAAGCTACAAGAAATTTCACGATCCGATTCAAGTTTTAGTTGGTCCGGTGACAAGAGCTCGAGCTAAAATATTCAAAAAAGAGCTAAATAACTTGGTCCGGAGAGTTCTACAACAAGAAGAGAGTGTGTTTACTACTGAGGGTGAACAAAGGCTGATTTTACTCATCAAAGTAGAGCCGGAAGGGAGGCACTCAGCCATACACACGCATTGAGTCCTTGCATGGCTAACTTGCATGTTCATTCTGTACATGTACACATGTAGGAGTGGTATGTCTAGCAAAGAATCAAGTCGAGATTCAAGATTCAAGATTCAAGATTTAAGATTTGAATTCTTTGTAATCTTATTTTAGTTTAAGTTTCAGTTTCAGAATTTGAAATTTAGAATTTTTGTTTAGACTTTATTATAGGCGTGAATAGGAGGAAGGAATCTTGAGTTAAATAATTCCATCCTAGGGCGTTATTTAGGTGTTTTTTTCATTGAGGGTAGATTAGAAATTTTACATTTAAAAATAAACCCTATGTGATTTTTGACCATATGAGGCCATCTTTTAGAATTTGAAATTTAAAATTTTTGTTTAGACTTTATTATAGGCGTGAATAGGAGGAAGGAATCTTGAGTTAAATAATTCCATCCGAGGGCGTTATTTAGGTGTTTTTTTCATTAAGGGTAGATTAGAAATTTTACATTTAAAAATAAACCCTATGTGATTTTCGACCATATAAGGCCATCTTTTAGATAATGCAATTCAATTTTGATGTTCATTCATATTGAAAGTTATTCTTCTTGAGTTCTTGAAGAAACTTGTTCCGAACTTATCAAGGATTCATTGTGGCATTCAATTGACTTATCAAATGGATTTTCCATACCCGTTTGTGGCGTCTTTATCATACCAAAGTTCTTGCTTTACTAAGCAACGGGTTGTGGTTCTACTCAACTTGAGAGGTCTTGGGGTTTGAAATTTCATATTTGGTATCGGGTTTCGTCACGTGGTTGACGTGGTTTATATCAATTGGTATTAGAGCCTAGGATTGTCAGGTTTGCTTATCCTTTTTCTTGTTTCCAAGCCAAATTCGTGAATTAGGGTTAGGGTGTCAATTCGGCCAAAAAAAAAGATATATATATATATATATTTCTAATTTGGTTCTTTAGGGTTTCTTGAAATCATCATTAGTGGTTCTTGAATTGTTTCTCTAGTCTTCAAAGAGTCAAACCCGAATTGCTCTTTTGGTTTCTAGGGTTACAATTTTTTTTTCTTCGTTCTTGAATTTCTTTAGGATTTTGCATCGATTCTTTAGTTTTTTAGGTTTCTTTTGGAAGATTCTTCTAATCTTGATATTGCAATTCTAGTTTGACATTATGGATTCTGTCTTGTGACCCTGCCTTACAATTTTGATTTGGTCTAGTGGTTCCTTGCCAAATTATTAAAAAAAAAAACAAAGAAAGGAAAAGAAAGGAAAGAAAAGAAAAGAAAAGAAAAGAAAAAAAGGAAGAAAGAAAAAAAATCAAGGGGACCCGGAAAAAAAAAAACAAAAAAAAGTCTGGGAACCCTTCTTAAATTTTTTTGTTCTATTATTGTTTCTTACTTCTTAGACCCCTTTTTACCAATACCCCATGCTTAAGTGACAAAATTCATCAAAATCCGTGGCCGAATTTGAGTCCTTTGGTTTGTCTCTTACCTTAAATTGCTACTTTTATCCTTCTTGTTATTGTTTGATTAGTTTTGAAAGAACTAAAAAAAGAATACGAGTGGAAAAAGGCAGAGAGACTGAGCGTATTAGAGGGTAAAAGCCAAAATAATTGAGTGAAACACGAGTGAATTTGAGTGAATCATTTTATTTCGAGTGAAACATTTGAGGGAGTACGGTGAGGTTCCTTTCTATATTGTTCTAACTTTCTTTTATAGAATTCAATCATGTCTCAAAATCAAGAGAATAACACAAATGAGGAGGTTCAACCACCTATTCGACCGAATTTGCAAATGCAAGCTTTCATGGGGGAGATGAGACAGATGTTGAGGAGAGAGTTAGATCAAATCCATGAGAGGTTGGAATGGGTAGAAGAGGGAACACAATGGGGGCAACCACACAATTGCTCCGAATGCCCCAAGGAGGAATAGGTTGTACCAACGGGAAGTGGAGGATTTGGATGAACTTAAAGGGGATGGTTTAGAGGAGGAGTTTGATAGGATGTCAGTGAGCAACCATAGGAGATTTGGTTGGGGTAGAGAAGCTAGGAATCGGGTAGACGACAACTTGGGAAATATCAAGATGAAAATTCCAGCGTTTCAAGGAAAAAGTGACCCCAAAGCATACCTTGAGTGGGAAAAGAAGATGGAGTTGGTTTTTGATTGTCACAACTACTCCAAATTAAAGAAGGTAAAACTTGCTGCCATTGAGTTTACTGATTATGCTATTGTGTGGTGGTATCAGTTGTGCATCAATAGGAGGCGGAACGAGGATCGTCCTATTGAAACTTGGGATGAGATGAAAAGAACGACAATTTGTGCCAAGTCACTACTATCAGGATCTATACCTCAAGCTGCAAAGTCTCCATCAAGTTAACCAAAGTGTAGATGAATACTATAAAGAGATGGAGATGGCTATGATTAGAGCCAATGTGGAAGAGGATCGGGAGGTGATAATGGCTATGGATTAAACCAAGAAATTGCCAACACGATCGAGATACACCATTATGTGGAGTTGGAGGATTTGGTGCATATGGCAATCAAGGTTGAAAGGCAATTTAAGAGAGGTGGTGTACGACCAAGACCAGCCCCATAACATCTAAACACCGCTCCTTGGAGGATGAGCTACCCAAAGAAAGAAGAAAATCTGTCCACCTCTAAGGCCAAACCCAAGCACAAACCAGCCACCTCTACCACGGTTTCTCAAGGTAAATTAGCCCCTACTTTGAAACGTTCTAGTGAGATTAAATGCTTTAAATGCCAGGGGAGAGGACACATAGCTAGCCAATGTCCAAACAAGCGAGTTATGGTTATTCGGGAAGATGGTGAAATCGAATCCGAAGATGAAGGTGATCTTGATGGTATGCCACCATTGGAGGACGCCCCCATGGGAGATGATGAGTTTGGGGCCGAACACGGTGAGATGTTAGGACTAGTCGCATGTCGAGCCTTAAGCTTGCATGCTAAAGAAGAGGAAGAAGAAGTACAACGGGAGAACATCTTTCACACTCGTTGCCATGTTAAAGACAAAGTATGTAGGGTTATTATCGATGGTGGTAGTTGTACTAATGTTGCAAGTAGGTCCATGGTGGAAAAGCTAGGGCTTACAACCATTAAGCACCCTCGACCATACAAGCTACAATGGTTGAATGATAGTGGCGAAGTGAGGGTTACAAAGCAGGTGGTCGTACCATTTCAAATTGGTAAATATGAAGATGAAGTATTGTGCGATGTGGTGCCGATGCAAGCCGGACATTTCTTATTAGGAAGACCGTGGCAATTTGATCGATGTGTGCAGCATGACGGCTTCACCAACAAGTACTCATTCTTGTTTAATCAACGGACAATCACCCTAGTTCTGATGACACCAAAACAAGTCTATGAGGATCAAGTGAGATTACAAAAATTGAGTGAACAAAAAAAATCGAGAGATCAAGATAATTTGAGAGAGCAAAAGAAAGAGAGTGAAAAGAAGAGTGAGGCCGTGCATAGTGAGGGTGAGGGAAGAGAGAAACACACAGCCAAAGAGAGAAAAGAAGAGAGAAAGCCCGAATCTGATGAGAAAGAAAAGAGAGAGAAGAGTTTGGCCAAAGAGGTAAAATCAGAGAGAAAACAAAGAAATTTCTATGCAAAAACAAGTGAGGTTAAGCAGGTATTGCTTTTAAAATGGCCAATAGTTGTACTCATGTACAAAGAGACCCTTTTAAACACTAACCAACTTGACTCTTCTTTGCCTAGTGTTGTTGTTCCTCTTTTGCAGGAGTTCGAGGATGTGTTTCCTGAGGAGTTACCACATGGTTTACCACCTACTCGAGGGATTAAACATCAAATCATTTTCGTGCCCGGTGCATCAATTCCAATTCGATCAGCATATAGGATCAACCTGGAAGAGATGAAGGAGCTTCAAAGGCAAGTTGAAGATTTGATGAAAAAAGGGTACGTGAGAGAAAGCATGAGTCCTTGCGCAATTTCGATGATTCTAGTGCCTAAGAAGGATGGGACATGGAGAATGTGTGTTGATTGCAAAGCCATCAACAACATAACGGTAAAATATCACCACCCTATTCCTTGCTTAGATGATATGTTAGATGAGCTGCATGGTTCTTGTGTGTTTTCTAAGATTGATCTTAAAAGTGGGTATCATCAAATACAAATGAAAGAAGGAGATGAATGGACAACAGCATTTAAAACAAAATATGGGCTATATGAGTGGTTAGTTATGCCATTTAGATTAACTAATGTACGTAGCACTTTCATGCGTTTAATGAATCATGTTTTGCGTGCTTTCATTGGTAAATTTGTTGTTGTGTATTTTGATAATATTTTGATTTACAACAAGAGTTTGCATGAACATATCTCACATTTGCGTTCGGTTTTGGATGTGCTTAGAAAGGATAAGTTATATGCTAACCTCAAACAGTGTACTTTTTGCACCGATAGCTTGTTTTCCTAGGTTTTGTTGTGAGTGCTAAAGGTATTGAGGTTGATAAAGCGAAGATCAAAGCAATTCAAGATTGGCCGACCCCCTCTAGTATAGGTGATGTTAGAAGTTTTCATGGACTTGTTAGTTTTTATAAGAGGTTTGTGAAAGATTTTAGCACCATCGTTCTACCGCTTACCCAAGTCATCAAGAAGAACGTTGCATTCAAATGGGGTGAAGAACAAGAGAAGGCGTTTCAGCTCATTAAACATAAGTTTACTCATGCTTCTTTACTTGCTCTTCCTAATTTTTCTAAAACGTTTGAAATTGAATGTGATGCTTTTGATGTATGTATAGGCGCTGTTCTTATGCAGGATAGAAGACCATTTGCATACTTTAGCGAGAAGCTAAGCAAGGCTGTACTTAACTACCCCACTTATGACAAAGAGTTGTATGCATTGGTTCGAGCTTTGGAGACATGGCAGCACTACTTGTGGCCAAAGGAGTTTGTGATTCATATGGATTATGAATCCTTGAAGCATTTGAAAGGTCAACACAAGCTGAACAAGAGACATGCTCAATGGGTTGGATTCATTGAGACTTTTCCCTATGCCATTCGGTATAAACGAGGTAAGGAAAATGTAGTTGCGGATACACATTCACGCAAGTATGCCTTAATCTCTACTCTTGATGCCTTAAACGAGGTAAGGAACTTTATCTTGATGATCATGACTTTGGGGAGATTTATAGAGCTTGTGAAAAATCTGCAGAAGGTAAGTTCTATAGGCATGAGTGCTTTTTGTTTAGAGAAAATAAGTTGTGTATGCCTAATTGTTCATTGAGAGACTTGTTAGTTCGGGAATCCCATGGTGGAGGGTTAATGGGACACTTTGGGGTCGCGAAAACTCTAGCTAGTTTGCAAGAGCACTTTTATTGGTCACATGTAAAATGGGATGTTGAGAGAATTAGTGGTAGATGTGTCACCTATAGGCAAGCTAAATCGAGGGTTCAACCAAATGGTATTTGCACACCCCTAGCTATTCCTAGTTCACCTTGGATTGATATTTCGATGGACCTTGTTTTGGGTTTACCTAGGAGTAGGCATGGAAAGGATTCAATCTTTGTGGTTGTAGGTCGTTTTTCTAAGATGACTCATTTTATCCCCTGTCATAAGACTAATGATGCTTCTCATGTTGCAAATTTGTTCTTTAGAGAGATTGTGCAGTTACATGGTATGTCTAGGACAATCGTTTCAGATCGAGATGCTAAGTTCTTGAGTTACTTTTGGAAGATATTATGAGGAAAACTAGGAACGAAACTTTTGTTTTCTACAACTTGTCATCCTTAAACTGATGGTAAGATAGAAGTAGTTAATAGGACTCTATCCACTTTGTTGAGGGCTGTCATTAGTAAGAGCATTAAGACCTGGGAGGATTGTCTACTACATGTTGAGTTTGCTTATAATCGTACCATTCATTCTGCTACTAAGTTTTCACCATTTGAAATTGTTTATGGGTTTAATCCTTTAACTTCTTTAGATTTAACACCTTTACCTATTTCTGAGCATGTGAACTTTGATGGTCAAAAAAAGGCAGAATTTGTGAAGCAACTCCATGAGAGGGTATGACTCAACGTAGAGAGGAGAACCGAACAATACATCAAGCAAGCTAACAAGGGACGTCACCAACTAGTTTTTGAGCCCGGTGATTGGGTATGGTTACACATGAGGAAAGAACGATTTCCAGCACAAAGACGTTCTAAGTTGCTACCTGAGAGGATATGGTCCTTTTCAAGTGCTAGAACGGATCAATGACAATGCCTACAGACTTGACTTACTAGGTGAGTACAATGTTAACGTTACTTTCAATGTTTCTGACTTGAGTCCTATTGATATAGGTGCTGATTTGAGGACAAATCCTTGTCAAGAGAGGGGGAATGATGAGGACATCAAAGCTGTAAGAAATTTTCAGGATCCGATTCAAGTTCTAGTTGGTCCGGTGACAAGGGCTCGAGCTAAAAGATTCAAAGAAGAGCTGAATAACTTGGTCTGGAGAGTTCTACAACAAGAAGAGAGTGTGTTTACTATCGAGGGTGAACAAAGGCTGGTTTTACTCATCAAAGTAGAGCCGGAAGGGAGGCAATCAGCCGTACACGCGCATTGAGTCCTTGCATGGCCAACTTGCATGTTCATTCCGTACACGTACACATGTAGGAGTGGTGTGTCTAGCAAAGAATCAAGTCGAGATTTAAGATTTGAATTCTTTGTAATCTTATTTTAGTTTAAGTTTCAGTTTCAGAATTTGAAATTTAGAATTTTTGTTTAGACTTTATTATGGGCGTGAATAGGAGGAAGAAATCTTGAGTTAAATAATTCCATCTTAGGGTGTTATTTAGGCGTTTCTTTCATTAAGGGTAGATTAAGAATTTTACATTTAAAAATAAACCCTATGTGATTTTCGGCCATATAAGGCCATCTTTCAGATAATGCAATTCAGTTTTGATGTTCATTCATATTGAAAGTTATTCTTCTTGAGTTCATGAAGAAGCTTTTTCCGAACTTATCAAGGATTCCTTGTGGCGTTCAATTGACTTATCAAACGGACTTTCCATATCCGTTTGTGGCGTCTTTATCATACCAAGGTTCTTGCTTTGCTAAGCAATGGGTCATAGTTCCACTCAACTTGAGAGGTCTTGGGGTTTGTAATTCCAGATTTGGTATCGGGTTTCGTCACGTGGTTGACGTGGTTCGTATCAGATGAGAAATGTAAAATAAAATATAATCAAAACAGATTAGACATCCCTTATTTCTAATTTCCAACAATCTACCCATCTCTACTGAATCTATTGTCTTAAGATTGTTAGTAAAATAACAATCGATAGAATACCAAACAAAACAACTGGAATAATATTATTAATAAAAAGAAAGTACAACAACAATATCACATTATTGAAAAAAGAATAACCACAATTCAATATGAAAATTGAGAAACATAAAATTACTAAGATTCGTATATCATACAATATCTTTAAGATAGATTCATCCTCTCTGTATGAGCAGTAAATGTGCATGTTAAAACTACTCCAAAGAGCAAACTAAATTTGCCTGAACTTTATTATACATAAAAGTTTAAAGACTTTAGAGAAAATTATAAAAAAAGCAAAAGCTTTGAATATTGGTGTGTCTTGAAAAGCGGAATAGATAATGTTCAATCGAGACCATGGCTTCACTCTCTTGCCCATGTGAGACAAGAGATTTTTCACTTTAGTTCTCCAGCTACACATGTATATGTGCACTTTGAGTGTTAATTTCTCATTCATCTATTCACCATTTTAAGTATATAAATATATTATTTCGATCTTTTCGTTGAAAAAAACAAGTTTGCATCTTGATCCATGACTAACAAGTGGTGGGTCCCACTCAAAATTGAACATCAAAATAGCACTTCAAAATACTTTTTTTAAACTACTTTCTTACACTTCATGCGTCCACTGCTGCTAACCCCTCAACTCCTAATCTTATGTATCATAAGGGCTCTTGAAATCACTAAAATATTCTTTCTTGTGCAAATTACTATAAAATCACATAATTTTTTTACATCATAAAATCACCCAAATAATTTCAAATCTTTATGAAAACTAAAGTTAAACTCATAAACCTATCATTATAAAAGTTTCACAAAATTATAAGCATCATTTTTACAGTTTTTATTGATTTTGAAACTAGTTTATAAATCTGTCTAGATTTTCTAAAAAAATCAGACAACATAGATAAATAGATTTTTATCTTATAACACAGTGCTCTTTACGATACATGAACATAAATGATATATATAATAACATGCATAAATTCTAACAAACGCTTAGTAAGTCCAAACATAGCCTACAGACATATCCGTCTTAGATGCATGATCCATTTATGTTTGTTTATGAATATTGGTTATTTTTTCCATATTCTCAACTTAACTAGGCTAAGTGTTTGTATCATATATGCACATGGGTCATCATAATACCGAGACCATAATATAACTTGTGATTCCCCTTGAGTCTAGAATTGGTACGACACTCTCCTTGCTTGTCTCGTAAATCATTTTATCAGTCCTGTAATTTATGTTGACATGTCATACATGAAGTTTTGTTGACTTAAAATAAGTGCATAACAAACACATCTCTCTAAACGATTTAAATAAATTTTTTTTTTCAAAACCCTTTATTCCACATTGTAGATGGGGTTTTAACTTACTTGGGATTGACACAGCATTAACCAATATCCCGTTCTTTTGCTATCCGTTTAAGTGTCTTGTTTGGACAATTTATCGTTATTAATTAACTTACTATTATCGAACTACCTATCGATAACAAGATGTGAACGTTAATTACTGAATTGGGTTATTACTTGGTTTAAGAACCCGAGCACTACGGAACTTATTTCTCTTGTTTCATGATGCCTTATTATTATTAACGAAATATGGTACCTGCCAACAGCTCCAACTTCGCGCGCGACAAAATCCCCACACCATTGCGCCACCCGAAGCCAGTCTCATCCCCACCACAAGCCCACTTTTGCAACGCTGCCAACCTAAAACCAGTTCAAGCATCGTCTCCAACACTGACGCAATCTTCGCCCCTGCAAAAGCCCCATCTTCTCCAGATCAAGCCACTGCTGCAATTTAGCCCAGTCCCAAGAGCACATACTTTTGCATTTTGCTTACAAAACCGCGGTAGAGGGCATTATCTGGTATGGGAGCTTGCTTTTGTTAGTAGCTTTCAGATTGATGACCTTGATATATGTTTCTTGGCCATTATATCATGAGTGAGGAGCGCAGAGGAAATAATTTATAGCTATGTTTTTTAAACTTGAGCAAAATATGCGAAGTGCTCATAAAATAGTTAATGCTTTTGTTGATTAGTGTTATTTTGCTATCGTTTTTCAACTTTTTTTGCAGTAAGCTTCACAACAGGAGTCTAGAAGCAAACGGAAAATGAAGCCTGCAAGGAAAGCAGCTATAGGAGTTGGTTTTGGAAAACGTTTTTTACAAAATATAACAAAAACATGGTAATGGTATGGATTGTATACGACAAAAATTTTCTCAAAACTTTTGTGAAACGCTATAGATAATATTACTTTTGTGCATAGATAAATATGTAAATACTTTGCTTACCAGAATTTAATCGGAGACAAAAACGAAGGAATAGCAAAAGAAGTTCTCTTGAAGATGTAATTACCATCTTCTTTACTTAGCCCTCGGCACTGGGTGGACAAGCAAGTGGGCTAAAAGGAATACTATTTCTAAAGGATCACTTAACTTATTTAAGTCACCTGTAAATGTCAACATATGAGCGATACGGGTCTCGAGACGAAGAATTTTTCATCACTCTCTTTTTATCTCTCTTCCACACCTACTACAGAGGATTTTGGCAAAGTACTCTTAGTCTCTTCAAGACTCATAAGTGTGTTTTAAATGAATAGAGGATGCCTCTATTTATAAATAACAAAAGAGCTAATCAATTTTAAAAAGTCTCTTTATTTTAATTTTAATTTAATATTAAATATTTAATTAAAATAAAAGACACAAGTTTTTTATTCTCACATTGTTATAGTCGCCCCACACATATACTCTATCTATGTGTGGCGCTAATTCAAGGAGAAGAAGGAGAGAGAATCTGCTTGTTATCGAATCTTATTTGTCTTCACATTTAACTTTCTATATTTATATTAAATCATATTTATTCAAAATTAGAAAGACTAAATATGGATACTTTGTAAACAAGCTTTGATGCACGTAAAAGGACTTTCCTTTTGTGATATAGGCACCACACACAGTGGGACTCTCCCATTGTGTGTGCCATCGACGATGGGACTAACCTATTGTGTGACTTCTAAAATTACTTATTTTTATTTTTTAAATAATCTAATTATTTAACAAATATAAATTAATTCATAATTAATTTATTTTGAGTGATATTCAATTTAGAAATCCTTAATTCTAAATTAATTATTTAAACTAATAATTCTACTTGTTCAAACAATATTTAAAGGATGATGGGGGACTACTTATAATTTCAAGCTCAAACAAAACCTATATAATAATTAAAGACTTTAATTAATTTATTACTCTTTTATTTATTTCAATGTCACTCCACTAAATACTTAAAATTGAATTTTTGAAATTATAGATATTAAATTACTTATTTCTTAGAGTCGTTCAATTGTTATAGTTATTACATATAGGTCGATCCTCCATAAATAATTCATAATTAGAGCTAGATAATATCTGTTAACTTTTTTAATTACTTCTTTATCTTTGAATGTCATTAATTCTTTAATGAATAATAAATTCATAAACTTAATCATGAATTTCAAACCCCGAATTAATACTCAAAAAATTTTAACTGCTTTTTGTTAGAGAATGAATGAATTCTATCTTGTAATATTAACATTTCCGGCAACTTACTTAATTATGCCTCCAAGATATAAGAAATAAAATTTGATTATCAAATCCGTACCGAGTAAATTTAAAGATACAAATCCATAAATAGGAGTCTACTAATAAGTTAAGATTAAGATCATCTTATATATGACTATCGGTCAATATAATTAGAACTTGCTATATTTAGAAAATTTTTAGCTGTCATATCTAATCATGTTCTTGTCCTACATAATTTTATTATGTATAGTATACTCATTTAATAACTCACTACATTAATAATTTTATTTTTAATAAAAATACCCTATACTAATAATAATCAATTAAATATTCTTTACTTTGATTAAATAATTAATTTTATATTGTTAACCACTTAAATTATCATTCTTAAATGCAATACCCTTGTATACAATGCCACAAAAGTAATTATAAAATTTTATTCTTAAACTATTCTGCTTACATACACGCAAACCCTCATCCTATTCCAACACTGCACGCCTGGGATCTCTTGAATTCACACAACCCATGATTCCATAGAATATCACTATAAAAATCTTGGAATTTGAAGCACTTCTTATGGGCACGGATTTTCATGCACCTTTCTTTCATCACAACAATGGCGATTGTTTTTGAGAGTCTTGTCGTTTTTCCAAAACATTGAGCTCTGTTTTCATTTGGGTTCTGGCTAAAAAAGAAAAAAAGAAAGGAAAATGGAATTGGGTCTTGTTGTTTTACTGAGAGCGGCTTGGGTCGCTGGAATTTTGCCTATACTCATCGCTTCACTGCCCTTTTCGTGGACGGCCTCGTTCCATGGACTTGTGTCGGGGTTCGCTAAGAGAGGGAAGATCATGCAAGGTTCATCAAAGGTCTGTTAGTAATTTTCAAAACTAATTCTTCTGAGTTTTGTTCATTTTTTGGTCTCTTGAATTATGTTTTTGTTCATATCAGAAAATGGAAAGAAAAAAAAAGTGCAAAATTTGCTGAAGTGTTCCCATAGAACTACCCATAAAGTGTAAAATTTTGATAGCTTGCCTTGATAAATGAAATTGGATCGCATTTTCTTCCATTTGTCGTTGCTACTCAATTTTGGTCCCTTCTTTTTTTTTTTTTTAATGAAGCAAAATACACTCAAAAGTTCTTGATCAGTTTTCTCTCCTTTTAATCGTGCTTATTTATTTGTTTATTTATTTTTGTTGTGAGGAAGTGGGGCAGAAAGTGGTTGGAGAAAAAAAGAAATTTTTTTGAATTACGTTTTTCTTCTCACCTGCTCTTTTATAATCGTAAAATTGTGAATAATAGTTAAGAGTTTATGCTTAATAGCTTGCTTTAACGAATTAAGATGCAAAAGATCTCATATGTTTTCAAATCATAGCAGATCAAAATCTTATTTTCCATGAAATTTGATTGTTCTATCTTACGTTTCATATGATTGCTATCTTCTTAGTGTTGTTAAATGAATCTCACTACTTTGCTCTTCTCTCTCTCTCTCTTGATATGAAGAAATTCACAGTTCCTCAAAAGTTCTTCGGCCATTTCTATGTAGTAGCTGTTGTGTGGACGACATTTTTGCTCGTCACAACTTGGCTATATGCGTATAGAACATTGCCAATGGTTTCAAAGCCATTTCATTATAGCACTATTGCCAACCAATTAGCAGGGGGCTCACATATCTTTTCATGGCTTAAAAGTCATTCAACTTCAGTGAAGTATAAATATAGGGTTTGGCGATCTGTTTTCCTGCTTTTGTTGATGGAAGTTCAAGTCCTGAGACGGCTTTATGAGACAATCTATGTGTTCAATTACAGTCCTTCAGCTCGAATGCATATTTTTGGCTATTTGACTGGCCTCTTGTAAGTTTTCTAAAAATTTTAGTCAGTAGCACACACACACATATTTCTTTTGTTTCTTGCTATATATATTGTTTCTTGTAGGGAATAAGATTATATTAGTTTGTTTTAGTATGTGGTAGGTACAAAAAAAATACTACACAGTAGGATATAGTGTTTAACGGCCAAATCCTATCGTATTCATAGCAGATTTAGAATGGACTCAGCTCAAAATTGTGGCTACCGATAGGGATTACGCCATTATAGAATTCTCCTTTGTTTTGGATAAAATGCAGTCTTTATTTTGATTGGCAGTTGGCGACTGTTGTGTCAATTCCCTTTTTTTTTTTAATTCTCTTATCTCGAAAGTTATGTAAGATGTTATATTAATTGATTTTATGTTCTTAGCTAGTTTCTACACAGCAGCACCTTTGTCACTTTGCTGCAACTTCGCTCCAGACGTGTATAAATTTGTGTTAAATGGAGTGGCTGAGTTCATTGTTAAAGGCAAGAGACTCATGTCATCCATGGAATTTGATTGGTGGGAATTCACGATTCCACTTGTCAAGATTGGGTGGCTCCAATGGATTGGTGCAGCAATATTTTTATGGGGTTGGATTCATCAACGCCGTTGTCATGCTATACTTGTATGTCTCATTACTTAAAACTTTCAATTTTTTACGATTTAGATTCAATATCATCGGTTTATTACTGTTATGGAGAGTATGGAAATTCGTGTCATAGTTTCACATTGTTGTAGAATTACTTTCTATCCACCAAGCTTATCCTTGTTTGACGATTCAATTCTCCTGTTTGTGTAATGATTTTTTCATCAGGGCTCCCTCCGAGAACACACAGAACAAGCTGATGAATATGTAATCCCCCATGGTGATTGGTTCGGAATCGTCTCATCTCCTCACTATCTGGCTGAGATTGTAATTTATCCCTCTATCTCTTCCATATGAATTCATTCCGTAGGCATTACAACGTTTGTTATTTTCTTCTTTTTGATGTTATCTATAAAACATAGGTATTGTACTCTGGTCTTTTGGTTGCAAGTGGAGGAACAGACCTGACAATCTGGTTACTCTTTATATTTGTGGTAAAGTATTCTAATTACTGACATGCATGTTTACGCACTCACAAAACACATGAAAACTGTTCGGTAGTATGCTGTCTTCATTGCAAAGAATTTTACTCTGAAAGTTTACAGTGCTGAAGCTTTTTATTTGTTTTGTTATTGTCTTTTGCAGGTGGCAAACTTAGTGCTGGCAGCAGCAGAAACACATAGATGGTACCTTCGCAAATTCGAGAACTACCCTAGAAATCGGCTTGCCATTATCCCATTTGTTTACTAAAGCGTGCAGATATATAACCTTGTGCTTTTGGATACTTTTGACATTTACATCATTTGTGTCTTCGTCTATGCGTTAATAGTATATGACAAGATTATAAGGTTGTGGGCTCTCTCTGAATCATTGAACAGGTTTTATAATATTTATTTTCATCTACAGAAGCAAGGATTAACTCAGCATTGTAGGATCATACACCCCAAAGTATGCAATAAAGTAGCAATAATTTACATGGACGATAAGAGTGAAAAAATGCCTTAAGATTTGTATTCTGTTTTGTCAATTTTGCGTACTTAATCATCTTGATATGATTTCAATCACACTATTCAAAAGAACACACTACTGATTCTACTGTAGAAAGTTCCTAGCAGAAAGCTCCTAAAAACATATGAGCCTTAAGAAGAACTCATCCAAAACATATGGTCATAGACAAGTTCAGTAAGATGCCAAGTAGATCACATAAAAACACTATTTTTTCCCCCCAAACGTGTGGGAATGGACCAAAGTATGGCCATGCCTATGCATAGAGGTCTATGCCCCAAAACTTGGCATGGTGATTCGTTCTGTGCTTATTTTCCCAAAATTGGGTAGTGTTGCTCGAGTCTATGTCCTCTTTGGTAAGCACAAAGTCAAAAACTTGAAAGTTCTCCTTCAATCTTTCGACTTCGGCGACTTTGGAATGACAACCGTTTGTCCTTGAATGCCCCACTGGAGAGTGATCTGGGCCACATGCCAGATTTCCGTCGTATTTCTTTACAAGACCCCGGATGTGATGAATCAAGAAACCTAAACTGTTAGCAAATATCAGAAAAAAAGCATTCTCTTCTTGGTGATCGAGAAAAGCCAGGTAACAACTGAGTCCTCATTTCTAAAACATCTTTTCATAGCAACAAGTGATAACATATTTCATCAATTTCGACCTTCGGTGTCTCAAAAGAGGCTAATTTGGAAAACTCTATTTGAAAACGGGCTGCAAAATGTGTTTTTCATTAGTCCTGATCTGTTTTAATGTTTTTGAAATCTTGACAATGAAGACGAGAGCACAACTACCCTTACTTTATCTTCAGAACGGGATCATCTGAGGATGAAAGTGAACGAAACCATTCAATGTTGGCAGTAGCTCCCCTGAGAGGACTGTGAGCTGTGACATAAATCTCAAGCTTTACAAGAGAATCATGCTGGAAGCAACTGTGAATTTCAATCTGGTTCAAGTCACGCTTAGGCCAAGCAATCTCCGATTAGAAACATGCCATCTTTACTGCAATAATTGTCTGTACTATTAGAACATTACTCCAAATTCTCAATGAATTTGAATCCGAAGAAACTAAAATAAACAAGGAAACTAACATGAACCCTTAAACAGGACAAATGACATATATTATATTCAGAAGGAACTAGGAGATTAAAGGATTTAAAAAGTTTTTTCCAATAATACTTAACTCTGGAGTTTCTTCAGCATAGCTACAGACTTTCTCCCACGACCCCATCTAACTCGGTTATCAAGATCTTTGACAGAATTATTTATAGAAAATTCCACTCTTTCTTGTGTTTCTCATGCATCAAATCAAATGAGACATTGCTGTTATTCCTACGTCGCCGTTATTATTTTCAACCTGCCTGATCAAATTCTTCCACTTTTGTTTGCACAAACTGCAATTATGTAATACTGCACAAAAGCACTATGCAAAGTTTCAACCTGCCTGATCAAATTCTTCCACTTTTGTTTGCACAAACTGCAATTATGTAATACTGCATAGAATCTAATACTGCACAAAAGCACTATGCAAAGGAGAACTTTCGTAACACTACTCTATGCAAAGTCAGATTTACCAACGCACTAGTCCGTTGGAAACCAGATCTTCCATTGGGCGCCGCATGCTATCGAAGGATTTGGTTGTGCCTGTGTCAAGCACCCCATTCTTTCCTAAAGCACTGTCAGTTGTACCTGTTAGGTTTTTAGTTGGCATATTATGCTAACCTGGTGTTCAAGAAAAACAACTCTACTTTCAGAAGAGTGTGGACGTCTTTTGAAGATTGAATAAAGATTGGAAAAGATCTGTTTGCTGGAGATATATTTGGAATTCGAATTGAAACAGGGGTAGATCATTAGAAAGAAGGGAAGCACGGGAACGATTTGTAACAACGGGGAAGTGAACAAGGCAAAGACCAAGATAATCTAATTGAGGCCTCAGAAAGTTCCCCCCAACTTCTGACTCGTTCATTTGCAATCAGCTGCAAGCAAGATCAGATGGTCAAACTTTGTAACGTATATATAAACACCATAACATATTACATTTCATGTGATCCCTATGTAAACGTCTAGGTGGTAGAGAAACTAGAAGCCAGACAGTGCAACACTTTTGGCAAGAACATGACAAAATAATGGCCTAGTTCTCATCATTAAGTTTGACATCAATATTTTTTAAGTGAAGAATAATTAGATTAAAATAATCCAAGTGTTTTTTAATAGATAGAATCTGGCACTATATGCTTTCTCTGTAATCTCATCATTGTCTTGTTCTAATAGAAACTTTGACAAAGTGCTCCCACCTTTGCTAGACTTGGCAAATGATTATACCATATTCGTCGAGAAAATTATAAATCTTGGAAAATGAATATCTAGCTCTGCAATCCTCGTGAGTGGCTTTTTGACAAAGTTTGTTCTCCTCTAACTGTTTCAAGACCAAAAGTAGCACGCACAAGTACTGGTTTGAACTACTAATGGATCTAAATCAATTTTAAACCCGTGTTGACAACAATTCTTAGATGGAAACACTAGTACTTAAGATCATCTAATGTGACGCCTTGAACCTTAGTTCTGGACATTCTGTTAAGGATGATAGACAAGAAAGTACATGTTATGCTCTTCCTTTGTAGTGACAAACCGTCATTGATACCAAGATCTCCATTCTTCTTGGGAGTAACCTTTTGCTTCAAAACAGAGTAATCGTTCAACTTTTAGTTGTTTGACAACGTCGTTTCAATTATATAATTTCAGCCATTATAGCATAAAGCTCTCACATGTTATAGTGTATAGTAAAAATATACTGCAGTGTAAAACTTTCACATATTACCTTATATTGGTTCCAACTTGAAACTGGGTTACCAAATGCACTCTTTGTCAATGTCTTCAATGAATACTTGACGATGGTAACAAGAATTCAATTGCTTGTAATAACCATACATGTTCCTTCGGACAGACGTAACTGCTGGATCACGATAACCAAAGGGATCAATCAACATGCCTTTTTTTGCAAGATCAGTAATGATATCGATTATGTCTTTTAGGGTCAATTCTACTGCAATTTTTTTTTTCCCTGTGTATTCTATGCCAAACCCATCCCACCAAGTCTCTCCGACGGCCTTGAGCTCACCATGTAACACTCCGTTTGGTACGAGATGGAGAGCAAGAAAGATAAAGTGAGCCAAAGAGATAGAGAATATTATAATCTTTGATAAAAGGCAGAGATAATTGAAAAGATAGATAATAGTTATTTGTCTAATTACTATATTGTATATTATATTATTTGTTAATAATTTGCTTTAAGGGATAAAAAAAAAATTTTATTTAAATTTGGGTGGATTAGTTTGATCTTTCTATTGATAAACAGATCTAAATTGGTAGGCCCAAAGGGAGAAACTCTCTCTTAATATCTCCTCTCCTTCCTTTACACGCTCCAACCAAACAAGAGATTCTTTCCCTCCCCTACAATTCTTCCTTTACCCCTCTCTCTCCCTCCATTTCTCCCTCCTACCAATAGTGTTAGTGTCTTCATTCGTCATCTTCATAATCTGAAGTATACAGAGTCCAACAGATGTGAAATTATATCTATTCATCTTATGGTTCGAATTACTCATGAACAGTACAAATTACGAATTGTATTCTTTTGCACCATCATTCGGTATGAGAAGCGCTTAACAACGTTCAAAAAATAGATATCGGCTTTGATTCGTCTTTTCTAACTTTAACTTTCAATACTTTTCTTTGGTACACTTTTCATTGTTTTTGTTCTCTCATATCACAGCTAAATCTATCGTTAATAAAGCGATTCAGCTTCTCCCCAAACCAAATTCTTAGAAAAATTTTGTTTATTAAAAATACATAAAATAATATTAATAATGTTAACATTATTAATAATTATTGAAATCATTAATAAAATTATTTATTATATATTAGAATTGTTTTGCTGTCTAATACTAAGCAAATCCATTTCATGAATAAAATGTGAGCAATTAACCAAGGAACAAATGAACAGAACTAGTTACAATCTTGTTGTTGCATCGAAACGTATAAATATTCACTAATCTAATTAACATTGAACTTCGTAAAATGAAATCATTGAATAATTTCAACTGTAGCTGGACACAAACTTTTTCTTTTTTTTTTATATACTTTTTAAATTTATAAATTTCAAAATTCTTTTGTGGCTCGTATTTGTTGGCTCCAAGGTTTCACAAAGTATTTTTAAACTTGTTTTCATGATAACAACCACAATTTTTGTTCATATGTGCAAATATATATTTTTAGCTAATGATATTTTTGAAGGGTTGCAAAGTTGAAATTTAAGCATTTTCAAGTGAAGCACGTTCAAAAATGATCAAGCTATGGATGCATCAAGAATTGGACTTACGAAGACTTGAAGACTACAAGCTATGTTTAGTGTTAAGTCTCAATATAAGTGAGCAATTTTTCAAAAAGAATATGGACAATGCAAACTCAATCCACACACACATTTGCATTCATACATTGATTTAAAACTTGTAGTATATGTGTTCTTAATATTCTAAAATTGTTTTTAAACTTAGATGTTATTCAAAATGCGGACTTAAACAAAATTTCATAAAAACTACTTTTTGAGAACATGCCTGACAAACTTCTAATGAAGGCAGATAGGTCTGCTGACCATACAAGATCGGCCTGTCAATCGATCAGAATCGGCCTACCGAATACTCTACATTGGCCTACTAAAGATATTGCCTTAAGGCAACTTTTTAGACGTCCTTGAATGGCTTGTTGAACTCTTGAGTTCGACCTCTCGATGGCCCTATTCGGCCTGCCAAACATTAGGGTTAGAAATGGACATTCTGACAGCCACCAGTGGTCCAAATTTAGCCTGTCGAGCTGCCTAAACGGCCTATCGATCAGATGACTATTTGGAGTCCTATTCTAAAATTTTAAAATTCCAGCCTACCAAACTATTTCTAATGGCTAGTTTTTTGACTATTGGAACTTCATTTGCAATGGCTATTTTGATCCAAAATCGATTCTTTAAGCCACAACTGAGTACTTGGAGACTATATATAGATCTCCATTCATTGTGCAAATATTAAGAACCTAATTGAAAGAATTCCTACATTGTCTTCAAAAGCATTCATTCTTTACTCACATTCTTGAGCTTATATTGTCTATACATTTCTTTGCGAGTCGCTCACAATCTCCATTTTCAAGCTTTACATTGTATACACTTACCTTTGGGGAGATTATTTTGTGAGTGTTTCAAAATCTTGTAAAACACAACCTTTGATCCTTAGATTTCCACGCCTTACAATTTGGGGGCTTTTTTGGTTTTGTCAATCTCCATAAAATTGACATTTGTAAGAAAATATGGTGAGCCTCGGGTAGACCAAGTCATCGCTTGTGTAGAAGAAGTAACCGTGCCGAAAAGATAGTCATTATAGTCGAGTGAGGGTTTACTTGGCGATAGTGGACTAGGTATTTCGTTGAACCACTATAAATAACGTTTGCATTTCTTCTCCCTACACTTTTACTTTAACACAATTTACATTTGTCTACATTATTCATCATTATTGATTGCTTATAGCTTTGAGCAAACTTCATCTAGAAATTTCTAATAATTGTAAAAAGTTTTACAAACCCAATTCACCCCCTCTTGGTAGCTATTCTTGGGCTTACAATATTAATACGAAGGTTTGCTCCCTGTGTATTTAAAAAGGAAAAATCTATATACATGCGTTAATGAAAATATGATAAGACAAAAAAAACACACTACGAGAAAATAGACTTTTAGCTACACAAAATTTTGCTACTAAAAAATTTTGGTAGTGAAAATATGCTTTTTGCTACTAAATTTCTTTTTGCTACCAAATTTTGGTAGTCGAAAGTTTTAGAACAAAGTAGAATGTTATTTGGTAGCAATATTGTACGTTTCTGCTACCAAATTTATATTTGCTGGCAAAAAGTGTAACGCTAAACCAATTTGGATATGGCGCCAAGGACTTTTTACAACCAATACAAATTTGATGGTAGAAAGTATGTTTTTGCTATCAAAAATTTAGTCTCAAAAGCATGCCTTTGGCTATCAAAATAATTTTGTAGACGAAAATATGGCACAAACTTAAAATGGTTTGATGCCAAGGACTTTTGCTACCGGTACAAATTTGGTAGTAAAATGTGTGTTTTCGCTACCAAATATTTGGTCTTAAAAGCTTGTCTTTTGCTACCAAAATGCATTCGATAGTCGTAAGTATAGCACCAAACTAAAATGGTTTGTTGCCAAGGACTTTTTGCTACTAAGATTAATATGGTAGCAAAAAGTGTCTTCGCTACTAAATATTTGGTCTTAAAACATGCTTTTTGCTTCTAAAATGCGTTTGGTAGCCGAAAATATGGCACCAAGTAAAAATGGTTTGGGGCCAAATAATTTTTGCTACTAATACAAATTTGGTAGCAAAAAATATGTTTTGCTACTAAATATTTGGTCTCAAAATGATGCTCTTTTGCTACCAAAATAAGTTTGGTAGCCGAAAATTTGGCGCATAGCCAAAAATGGTTTGTTGCCAAGGACTTTTTCACTACCATTACAAATTTGGTAGCGGAAAGTGTATTTTTGTAACCAAATATTTGGCCTCAAAAACATGCCCTTTGCTACGAAAATAAGTTTGGTAGCCAAGAATATGGAGCCAAAGACTTTTTGCTACCAATACAAATTTGGTAGCAATAAGTGCGTTTTCGTTACTAAATATTTGGTTTCGAAAGCATGCATTTTACGGCCAAAACGCGTTAGATAGCTGAAAATATAGTGTCAAACCAAAATAGCTTAGTGTCATTTACTTTTTGCTAACAATATAAATTTGGTAGCAAAAAGCATTTTTTGTTACCAAATATTTGGTCTCAAAAGGATGCTCATATGCTACTAAAATAAGTTTCCTAGCCGAAATTTTGGCGTATAGCCAAAATGGTTTAACGCTAAGGACTTTTTGCTACTATCACAAATTTGGTAGCAAAAAGTGTATTTTTGTGACCAAATATTTGGTCTCAAAAACATGCTCTTTTGCTACCAAAATAAGTTTACCAGCCAAAAATATGGCGCCAAAGTTTCTTTGCTACAAATACAAATTTGGTAGCGACAAGTATGCTTTCGCTACTAAATATTTGGTCTACAAAGCACGCATTTTGTTGCCAAAATACATTTGGCAGCCGAAAATATGGCGCCAAGCAAAAATAGCTTGGCATCAACTATTGTTTGCTACCAATACAAATTTGGTAGCAAAAGGAATGTTTTTACAACCAAAATTTGGTCTCAAAATCATGCTCTTTCTCTACCAAAATAAGTTTGGTAGCCGAAAATTTGGTGTATAGCCAAAATGGATTGGCATCAAGAACTTTTTGCTACCATCACAAATTTGATAGCATAAAGTGCATTTTTGCTATCAAATATTTGGTTTTAAAAACATGTTTTTCGTTACCAAAATGCATTTGGTAGCCGAAAATATGGCTCCAAGCAAAAATGGTTTAGTGCCAAATACTTTTTGCTACCAATATAATTTGGTCTCAAAATCATGTTTTTGTGCTACAAAAATAAGTTAGTAGCTAAATTTGGCACATAGACAAAATGGTTTGGTGCCAAGGATTTTTTCTACCATTACAAATTTGGTAGCAGAAAATGTATTTTTGTGATCAAATATTTGGTCTCAAAAACATGCTCTTTTGCTACCAAATAAGTTTGGTAGCCGAATATATAGTTAAAGACCTTTTGCTACCAATACAAATTTGATTGTAACAAGTGTGTTTTAGCTACAAAATTTTTGGTCTCGAAAGCATATATTTTGCTACCAAAATACATTTGATAGCCGAATATATGGCGCCAAGCCAAAATAGTTGCCAATTACTTTTTGCTACGAATACAAATTTGGTAGCAAAAAGTACTTTTCGCAACCAAATATCTGGTCTCAAAACCATGCTCTTTTGCTATCAAAATAAGTTTGGTAGCCAAAAATTTAGCGCATAGCCAAAGTGGTTTAGCGTCAAGGACGTTTCGCTACCATTACAAATTTGGTGGCAGAAAGTGTATTTCTGTAACTAAATATTTGGTCTAAAAAAATGTTGTTTAGCTACCAAAATAAGTTTGGTAGCCGAAAATATGACGTCAAAGACTTTTGGCTATCAATGCAAATTTGGTAGCGACAAGTATGTTTTCGCTGCTAAATATTTAGTCTCAAAAGCATGCATCTTGCTACCAAAATACATTTGGTAGCCGAAAATATGGAGTCAAAGTAAAAATAGTTTGGTGTCAAATACTGTTTGCTATCAATACAAATTTAGTAACAAAAAGTATGTTTTTGCAACCAAATTAAACCTGTTATAGTGGCCAATATAAAAGTTACGTAGTTGTTTCTCTCTTAACATCCATACAATAATTTCTAGGAAACACCCATTACATATGTTGTATTTGAAAATTTTGTTGAAATTAAAAAGTTTAAACTACTATAATATAAAGTTCTCTTATGCTATCGCCTTTAAGTTTTAACACTTTTTTAAGCACAAAATTACAATTAATGAAAGGTTTTTCGAAATGAGAGTGGGTCCTTAAAAAGCCAAATCAGTTGCTCCGTGGGCACCATCTGGTTGTGGTGAGCCTCAACGCAGATGCCCCCTAGCTTGCTCTTATAATATCAATGATACAACTAAAAGCTGCCACCGTGGACCAAATAAAACTTGAACACTCTATGGCCATAATTACCCGCCACATGGGGGATGAAGCATACGGATATATATATATATATATATATATGTATTTTCTTTTACTTCTACTTAATATAGATATATATATATATATATATATATTCTCGTAGGGTAAAATATCAGTGTTTGTTTTGGGGAGAATTCTGTGGTAGGTATTAAAAAATGCCGTAATGGTAGGAGTTTTAACTATCAGATCATATCATATTACTAATAGATTATGAAAAGTATGACTCAGTTTAAAATTGTGCCGGATAGGCCATTGCCCAATCATAGAACTCCTTGTTTTAGAAAATATAGTTTCTACACTGCAGCACCTCTGTCACAGCACTTTCTTACTTAAATTCTCTAATCTGGTAAATCATGTTAGATGCTAAATTGGTTGATTTTATCTTCTTCGCTAGTTTCTATACAGCAGCATCTCTGTCACTTTGCTGCCACTTCGCTCCAGACGGGCATAAATTTGTGTTAAATGTAGTGTCCACGTTCATTGTTACATGCAAGAGCCGCATGCGTCCATGGAATTTGATTGGTGGGAATTTGGGTTTCTACTTTTGAAGCTTGCTTGGCTTCAGTGGATTGGTGCAGCAATATTTTTATGGGGTCGGGTTCATCATTGCCGTTGTCATGCTATTCTCATGTCTCACTACTTATAACTTTCAAATTTTTACAATTTAGATTCAACATTATCGGTTCACTTTTATTTAAGTCCGAAAATTCAAGCCATGCTTCGCATTATTGCATAATTACTTTTAATCCACCAAGCTGATATTTGTTTTACGATTCACTTATGTTGGCTGTATCATGAATTTTACACAAAGAACACAAAAGAACAAGCTGATGAATATGTAATCAGATCCCTCATTGTGATTAGTTCAGAATCGTCTCATCTGCTCACAATCTGGCTGTGATTGTAATTTCTCCCTGTCTCTTTCCTGATTTCCTATTTCCACCCATTCCCTGAGCTTAACAATTTTTTGTTATTTCCTTGCTTCTAATAATACCTCCCATCAAAACAATGTAGGTGTTGTACTCTGTTCTTTTCGGTTGAAAGTGTAGGAGGAACAAGCCTCACAATTTGGTTACAATTTATATATCTGGTAAAGTGTTCTAATTACTGACATTCATGTTTAACTACTTCATTATGCGATTATACCCTTTCAAAGTTAACAGTGCTGAAGCTTTTTACCCTAATTGTTTTGACATGTTGACTTCTGCAGGTGGTAAATCTAGTTCTAGCAGAAGCAGAAATACATAGATTGGTAGCTTCAAAGATTCGAGAATTACCCGAGAAGTATAGTAGCCTTTGAGAATCAGCAGTGCATTACAACAAGTTCAGCATAAATGTGTCGCCATTGACGCATAAAATGAGCCTTTAGAGCTCATATAAAATGTTTGACCAATAAAACAAGTCCAGCAAGATGCCTATAAGCTCACGTAAAAGCTCTCTTCACTCTCTTATTATTTCTTCCCAAACACATGGAAATGGACAGAAGTATGACCAACGCTTATGCAAAGAGGTCAATGCCCCAGAACTTGGCAGGTTGATTCGTCCTGTGTTTCTTATCCACAGTTTTGATCAAATCCATGTCCTCTTTGGTAAGCTCGAAGTCAAAAACTTGGAAGTTTTCCTTCAATCTCTCGACTTTTGATGACTTTGGAATGACAACTGTGTTGCGTTGAATGCCCCACCGGAGAATGATCTGCGCTACAGTCCTCTTGTATTTCTTAGCGAGATCCTGGATGTGATGAATGAAGATCCCAAATTGTTACCAAATAATATCAGAAAATAAGCATTATTACCTTGGTGATCGAAAAAAGCTAGCTGACAACTGAATCATTTCTCAAAATCTTTTGATAAGAACAACCAAGTGAAAACAGCTTTTATTGCTTCAATATTGGTGTCTCAAAAGTCGCTAGTTTGATAAACTTTTTCTTGAAAGTTGAAAACAGGCTACGAATGTGTTTTTCTTTGTCCTAATCTATTTCGTGAAAATGAAAACAACAGCACAATACCCTTATTTTACCTTGAGAACAGGATCATCTAGGCATGATACTGAGCCAAACCATTCAATGTTGGCAGCAGCACCTCCGAGAGGAGTGTGGGCTGTGACACAAATCCCATGCTTTTGACAGAATTTCACAAGAGAATCACGCTGGAAGTAAGGGTGAGTTTCAATCTGGTTCACGGCAGGCTTGATTTTGGAGTAAGCCAAGCAATCTCGGGTAAGAAAGATGTCATAGTTGCTGCAAAAATTTGTTTAAACTATCAAGAACAGAACTTTAAATTCTTAAGAAATCAATAAGAATCCCTGAACAATTCAGGTAACTTGTGGAATCGACATAAAAAAAAAATCTTCACCTGATTCCGATGCTACGCACTAAGCCCTTGGAAACCAGATCTTCCATTGTGTGCCAGGTACTTTCCAAGGATATGGTTGTGTCTATATCAAGCACCCCATCCTCGTCTAAAGCACTGTCAGTTGTTCCAACTCCTGCATCGTGGTTTTTTTTTTTTTTTTTTTAAGCCAAGACAAAGTGAAATGATAAAAGAAAAATGGCAGCATTTTAAAAAGAAGAGAATCTGTAATATGGTGAAAGAGAAAAGGGAAGCACCAGTATGCCTCGTAGCTACAGGAAAGTGAACAAGGTATAGATCCAGATAATCTAATTGAAGCTTCTTCAGGCTGTCCTTGCAGGCCTCAATGACATGCCCATGGTCGGAATTCCAAAGCTGCAATCATGATAGAAACGGAATTGAAAAGATTTAGACTCTGGACAAAAGGTAACAGGGATTGTAGTTAGGCGAAACAATAATAATAATAATAATAAAATATTACTCAATTAGGAAATAAAACTAGCCTTGGTGGTAATAAAGAGATCCTCTCTCTTAACAAGCCCCGTCCGAAATGCTGCAGAAAGTGCCTCTCCAACTTCTGATTCATTCCTGTAATCAGCTGCAAGAAAACATCATATGGTCGAAATTTGTAACGTCCATGAGCACCAGAAAATATCACATTTCATGCATCATATAAAGAGACAGGGCTGGTATATTCTATTAGTATTTAAATCTCAATAGAAGTTAGAAATTCATAGATGAGCCCAAAACGAACACAAAAATTTAACGTGGTTTGGATATTAGCCTACTCCCCAGTCGAAGAACAGCAAGAAAATTCCATTGAGCAAACGCCAAATCATTCAAGACCTGGTGACTTATACTCCACTTGCTCAAGGCCACATACACATAACAACACTTTTTACTCGAAATCCCCTTACACCCAAGCACTTAACTCTTTATAAATAGAATCCAAAGAGTACAAACACTAGACTTGGAAGAGGGACTTCTCATCTTTGGCTATGTGAGATCTGCTAAAATCACAGGTAACAAAAAAAAAAAAAAGGCAGACCCATATGAAAATTAGAGGAAAATAACTAACGAAGTAGGAGAAATGAAGTACCAGCACAATCAAAATGGCAATAGCCAATCTTGATGGAGTTGAAGATGAGGTCTCTGATTTCTTTTCCTTCCATCCGCCAAACACCCAGACCCACTTTTGGCATCTTGAAACCACTGTTCAGCGTTATCGCCATTTTTTTGTTTTTCTTTTTTTCTTTTTTTGGGTTCTGCTCTGATGTCGGCTTGTCGGTAGATAAGAGCAGGTGACCTTGTCGATCCTATAAATGGTTGATGAGATTGAGGTTTATCCCAGTCTTAATCTTAGTCCCTACCCATTAATTTCATTTTGATGAATGAACTATTATTTTGTTAATTTTGGTCGTTCTGTAAATTAATTATTGAATATTTAACACAAAACTCTCAAAACATTCATTTTAATATCTAATTTATTACTTTATTTTATTTTTTATCCATCTATTAATAAGGCATAGTAAAGGTGAAAATTAAAAAAATCTAAAATAAAAAATGAAAAATATTTTTACCTCAACCTCCCCCCACCCTCCTTTTCTCATCTCTTAACCATCTCTCTCTCCCTTTTCAACTCTCCCCTCTCAAGACTCAAGAGTTTCTCTTAATTCCTTTTATCTCTTCCACAATCATTCTTCCTTCTTCTACCACCATCACTAATATCACCGTTAGGACTGCCACGACCATGCCCACGGGTCGTCGTCCCTCGCCACCATGTTTGCCATCTCTGTCAATCATGTCCAATTCGTTCATCTTTAACTTTTAGAACTATATTTTTTTTTTTATGTTGTTTACTACTATGTTCAGAATATTTTTGTTGGTCAGCTTTTGTAGAGAAAACTTTGTTTACGGTATTTGTATTACATATAGATTATAAATGATAAGAAAGATTTGTAATAAATTTTTTTAGAAAATCATTGGCTATCTTATTTGATGAAATGTAAATCATGTTTGTTTAATTTTAAATAATATTCGAAGAAATTGTTGTTTAAGCAAGAAAATATTTTTTGGTTTTGTGAAAACCGTTGTTAAATGTGGCATTTTTGACAACAGTTTTTTGCAAAAATCGTTGCCTAATATGTCCTTCTTAGACTCTCAACAGTTTCACGCTCATATTAAACAATAGTTATTGTTAACATATTACGATGGTAGAAAAACAATGGTTTGGCTAATCGTCGTCTTTTTTTTAAATGTTGGTTTAACGCTATGTCTGTACTAGTGTATACCTGGATGCTAAACGAGGGTAGTTTCTTTTTCTTGACTCATCGCTAAATCTCCGTTGGTGGCTTGAACACTCTTTAGGAACAAAACAACATTTAAAACTCAAACTAAAAACTGCTATCTTTCTTAAACTAAACTTAACAAAACACAACTTAACTACCTTGATTAAATTCCTAGCCTTGATTTTCTTGATGAATCTTCAAATCTTGGTAGGGAAAAAAAAACTTGAGAGAAACAAGCTTAGGGGGTGAAGTTTTTTAACTTAGAGAAGAGGAAGAAATTGTTTCTTGAAGACTCTGTGAGAGAAATGAGAGAGTAGAGAAATCAAGATTCTTAACATTTCCCATTTATAGAACTAAAGGTTATTTTATTTTATTTATTTATGGAATGGGAGCCTATAGAATTCAGCCAAGGGGTGGTTCATTCAACAAATTGTAGTCATCATTCCATGCTTAATTTGATAAGAAATTGAGGGAAAAAGTTTCCCTCCAATCACAGTAAAAATTCGGCCCCATAATTTTCTACCTTAAATTTCGTCCGCCACTGATCCAATAATTATATCTTAATGGTTCATTTTGTCACCTTTTGTAGGTGTATCTCGGGCCTCTAATCTTCTAACATTTAAAATATTGATCATAATTTGGTAATTTTACACTGACTAAATTAAGTTTTAGTCATTTCAAAGAAATTTTTTACTTGACACGGCTTTTTATGTTACAAGTGGTGGGGCCCAAATTTTGTTTAGAATAGAGTCAAAACCCCGTTGGGTAGATTAGCATTTTTCAACCATAATGAATCTGTGGACATTATTGAAATTTTCTTTTGTCATATTATGGATTAAATTAAATCCTATGGCATTAAGCGGTTGTTTGATATCTTATTTAAAACTATTAGTTTTAATTAACAAAGAGTATAAAACTTTTGACAGTTATAACAAAACGTAAAAAAAAAATTACTATGGTGTAAAATTTTTACATATTATACTTTTTAAACTAATATTTTTAATTTCACTCGCTATTTCAAGTACTCTATAAATTGCCTTCAGGCTCGTACATGATTTGCAAGCCTGTAAACTATTAGTTTTGACAAAAAAAAAAGAAAAAAAAGCACACAACAAAATACGATAATGACTTGATCATTTATTGGCATGCTGATCACATAACCACACAGATATTACAGAATGTATAATTATAAAAAAAAAAAAAAAATTGCTTAGATCTTGATTTTAGTCCAATAGATTTCTCGAACGTTACCATATAAAGTTTCAAACTAAAACACTTAAGTAGATAAAAAATATAAAACTACATTGACGTAGATAAAATATGTAAAAAGATATTTACAAGGACAATTTCGAGAGAAAATAAAATTATAAAAGAAGTTTTGAGGAAAAATATATAGTATATATATATATAATATATATAATATATATATTTATATATATCTTCCTGATGATCGTATTTGTAAGTGGATGTGAAGTAGGTAAGATTGGAGAAAAAAACAATAATAAAAGAAGTTCCAAAGCAAGAACGAACAACAATGAAGGATCAAAAAGACGTAAATAAAAGAGAAAGGAAGGACAAAGAAAAAAAGAAAAAAAGAAGAAGAAGGAAGAGTTTTGCCCTCGTGTCATAACGGTAGACGAAATAGATTCATCAGGATATGAGAAAGGCAAGAACAAAAAAGAAATGTGAGAAAAGACAAAAAAGGTGTCTAGCACGTGATAGTTTGAGTCATTTTTTAATTAAAAATAGTATAAAATTTTTATATGATATAATAACAATAAAACATCATTATATGTAAAATTTTTACATGTTATAGTAAAAATAATTCTTACTTTATTACCAAAAATCGTTATATGTAAAATTTTTACATATTACAGTAAAAATAATTCTCACCAAAAGTTTTAACCATCATGTTAAACACTCTAAAAGAAAAGAAAAAATAATACAGAGAAAGATCAAAATAAAAAAGAACAGACTGAATTGAAAAACAAGTTTTGGCGTTTCAGGTGTGGAGGAGAATTCGTGAAAAACGTTCTTCCTCTATTCGGTGAGTTAAAGGACCAAAAATGTAAATAAAATAAAAGATGTAAATAAAATAAGAAAGGAGGACAAAGAAAAAAGCAAAAAAAAAAAAAAAGAATGAAACGTTATGCCCTCATGTCTAAACCGTAGAGAAAACGGATCCATTCGGGTATGGGAAAAGGCCAAAAAAGAAATGTGAGAAAAGGCAAAAAAAAAAAAAAAAAACAATAGAAAAGAAAAGAAAAGAAAAAAAAAAACAGCGAAAGATAAAAGAAAGAAACAAGAAAATGAGTTGAAAAAATAAGTTTTGGTGTTTTGGGTGTGAAGGAGAATCCATGAAAAAGTTCTCCCTCTGTACCGTAAGTTAAAACTTGGAGCTTTGGGGATGTCTAGTATTTTTTTTAAAGTAGATGAAGATATTTTTGTTTTAAAAAATGATAATTTTTTTGAAATTGTATTTAGGGTCCATTTGGTTGAGTATTTGAGTAGAGTATTTGAACGAAGATTTAAATTTTTGTGAGAGAAAATACTGTAACAAAATGATTTAAACCGTGATTCAAATATCTAACCAAACAGGCCCAAGTGTTTTAAAAAATTTTACTTTAAAAAAGTATAAAAATATTTTTAAAAATTTTAAGAACAAAAACAAATATGCTTCTATCCTACACAACTACATGTGTCATCTTACAGTGGGGGGCCAATTTTCTCTATAAAGTATTTAGACTTACCATGTACATCGTTTTGAGTTAGGCTTTTCGAATCTTGATCTTGATCTTTCCTAGCCAAATGCTTTCGTTTGTAACTTTAATTGTAACTGAGGTTTTAAGTTTTAAGAGTGTAGCATGAGAATGCTTTATATTTTATTAATTTTTTACTTTTTACTGTACCTATTGAGAGTTTTATATTATTCACAGCTATGACTCATGGGTTGAAATTGAAGTTCTAAACGCCTCAACGAATGAGTATTCCATCTTTGATAAAAATAGGGTGTTTGACAGGGTAGTGAAAACTGTTGGTTAAAACCGTTTTTACTGTAGCATGTGAAAGTTTTATATTGTAGCAATTTTTTTATTGTTACTGTAGCATATGAAAGCTTTACAATATTTATAACTAAAAAAATGATATGAACTACTTTTGCCAAATTATAAAGTTGGGAAAAGGTCAGTTGCAATTTGTCCAACGTAGATTGAATATCCAAAACCACGAGGCTCATGCAATGTAGTACATTACAATTAACACTTTGCAGACTGGTCTTATAAAAATGAAACAATCAAAAGATGCAAAGATTATTGAACATAAATGACATTAGAGAGAGAGAAAAAAGAGAGAATAAAAGAACAACCAATTTATATTATGAAATAACCTGCGTCCTTTCCCTTCAACTCTGAAGCCAATCTAAAACACTCCTTCATAAATTGTGATGCTGCAGATCTGTTCAATCTTTTTGCTTCTCAAGGAGCCCCTTGCATCTCTCCAAGTCAGCTTCTAGCTCAGCAATTCTTACGAGGAGCTTTTTGATGCTATTTTCTTCGCATCTCATTGCTTCCAGACCTATAAAAGCTCTCGCAAGTCCATTAAAATCCTTTGGATATGGAGTTGGAAAAACTCTGAACTTTGTGTGGGTACTAATTCTTACTAGATAGAAATACCAGTATTGAAGATCATCCAATGTGACGTCTTCAACCTTAAGGGGTGTTTGGCAGTGGTGGGAACCATTCAGTTTTCACCACAATCTCAGTTATAAACAGTATAAAGCTCTTACATGCTACAGTAATAATAAAAAAATATGCTACAGTATAAACTCTCACATGCTACAGTAAAAATGGTTCTCACCACTGGTTCCCACCACCCTTCCAAACATCCTATTAGTTTTGCACATTTTGTCAAAGATACTACACACTAAAGTACATGCGACGCTCTTCATTTCTGGTGACAATTTCGATCATGCCAAGATCTCCATTCCGCTGGCGAATAACTATTTTTAAAATTGGAGCCAACGTCCGAGGTACCATGTAACCATCAACATCCGCAACCTTTTGCCTTAAATACTTGTCATCTATTTTGAATCCTTCGTCAGGCATGAAACTATTTAACTCCCTCAAGAAGTCCCTAAAATCAGTCGCGTTGTCATCAAAACGGAGAAATCGTTCAACTTTATCAATATCTTCAGTAGATCCTTCATGACGGAAACAAGAATTCAATTGCTTGTAATAATTATGTACGTCTTTTTGGACAAGCTTCTGTGTTGGACGCTTTTGTGTTGTATAATAAAAGCCAATTGGATGATTCAAAAACGCCTTTTCTGCAGGATGAGTAATGCCCTCCATTATGTCTTTTAGGGTCAATTCCCCTGCATTTCCTTCCGTGTATTCTATGCCAAATTCATCCCACAGGTGCTCTCTCAAGGCCTTGAACTCCCCAGCTTTATTGCCTTCTTTTGTTACCTTCACAATCTGAAATATAAACAACTCCAACGGGTGTGAAATCTATATAAATATATATATATATATATATATATATATATATATATAATACAAGGCACTATTCATCTTAAGGTATAAAGTACTCATGAGCAGAACAAATTACGACTTGTATTCTTTTGCACCATTTTCATTGTGAGAAGCACTAAACAACATTCAAGAAATAGATATTGGCTTTGATTTGTCTTTCCTAACTTTTATTTCTAATAATTTTTTTAGAAACTTTTACAGCAGGAACTATGCTTTTTCATTATGAGTAAAACCGTTGTTGCCTGTATTTTTTTTTCAGCCATTAAATTAATTTTCAATGGCCTGTTTTGTGAGTGAGAGCAGTTTTATGTCCCTGCTGAAAAATTCATTTTACAACTAAATCTACAGTTTTAGCAGTAGTTAAAAAGTATTCACAGCTGCCTTTTTTTTTTTTTTTGAAAACTACAACACGACTGTTTATTAGATCTCTTATAGTTTTATTATTATCATTTCTTCTTTCGCCAAAAATGCTTCAACTTTTTTATTTTATTTATTTATTTATTTTTATTTTAAGGATCCAATTCTCTTCGGATTTATTCAATACTTGTTAAGTTCTGCTCCCGCCTCCCTGTTATTGAAAATTAAGAAATCCATATACACGCATCTTATACAATGAGAAGCAATTAATACTAAAAAAAGGACAAATATATGTACCAGACAAAAATGTTGTTGCATACTTTTCGAAGCACTAACATGAAATTAATTTTTATGAGCAAAATACCATACTCATCCACACTGTTATTTCCTTCTTCTTTTTTTTTTTCAGTTCGTCGGGCTTGCTCCGATAAATAGTTTAGTCGTATTCACCAGGTAAAAGAAGGATAATACCATGCTTAACACATTAATTTCTTGTTTATTTATTTATTTTTAAATGATTGCTTGACACATTAGTTAACGTTGGACGTGGCTATATTCAAGGGCGCCTATAGTGGGCTTAATTATTTAATTCAAATTGGATAAATGAATTATTCTATGAGTTATAGTTATCTTATAGGGTGTTTGGAAGGGTGGTGAGAACCACTTTTACTGTAGCATGTGAGAGCTTTACACTGTAGTAATTTTTTTTATTATTACTATAGCATGTAAGAGCTTTATACGGTTCATAACTGAGTTTATGGTGAGAACCGCATAGTTAGAACCACTGTCAAAAAGAGCATTAACTGTGTGGGATATTTTGACTGAGTCATAAATATCCACACTTACTTACCAAATATCCCTATGTTATAGGATACTGATAACTCCTAGGTCCTTAAAAGATGGGATAAGGAACTCACTTTATGCCCTATATATAGAGGTTTACAAAAAGAGTTCAGATACACAAACTATAAAATTTTATACGTAAAATTTTACTGCTTTCTTCACCTCTCTTTTATGTTTTCTCTATAAAGGCTCTTGCATTGGGGAATTTTGTAGTGTTCTCGTAATTCTCACACATCATAAGCAAAGACTTCTACAACTCAAAGTATAATAAGGCTTCCTTAAATGCTATCTAGATTCATACTAATTTAGAGACTAGACTTGACACTTGTAGACGCTTCTGACATTGGTATCAGAGCCACTGAAAGAAGTCTTTATACCCATTAAAACAATGCTAGGAGAGATGTGCATAACCCCGATATCGAAGTAATGCTTTTTCTAATTTTTAGCATATTTTCGTTTCTATAGTTGTCGTTATGATTTGGATTGGTTTTTGGATATATGGTATATAATAATGATTTTGTTCTACTATATTAATTTTTTAATCATATTGTTTATGATTAGTGAAATAAATTAAGTCAAAATTGAGAAATCCAAAACTTTGACTGAGGATATGTTTTTAATTATTTATTTTCTTGATACAATTTTGGTATGTATGGATTTCTCTCAATATTGGAAAGGGCTTACGAAGAAGAAATTTTTTGGTCTTCTAATCCTTTTCATTTTTCCTTTTTGAAGAATCTTGTTTAGTTCTAAGGAATGTATCGCAAGGAAATCAACTTTCGTTTTCCCCGTCAATGTTTTTTTCCCTCCTGCTCTAATTCATTTTTTTGAAAATTTTAAATTTTTATTTGATTAATTATTAATGCGAGCAAAAATGTGATGTTATTTTATTGGACAAAGCTATTATCCCATCATAAGCTTTTTTTTGGACAAAAATGATTTGGCATAAAGCTATGAAAAGGTACTTTTGTTGTAGTATTGTGGTTAACCCTAATTAGCAATCAGCAAAAATGTGATGTTATTTTATTGGACAAAGCTATTATCCCATCATAAGCTTTTTTTTGGACAAAAATGATTTGGCATAAAGCTATGAAAAGGTACTTTTGTTGTAGTATTGTGGTTAACCCTAATTAGCAATCAGATTAATGCAAATCTCACTCTCGCTAGGCAAAGAGTGAGTTTCACCCACCACTATAGAGATGGCATAATATGAAGGTCAGGATGTTGTTAGAACTGGGATTCCAAAACGATGAAGGTGACGTCAAAAAGTCACCACCTTCAACCAATAATGATGGTGGGTGGCGGCCGCTTACCATGCCAAAAGAGTGGCAACCCTAGTATAGGGTGCCAGGGTGAGGCCTAATTTGAGTCATGTATCAATGTGTAGAGGTTTTAAAAGAGCCATGTCAGCCCTAGGCCCATAACAAGCTTGTGTCGTGCCTGGCTCGGCTCTTTACTATGTCTAGGCCATGCTTAAGGAGAAAACCTTAGACTCAGGCCAAGCCCAGGCCCTGGCCCTTGAAGGGCTGTGCGGGGCCTAGGGCTGGCCAGTAATATAATTTTTAATTTTTTAATGTTTTTGTTTATTTTAAAATGATTTTTAATAAAAAATTGATGTATAAAATCATGAGACTGCTAAGTGTAAAGAAATATTTCTAAATATTTTATGGAGTATTGAAGAATATAAATTCATAATTTTTTCAATGTATGATTTAAGCAAGTTTATATTTAAATTTGTAATATGTTTTATCGACATGATAAAATATAGTTAGATATTAAAATCACACAAAAAACTGTCTAGTCGAGTGGTTGATAGACTCTTATTTCTTTTAAAAGTTTAAGATTAAAACCTCAAGGAGCTCAAAATAGGGGTATTTTCTTAAACACCCAAAGAGCAAGCTTGAAGGACTTTGGCGTGCTTGGGCCGAGCCTATCACATGCATGTGTCGACCCAGGCCCTTCACGGGATAGGGTCGTGTTGGCCTTACAAGCCTGGAGGGTCACGCCTAGCCCTAGCCCATCAGGCATGCCATGCCAGCCAAGCCTGCTATAGTGCAGGGCTGGGCTGGGCTGGGCCGTGCCTTACACTATTGCTGGCTGGGTAGGGCCATCTCCCATTTGACACCTTTATTAATATGCAACCTAAGCCCATTTTAGGCCTCTAACCTTGCTACCACACAAGCAACACTAAGTAGGAGATTAGGAGATTCCTAGTTGGCTAGAGTGGTCTTCACACTGGCCAGCATACAAGGCCATTCATAGGCAGCCTAGCATGCCTAGGCCCACCCCAATTGTGCCTTATGGGACTAAAATATCCCTTGATTGTGATATTAAAAAAAATGTTGTTATTTTCTAATTATAAGTGCGTTTACTTTATTATTTTAGATAATAAATTTGAAATTTACATTTTTCTTTATAATATGAATTTCTAGTATAGATTTATTTATTTTAGAATACATTAGGATTAACAATATGTGACTTTGGAAATATATATATATATATATACATATGGTGCAATTTTTATTTTTAAAGAAAATTGATATATATATATATATATATATATATATATATTTGTGACAATTTTATATGCGATGCTTATTTATTTATTTTAACTGTAAGTAAAATTGTCTATGTGAGCATATTTGTAATGTTTACAATAAGTTATAAATGTGATTATTTATTTATTTGCAATGTATGCTTAATTGCACATGATTATTATTATTTTTGTGACATGTATGTTAGAAACATGGTAGAAAGTATCACATTTACTGGGAGTATAATGGTAGAAACTTTTACAAATTTTGCATGAATTTAGACTTAGTTTCAATAAACATTTGGCATACAAAATGATTATGAGTTGAGCAATTTTTTTATTTTATGACTTGTGACTATTATTAAAATTAGTCTAAAATGTTTGCTGTAAAATGATTTGTTGTGTGTGTTAATTGGTAAATATTTTATTATCTTTTGTGCACATGAGTAGATGGCCTATAAGAACATTGTTACTAATTTGAACAAAGGTGAAAAATTAAATGGTGACAATTATGATATTTGGCATTGCAAGATTCGATACATCTTTGATGAGTAAGAGGTTTTGGGAACCTTAACCTAATAAATGGTTGCACCTAAGCCTCACAGCACTGCTCAACATCGTCGCAATCAAAAAGCCTACCAATCTTGGCTGAAGAAAGATCGTTGTGTGTGCTTTACCATGTTAAGCAACATGCACAATGACTTGATTGGTGAGTTTGAGGAGCATGACATTGTACATGAGATGCTAGACATGTTGTAGCTCAAGTTTGCTGAAACCTTTGACATTAGGCTACCTACACTGACTACAAAGTTTGAATCCTAAAAGAAGCACCTAAACCATACTACGAGGCAGTATCTTAGAGTGAAGTCAACTATAATTCGCAAGCTAAAAGCAACTAGTAACAACCTGACTGATAAGCAACTGATCGGAACTAGGCTTCATTCCCTACCAAATTCATGGGAAACCAAGAAAGGTGCGCATGATACATAATGAGAACAAAATTTTTGATACTCTAGCATGCCACTTTAACCTTGAAGCTGAGCGCTTGAAAGCATTAAAAGTTGCTAGAGGTGACTGAAGATGATTCGCATGGGGCAAAGAGGCCCAAGCACAAGAATCATGCTCCTAGACATGGCTTTGGCAATGGGCGTACTCCTAAGAAGGCAGAGAATACCAAGCATAAGAGAGGCAAGCTAGGTGGTAAGGGCAACTCTGGAAGATGCTATAAAAAGGAGGGACGTTTTGCTTATGATTACACTGAGTCGAGAAAGGTATTCTCTAACTTTATTGTTCACGAAATTTTTGTTTTAGTCATGTTCTGGTTGCTTACTTACATCTATATTGAGTTTTTGATTTAGGAGTGACCAAAAGCGTCACGAAAGATTGAGTCGAGTTTGTAGAGTATCACGGATTCCGAGAGTCGATGACTTTACATAGGAAATGGAATTGGTATGCAAGTGTGAGGCATTGGCACATATAAGCTATAATTGCATGGTGGTTGCACTCTATTATTGGATGATATTCTAAATGCTCCTAAAGTTCACCGAAACTTGTTATCAGTTGTTACCTTGCTATCTTGCTTAGCAATGGGGCTATATCTTGGAGTAGTAAGAAGCAACCCTGTATAGTATTATCCACCATGGAATTAAAGTATATTGCAAGTTCTGTCACTACATAGGATGGTGTTTGGTAAAAGAGATTCATTGTTGAGCTTGGCATTGTCGCATGAACCTTAGAGCCTACCATTGCTTATGTAAAAGACCCCAAGTACCATGAAAAAAACTAAACACATGGACAATTGATACCATTTAATTTGTGACAAGGTTGCGCAAAAGGAAGTGGTCTTGAAGCACATTTCTACGAGTAGCATGATTGCAAATCCTTTAATTAAGCCCATTGCTAGAGAGGCTTATGTGTCACATGTTAAGAGTCTAGGACTGTGTAGAATATAATTTGTCTTTTTTATATATACTCTAGATGACCAATTTTTTTATCATATATTTGTTAACTAAGATATTATTAATGAAATTTAGGTTTCTTTGTCCATATTTCAATTGTGATATAAAATCTTTTAATACACACATATATGAGTTTATTCTTAATTAGAAAGTATGTCAACAGGTAATGGTTGGCTTATTCACATGAGAGATAGCCTTCGGCGCCTGGAAAATGAGCAAGGGTGAGACATATAGGCTTGTAACAATAAGAAAACATGATGAGCTAAAAATTTATTTAGTGTCACCTTAGAATAAGCCAAGATGAGATCCTTAATGATCGGCTATGGATTCGACTAGATCCTACTAATCCATACTTAATATGTTGGATAACTGGATGCGAAACCTTAATATAGCGCTGAGTAATGAGCATATAAAGAGATTTGGGTCAGGCGTTGAGTGGTGACTGAATTTTGATCTGTACGGTGCTTTTAGGATTAGATTTAAGCTCCTTAGGAAGATTTCTACCATAACATATGTTCATACTACATGTGCTTGACGACCACAATAAGGTAATAGAAGAATGAATACTCGCTTCTACAGTATATGTTTCCTTATGGCTCATTATTTCTTATATTGATCCTATTATTTTACTTTCGTCCTATGTGATCTTTGGCTGTGTCATAAAGTGGAGGTTTAATGTATGCTACTTTGAGTGTTTCCTATGGTCATCTATGATGCAACCTAAAAGGGTTGGGAAATCAATTAACTAAAGCTAAATGCTACATGGGTGAAGGGACGTTTATTTAGTAACACATCCAAGTTTTAGTTTGCCGTCAACAAATTATGTTACTTCCAAAATGCAAAATAATTATGAAATAAATAGTAAGGTGGGTTTACGTATAGTTCTACTAAGGTGGGTTTACGTATAGTTCTTGTATACATACTATATAGAGAGATTAGAAATACTAGATTTGATGTGGCTAAATAGATCTGGGGTGCAACAAGACTCTTTAAGGAATATTCTATGTTGGTCTTTGTGAGATTTGGAATAGTTCTTCCGAACTTTTATTGGCAAGTGGCTCGACAGTTGAATGACCCATTTACATAGTATGAACAGGACAAGGTGATGAGAGAGAGATGTATGTTTTTTACCCACTATGTACGAGTGGGAGATGTTGGACGTGGCTATTTTTGAAGGCACCCATAGTTGGATTAATTATTTGGTAAAATAAATTTAAATTAAATAAATGAAATATCATGAGAATTATCAATTATCTTAAGTGTGTGGGATATTTTTACTAGGTCATAAATATCCACACTTAGTTATCAGATATCCCTAAGTTAGTGGGATATTAATAGCTTCAAGTGGGTCCTTAAAAGATAGGATAAGGAACCCATTTTTATGCCCTATATAAGGTTTTATAGAAGAGTTTAGATACCGTACAAAAAAGTTTTTATATTTCAAATTTTTCTACTCTCTCTCTCATCCTCTCTTTTACGTTTTCTCTCCAAAGAGTTTTGTTGTAGAATTTTGTGAGTGTTGTTGTAATTCTCACATACTGTGAGCTAGGGCTTCTACAACGCGGAGTATCAAAAGGCTTCTCCAGACGTTTCCCAGGCCCGTTGCTGATTTGGAGACTAGACCCCCAGCACTCCAAGACACTTCTGACAGTTGATATACATAAATTTAGATATTTGGTGCAAGGGTATTTCATTTAATACTATTTGTTCCCGGACATTTAAGAGGTGCTTCGTAATTTTTTTGGCTGATTACCTCCATTAAGTCTTAGGAATTAATCATTCTCAATTTTATGGTTCGGATTTGGTCAGCAATCAGCCAAAGCAAAGATAAATAAATTAAAAAAAAAATTGAGGACCAAATTGTTACAATGCTAATAGTTTCGGGCTAACAGAGCCAAAACCCCTTAGACGTATAAAACTAAAAATGAAACAAAACTTAGATCCAAAAGTTAGTTTTCTATGAAATTTTACTTTAGACCTCGAGTGTATGTGAACTATATGATGAACTACTGAAAGAAAAAACTATTAGCATAATGCTATTTGCAAAAGCTACTAAAATTTGCATACCTCAGAAATTAGGCAGTGTATATGAGCAACAAACTTGCAAGATCCACAACAATAGGCACGAACTAGGAGATCCATTTCTTCTTCACATACATCACAGTGGAATTCATCTGAATTATCGTCTTTGTTCAAATGATAGACAAGGGCCAAAGAATGCATGTGGTATTCATAATGAATCATGGATGGCAGCGGACTGCATAGAAAATGATGGTTGAAATCACATTCCATACAGCGGAATAGAAAGGATCGTGTACGGCTAACTTCAACAGGGACAATGTCAAAAAAATTGTTATAAGTTTTCAGACAAGCATCACATTGAATTTCACATGATGCGTTCTTCACTAAAGAAAGCAAGTGATCGTGACTTCGACATTTCACAGTTGTGTCAAGAAAAGAACATTCAGGACACAAGTGAAAGTTACATCCATCTTCAAGACAACTGAAAATGAGCGCACAATTGTTTTTGCAGCACGAACGACACGATTGAGGCTTACTAACATGGAGTGCGAGTGGGTGGCGTGAGTGAATGGGATGTTTAATTTTCTGCTGCAAATCTGCACATGATTTGTGGAGAAAATTCTCACACTCTTTTAAAGTGCAAGAATAAGCTGGACCCAACCAGAACGAATGACATGAAAAGCATCTACCTTTACCTTTCCTTTCCTCATCATGTTGAACCAGTATCATTCGATTTTGATGGCAGGCATATTGAACGACATTCTGTTGCCGGCCACCTTCAACATTGGAAGTTATCGTTGGAAGTGGAATCATAGCGCATGTTCTATGCATGTTGAAATTAGCACATTCGTCGCATGCATAAGTGTATTCGTCTTCGAAGGGCTTTTCGCAGTAGTAGCAGCAACTAGTAGAGGTAGTAGCACTTCTTAATGATCGCTTTGCAAGCGTCAAATGGTGCTGAGCGTGCAGCGAGTGATTTATGTGTTGGGGCAACCCAGCACAATTCTTGTGGATGTGAACATAGCAGTTTTCGGAGCAAGTGTAACCATCTCGATTATGTCGTGTGAATGAACGACTGCAAATGGTACATCTCACGCCTAATGCAAAACTGGCTGGGACCAAAACATGCTCATGGCTGAAATGCTGCATCTTTTCAATCTCCATTGCTCAAATTACAATGGAAGAAAGAAATTCGCAAATGCAGTCATATTTACTTCTGAGGCTCCTATATATAGTCACATTGCCTATGGTGTCCGCAAAAATCCTACCCCCAAGAGAAGTTTCTCTTTATGCACATGATGAAACAACAAGGATAATTCCTTTCTTTGCATTAATCCCCTCTCCAAATCTTATCACTTTTCTTTAAAAGAGATGCTCTAATATGTACATTATATTCAATACTTTGGCCCAAAAAGTCTAGGCATCCCTTTCTCAAGAAGGACGCTAAGCAATACTAATCATTCCGTTCCTTTGTTTAAGCCCTTTTCTTTGTATAAAAATAACGGTTATTTCGTTTTTGGCCCTGTGAAATTAAAGTCATCCCACTTTGGTCTCTAACACTCTAAATGGTACAATTTTGACCTCCAAAGTTTCAATCTACGACACTCTAAATGGCACACTCTAATGTCCCACAAAACGTTAAATTGTTTATGATCTTACACATAGGATGCACGTGATATATACATACATACATGTGTGTGTATATATATATAAGCTCCTTTTTTACCTACGGGAAGAAGATCCGAGAGTTTGGGTTAGTCATGTCCGTTTGAGTCTTAGACACAAGCAATTTAGGCTATTTTGTCTTAAATGACTTGTTACTTGCATGTTCCAAACATCCCAAGTGTACAAATCGTCAAAATTTTAAAATTTAAGACACATAAAGGTTGTTAGTGTCATCAATTGAAACTTAGGGAGCCAATTTTGTGTCATTTAGAGTGTTAGAGACTAAAATAGGATGATCTTAATCTTTTGGGAGCCGAAAATGAAAATAAACCTTAAAATAATATACATATCTACCCTCAAAAAATTAATAAACATGTCTGCCCTAAAAAAAAAAAAATTTACGTATCTACCCTAAAAAAAATACACATATTTATCCTAAACAAAAAGAACATGTCTATATCTTTGTCTTCCATTGTTATATGAAGGTATATTTTGCTATTATTTTGCCCCATATAAGAAATTAGGCATGGAGATCACCTGTCCCTTCCAATAAAAACTTCACACACCATATTGATTTTGTAATTTAATTAACCGTTAGCTGAAAAGTACAACTAACGAGTACAAACATTGTGGTCATCGCATTAACAACGAATTTCATCTATAAAGCACAAAATTGGACGATAATCTGATTCGTTGCTGGGGAACAGGGCAAAGTAGAGTTTTTGAGGACATATGGTCACTTTTTTTGAACTACAATCCTTCCTTTTCCTCTCCATAAGATAAGTATATTCCCAACTTGAGCCGAAAAAGTAGTAATAGACAAAAACCTGTGTAGCATCCATTGAATGGTACTTTGATGTCATTAAAAGGCAGTCAACAACCAAGCACGTGTTAAACCAACACGTGTTAAGGCCTGAACACGTGGTAAGACCCGAGCACGTGATAAGACCTCAGTGGAAGAGTGTGTGTTAGGGCCTCAACATGCGAACGCGTGCTTAGACAAGAGGTGAAAGTTCAAAAAAGTCACCAACCATTTTCAAACAATGAGACGGTCGGCAATTAAATGCATTTGACAACCAAGGATTTAATTGCACTAATATATTATCAGTTGAAACGTTGAAGAGGTGAAGGGTACGTTTGATATTATAAAAATAGAGATATAACTCTCCAACTTATTAGAGAACTAAAGTATTCTATTCTATTTCCTAAGTATTATAAATTCTCTCAATCTGAGAAAAAAAGAGACAAGTCATATTACAATTATCTTGAGATTCATGCACTTTGTTCTTGCTATTTTCTTAAGATCAATTGTGCTCTGCAAGTGATTTATTTAATTTTCTTTCTTTTTTTGTTTGTTTAACCATAAATGTATGTCTAAGAACGTTGTATTATTATTGTTAGATGAAATTTTGCTCTAATATTTTGACATTAAAAAGACGGCCTTGTGTAAGTAACATCCACTAAGTCCTCACCGGTATTTTTCTATAGTTAAATTCTCTTTATTATTTATTCTTGAGGCATGGCAAACAAGAACACAACAAGTGAAGGTCGGGCAAAAACCAAAGCCACTGAAGGAACAAGGAGGCTAGTATAAGTCGTGGGGGGAAGGCATGACGTTCACCACGTCAGCCAACACATACTGACAAGCTTAAAGTACGAGTGAACATTGGTTGGTCTAGTGACCTAGCTTTTTATCGCCTTAAATGGAGCTCGTTAACCCAAAAACTAGCAAGGTAAGTTGGCAAATTGTAATGCTCTGAAACAGGGGTTAGTAGTTAACACTACTACAAATATGGCCTTCCACGATGGTTTTAAACTATCATGAAAAACTTTCACGACAATTAAAAAACTGTCACGGATGTCGTGAAAACCTCCCTGTGGTATCAAATTGAGTTTTCACGATAGTTTTTTATCATCATGGAACATTCGTTTAGGCATCAATCTGGAACATTTGGGGCTCTTTATCATGACGGTTTTAGAAAACCGTCATGGAAATGCAGCCTTACATGACAGTGTCTTGAAAAATTGCCATAGAAATACAGCTTTACACGATGGTTTTATCAAAAAACTATCATGAAAGGCCGTCATTACATGACGGTTTTTCTTAAAAACCGTCTTAAAAAAATGAATCCTTGAACCTTACATAATGGCTTTTCACGGAAACTATCATGTAAGAATGTGTTTCCACGATAGTTTCTAATAAAAATCATCGTGGAGAAAAAATATATACTGAATTTTTTATTTCCCACAAGATAGCCAATCTCATGTGTTATCTATTACTACAAGACCATGATTGCGGAAAAAAGATATGTATATTGAAATTGCAAATTCTTTACAAAATCATTTATATTGAACTATTTTACATAATCATTTACCTACTGCTCTAGCTATATGTGACATACGTATCTATAAATTGTAGACACTCAACTCTAACTTCATTTATATCTGTATGTATATAAGATTCCTTTTTTGATAGGGCTTGTATACCATTACTAATTATATCCCATATGTAACATAGAATAAAAAAAACCACATTATATATTTCCTTGTTGTCTTGGACACTTACAGTTGGAATATAGAATTCCGTTCGCTCGCCTTGTTACACTGTTTTCTACTTGAAGTTTTCAATCGTTAAGTGCCCTAACAACGTGTCGTGATTAAAATAAATTAATGAACACAAATATGCAAAACTTAACATAGTTGATTATATAAGAAAAATTGATACTTTCAATCTTATGAGTGATACGAAATCATCATTGGTTAATGTTCGAGAAGATCAAACCAAAATATTTGGTCCTCCTATGGTAAAACAAGTGCCAACATCCAATGTTCTCCAACATTGTATGGCACGAAGAATAATTTCTCCTTTGGTGCTTAAGCTAATAGGTGGTGGAGTGACATGTCGTGCTCTCTAACATCACTTTGTGGATCTCTTGCAACACTTGAGACAAGGGCTAGAGATATGAAGCCGAATTTGTGAGCCTTGCCTTGACGTTCACAATATTCCACCAAAAAACTACAGTGAAAGCAATGCACTAACTTATGTAAATGCACCTTACAAGTCTAGTTAGAATTAAAAGAGTGAGAATTAAGGATAAAACTATTACCTAAGGTATACCATTATACAGTTTGCCCTGATTTTATCATAGATGATGAAGTAGTAAATGTCTTCATAGCCCACATAGATAGGCATTTTATTGCCAATGATTCTTTCCGGTCTCGGGCACTAAAGCACCAACCCATCGCGCATGAAAGCATGTGCATACAAAGCCAATTGCATAAATTTTAGAGGGTACTAAAGAGAAGTTAAATAAAGGTAGGGGCTTATTGGCAATGGGTTGTTTCCCAACCGCTCATTCTTGTTCTACCTCAAGTTGTGACTCTTTTGCTTTTTAACACTTTTTTTTGGCATTTCTTTCCTTCAACATGGCTAGGCGTTTGATTTGTCTTCATCATTGCAACGACTTCAATTAATCTTTTGGGCCATGCAACGAAACTTCCAACAGCTTCACTCACAGTTGTTGCTTCAATTGTCGAAACAAGCAATTTAGTTGTTCTAACTTTGGGGGTAATGATGTTAACACGCACGTTTTCATTCCCTAAGAGTCTTCCATGGACTGTATCAGTTGGAAGACTCTCCATCTGCATCTTTCCAAGCGCAACAAGTATACACCCACTATTAATTCTATCGTCAACAAAAAGCCTGCTTTCTTGATATTATTTGGGCTCTTGATGTTGAGGTGACAATTGGACTTCTGAAGCTTATGGAGCTTCTGCTTCATTGTCAGGAGGGTTGCAGCTAGTCTTGAAGTTGTTACGTTATGAAATGGTCTTATCCGTCAGATGGAAACCTCTTTAGGGAATAAATTTAGTCACAATACCTAGCAATTATGCAATATCCTACTACATTTTTGACATTTGGGAATCGAATTTTGAAGTTGGTTGGAGATCGAAGTATTGAGAGTGTTTGGCATACCTAGATTGACTACAAACACATTCTAATGTTCTGGTTTACTTAGTGCCCTCATCAATATATCTTCCTTACAGACAAACTCAAAGGTCCCTTAACTTTGTTTCATCATGTACTCATCCTATTTCTATACAATTTTGTTCTTTTAATTGTCTATCAGGACCTTGGTGTGATTTTACCTATAAGTCCTCCTGTAATGGTACCACACCCGCTTTATCTAACTGTATTTTGCTATGTTAGTAATATATTAATAATAAAATAATTGATATATGTAATATGACTAAGATAATAACATACCAATGATTGCTCAAGTACTCTATATTCATCTCAGCCAACCATAGAAATGTATTCATTTTGTGCTCTTATTTTTCTTGTGTGTGCCGATAAAAGTTGGAATTTGGCAGAACGCCGATACTTAACAAAATGTTTTTAATTGTCATCGCTTATAGAGGGATAGTAGTGTACTACCGTAGAAGACTGCTTAAAAACATTTTCATTGTCATTCGGAATGGAAAGGTTAGGATTTACAAAAGTGACGTAGAGGTCGGTTCTAAAGCTCTTTGTTAATTCGTCACAAATCTTCAAAGTTTTTTTTTTCCTATTCCACTCCTCAACTATGAAAGCCTCGTAAATTTCTCTCCAAATAACATCTCTTACTTAGTCCAAATCCTTAGTTCTCCAATCTTTAATTCATATTGGAACGTGTTCTTGACTAAAGACTCCAATCCAACTGCTTAATTCACTTTTGGGTGTGCCTTCTAGTTGGACATTTGCATCAAACTTCCCTTTTATTCTTAAATCTCTCTTCTTCATCCAATGAATTTCTTTCATTAAAGTAGCTCTCCATTCAAAATCTACTTTGGGATTGAATTCGTTGCATCTTTAGGACTTGCTAACTTGTTTTCGCTTGCTACGTTGAGAGGAAGATGGCGTACACTCTTTATACTCTTCATCATAGTGGTCATTATCACTATCTTGAGACAATTTTAGCTAATCTAAACCAAATCCTCATGGAAAGGCAGACACATAAATTGACATAAATCAAATAACCAAATTAATAGATTTAATTTTAAAACAAAAGGCAAACTATAATTACTAGTGATAGTGAATAAAACAAAGTATGAAAGAACCAAATGAATATTTATCTATACATCAAAACCCAAATTAGACCAAAACCACTCCTTTACATGCATGACACTTACTAAAAACAATTATTTGTGAAATTGATATAGCATGGTTGTTGATTAATAATAAAACAGTAAAAGCTAGGCCACTCTCAATTCCATTTTATTACAACTCATTACAAATTTTTATGTTAGCTAATTGTCACGTCCCAAAAGAGCTCTTTTGGGACGTGACAAGTGGTATCAGAGCGGGGTACTGCCTGCCTGTTGTGTGGATTCTCCATGGTCCAGTGGGACCCTCAGGGGAGCCGATCCGTGACGGGGGCGTCACGTGATTGGGTGGAGGAGGGTGTAACATCCAAAAAGTCCCACATCGGCTAGGTAAAGGACCGAAAAGCAGTACTTAAGTCTTGGGCTGCCCACCTCTCAATAAGAGCTCTTTTGGGACGTGACATAATGCTATTAAGAGTAGCATGCTATCACACATAAGTAAGAAATCAAAGGCTTATAAAACATAAAAAATAGCTCAAGGGAATCAACGTCTAAAAACTTATGTCCAACAAAAAACACTATAAGCTTATCATAGAACTAAATACATGTTCAACAATGCTGAATTCTTTTGTTCCACTTTAGCTTATTTTCCCAATAACATAAGATGTTGAATATGAAACAAAAGTAGAAATATTGAGAAGATATTGAAAAATCAGGCTAGGATATTAGAAGTTACATTTCTACACATGGACGGTCCTTAGATTGCACAAAAACCTATTTATTTAAACAAAAAATCTTTGCTCTAAAAGTAAACAATGGATCAAAAGAATGAAAGAATCCATTTTTTTGCTTTAAGGAAAAAAGTTCAACATTTCTATGCATCATTTCTTCAGCTACAAGAATAGGTTATTATCTCTGACAAATGCCATTTCACTTCTCTTCTTCACCACAATGAATATTAACAATCATTCAACCAATACCTTGTTATAGAAATGGGACTTATAGAATGATGGCGATGGCGAGACGAGGCAGATGGCGATGGTGGGTCATCGGATTCAAGGGACGAGAAGAGCAAGAGAGAGAGAAAGGCAGATGGCGACGGCATAGGTTTGAGTTGATGGCGGTGGCAGTGACAATGTAGTGTGGGGTTGGGTTGAGGGCAGCGGCAACGATGGTGTCGAGTAGAGTCTGAGAGAGAGCGTTAGAGTTTAGGGGTGAGAGAGAGATGTGACATTTCAAAATATAAGCCCTAAGTCGAGGCCACAGTTTGGAGTGGGAGCTAAAACTACACCATTTATCCCCCACATTACATGAAGGTTTTTCTCAAATACAGTCGTGTAATAAAAAGCCACCACGACGGTTTTTAGAAAAAACCTCATAGAATATTAAAGCTTTCACAATGGTTTTTACTAAAAAACTATCGCGAAATGTATAACTTTCATGAGGGTTTTTCCTAAAACCATTGTGTAAAGTTTGAATTCATGGTAGTTTTATATAAAAACCATAGTGAAAAATTGGTCAAAAATACCACCAATTTGTTAAAACTTTTTCTTGCCTACCCAGGGTGGCTAGCTTGTGTTTTATGCATCCAATGGCACTAAGTTTTTATTTTTTGCTGTTTTTATTACAAAAATAACTATATATAGATATATCCCTTAGCCTAAAAAAAAGGAAAAAAAATAAAAAGACTACATTGAAATAAATTGACATAAATTTGTCTACAAATGCTCCTTTTTTCCTCTTTTTTTTTTTCTTTGGTTCCTCAATACATATCCATTTCACATCTTCACAAAGCAAATGGGGAACATCATCGTCAAAATGATCAATCCCTTCAATCGATGGCAATCCCTTTGTGAATAAGGGGATGTCCGTGCCATCCTCAACAACTTCTTCACCATCAATAACTACTCTTGACTTCAAGAGGACGACTAGGGACAATTCTAAATCTTTGGGATCGTTGTATAAAACATTTGGATTGCTTGCAATGCCATAATGAAGGGATCATTTTTGTATCCTAATCTTCTAAAGTCAACCACCATGATGCCGTCATTATTGATCTCAATATAGTTATTGTCAGCCTAGTTACACTTAAAAGTGCCATGCAATCCCCCATAATTAAGTTCTCAAATATCTTCAATGAAACTAAAGTAGTTCATGGTCCCATATACCAGATTCTTGTTCTTAGCGGGGGAAATATGCATAGCCTTGGTAAGGAGAGTCACACCACTATTTTGGATAGGATGCTTCTCATCTCTTTCACGAGTATAGAAAGTATACATTTATGGAATATGATATATGCCTTGTAACTACTAACGACAGTCCTCTAGCTAGGTTCTTTAAGTCTTGTGACATACTTCTGTCTTGTGATGCGAAGTACTTGGCAAAGATGTGTGCTCTAATCCATACCTTAAAGGTCCGGTTGTGTTCATCTTACAACCACTTCTTATTTTTTGCTCTTTTCAGGTTTGTCTTTTTTAATTCCTTCATGTGCACCTTAATGAAAAGCTCCACTTCATTAGCATTGTGCAAGACATAAAGACAAGCTTGCCTCCACTCTTCTAAATTTACCAAGGAAAGATTGCTAATAGATACTCCACTAGCCTCAATGTTTATTGCGTTTGGCACCCCAATTGCTTTCGCATTAGACAAGTACTCGAACCAAAATTTAACCGATTCCTTAGCTATATAACTTTCTATGATACATCCCTCTGGCCTATTTCAGTTCTTCACACAGCCCTTCAAAACCTTTATATACCTTTTAAATAGGTACATCCATCTCAAATATACCTGTGTACATAACTTAACTTCATGCACTAAGTGCAACGTGAGATGAATCATATTATCAAAAAATATCAATGAAAAATGCTTCTCAAGTATGCACAAGGTTTACACTAACTATAATTGTAGTGAATCTAGCATAAGTGGATCAATTATCTTCAAGAATATTGAATTAAAGAACAGACACAACTTGATAATTGTAAATCTCACATCCTTTGTTAGAATTCCCCACAATACAAGTGTTAGTAATTGTTGCATCAACACATAACAATCATGTGTTTTCATATCAATAAGTTTCAAATCACCAACACCAACTTTTTAAAGTTATAAGAATAGCCGTCCGGCACTTTCAATGAAGCAAGCCATTTACAAAGCTTTCTCTTTTCCGCTCTTGATAATGTGTGCTTCACTGGAGGTAAGTAAGTGCAATCCCTCTTTTCTCGGGAAACAAATTAGCCCTAATCTCTATTTCTATGAGATCCAACCACGTTTTTTCACCATCCTTAGTCTTCCCCAGAATGTCAGGCAACGTGCCGACTGTTGATTCACAAACATTTTTCTCAATATGCGTAATATCCAAGCAATGACGAACAACAAGTGTCTTCCAATATGGTAGTTCGAAAAAGATTAATCTCTTTTTCCATGGTCCATGTGTCAGTGGCTCGTTCTTACTTTGTTTTCTTTTCCTGAGTACCACTTTCATATCTTTTACGATTTCAAATATTTGTTCACTCGTCAAAGGCTGAGGAGGGTCTACTTCTTCGATGTTGCCATCAAAGGCTTTCTTTTGTTTACGGTAATGATGATCTCTTGGGAACCATTTTTTACGACCAAGAAAAACGGTTTTCTTACCATTCTTAAGCCATTTGTGAGACGTTTCCTTCATACAAAAAGGACAACCTACAAAACTCTTTGCCGAATAACTAGATAAATTGCCATATGTGAGGAAGTCGTTAAATCTATATATACATTGCATGGAGAGTGAACGTGCCACAACCCACCTTTTTGGGCTGTGATAAAACTCTTTCTTACTTACTTTAGGGCAAAAATTTAGGAAATTTTTTTTTTTAAATGGGAATAAATATTTACTTACATTAACTTTGATAACTCCCAAAATACTTTCACATACTTGTATTTACATAATTAATACTTTTACTTTCATAACATCTTTCTTTTAAACATTTCATATCAAAATAACTTTAAACAAACGTAGCGGAAAACATTACAGCAGCGGACTCCATACCCAATCTGCACATCATCCACCCCTCCGCCAGCTCACCATTTGAACTTATTCTGACCTTCTCGTCGGAATACCTACAGCATGAAATACTTAATGAACTAACGCCCAGTAAGTCTCATAAATCCCACATGGATATTCATGTGAATGCATGAATCAATTATGCTTTCTTATAAACTTTCTTTATCCTCATCATTTCTTATCTTTATTAGGGCCCAAGTGTTCGTACCATTGCGCAATTTCATTTAGGTCTACGTAACACCGTGACCGTAACATATCCTTTAAACTCCCCTTGAGTTAGGAGTCGGTACGACACTTTTCTTAATTTCTGGTGATACATTTACCAGTCCATTTATTATGGTTGACATACCATGCATGAAGTAATAATCACATATTATCCATGAAACATAAATTCTCTTGCATAGCATAGTACACACAGGTACTTACTTTTTATACACACTGGTACACATTAATATACGCATAGGTATATAGCATAATGTACTCACAGGTACTTAACATAAAATGTACACACAGATACCTACTTTATACATACTCAAGTATTTATCATTGTACACACAGGTACGAAATCATGATACACATGCTCATTTTCATTATTGTACACACAAATACATAACATATTATACACACAGGTACAAAATCATGGTACACATGCTCATTTTCATTATTGTACACACAAGTACATAACATCTTGTACACACTGGTACACATTAATGTGCTCATAATTATTCATACATAACTATACCCCTAGGTATTCATATCATGGTAAACATACAAGTTTACGCTTAATTATACGCACATGTATACATATACATACATTGCTTTCTAAACCTACATTTCATACTGTAGGTGAAAAGGGTACTTACTTGATGTGAATGTCGGGCAACTTAACCTCGATTTTCCTTCTCCTAGAATCCTAGGATCCTGCTGGCCAATTACAAAGCCATTAGCCAAATTCCACTATTTTTCGATACGAAACATCCGTTAGTTAATAAATTGAGTTGCATTACTATGTACAACTCTAAAAACCACTGGTTTTTCTTATTTCTATCTAACTTTACCCTATCGTTTGTAACTAAGGGCGGGAACCTTTTTAGTCCTTTTCTTATTCCATTGGAAACATTTCAAAACGGTTCGGGTTATTTGGACAAAAATGACGATTTTACCCTTCGTGGGTTTACTAACCTACCCGAGCTCGCTTTCGTTATTCTTACGAAAATAACCATATACTAATATTAAAATAACACCCTAGTGGGTCAAATCTCTTTATTTCTCAATTATGCCCCATTTTCATAAAACTTTGCGGTTTAGTCCCTGAATTGAAAATTTTGACGATTTTATCCCCGGGACTAAAATTTACTTCTTTGCATCAAAATTTCCTATTTTTCTCAAGGATTATTTTTGCTTAAGGTACCATACCTTAAATCATTTTGAAAAATGACATTTTTGTCATTTAACACTTTTTTCACTTTTAACATATTCTTGAAAAATCAAAAACTCATAAACGATTGAGTTTTTGGACAAACCGTTTCCTTGCCTAACAGTTTCGTCGAGATCTACAACTTTTGTGTTTTAAATTTTCCCAAAATCTCACTGTACAGGGGCATTTTTGACTATTTTTCAAATCTGCCGAGAAGGAACTTTTTCTTTCAATTTAGTCCCTATGGCATTTTTACAAAAATCCGTTTCAAACTTGCAATTCTACCCCTGCAGAAACCATTCCATGCCTTAATCAAAAGATTCTCATGCTCAAACATCACTTTTACAAAGTCTAACATCAAAATTACAAAAATAACACTTTTTGCAAAAATTACCATTTTGCACTATAAACCAAAGTTTCACAACTCAAACTTGCCAATCATCACATATACATAAAATTCCAGCAAATACATGCTCAAAACCCCTCATGGGTTTGAAAGAATAAAATCAAAACAAAATTCAAAACTTTAAACTTTAAAACATACCCAAATAACACTTTTTTGGATTTCTAGCCTTCAAAGGCTTCTTGAACTTCTTCTTGGACTTCCTTTTCATGCAAAAATAGCATGGATTAATCTTTGCCCTTTACCCATGAAAAATCCCTTGAAAACTCATGAAAAAAGTTTAGGATTTTACCTTAAAACTTGTGGGAAATCCTTGTACTTGCTTGTAAAACTTATTTGGGGTTATTTTTGCAAAGTTTGGGGGCTGAGAAATTTTTTTTAGAGACCTGGACATGGCTGCCGGATCTTGGAAGGAAAGAAAGGAAGTGAATTTTTGTGATAACTTTGCCTTAAATGCATCCTTATCACATTTGGTGACTCATGGTAACCCATGAGTATACCACTAGGTGTCCTCATCTTATTGGGCCACACTACATGGCTTGTTGGCCCAATAGAATTCAAGCAAATGTCCACTTTGTGGAGTTAAAAATTTATACTGTGTAATTTTTTATCACACAGTATTTTTCCTATACTACCATGGTCAAATCAGTGTACCTTCTATCCTTAGACTGTATAAAAATATTTAACTTACTTTTCGTTTACTTTTGGAGGCCAATCACAACATTTTTCGTATCTGTGTTTTCATTTAGCAGTATTCTTATACTGCTCTGGCCTCCTTTCTACCCCTAGTTAAGGTTAGGACAACCTCTATGTCCTATTTACATTCTAATCATTCATTCGTTTATATCACAATTTCACAATTAATTGTGACATGAAATTCATTTTATGGATATTATACACAAATCTCTGAGTCAACAAACTTATAAAATTTGTGTTTTACAATATCCACCATTGCATTACATATGCCATAAAATTTGCAATCAATGCCACTCATTCATATTTTATTGTAATTTTCATATAAATTACAATTTTTACAAAATTTCACATTTTTAAGAATAAATTCATTAATTAAACTTAATTAAATATTAGGTTTTATTGATGACGTTTCCTCGGTCATTACAATCTACCCCCCTTAAGAATTTTCGTACTTGAAAATCAAAATAATTCGGGGTAGTCTTTCCTCATTTCATTTTCTCGTTCCTACATTGCTTCTTCTACTTGTTGGTTACGCCATAAAACTTTGATGAGAGGTATCTTCTTGTTTCTTAATTCCTTCTCTTCTTGTGCCAGAATTTGAACTGGTTTTTCTTCATAAGACAGATTCTCCTGTATGTCAATTTCCTCCCGCTGAAGAACATGTGAAAGGTCTGGCACATACTTCTTTAGCATGGGCACATGGAATACATTGTGTACCAATGCTAGATTAGAGGGTAAGGCTAACTTATAAACTACATTATCTATCCGTTTCAAGGTCTCAAATGGTCCAATATACCTTGGACTAAGCTTTCCTTTCTTCCCAAATCTTACAATTTCCTTTCATGGGCATTATCTTCAAAAAGACCAAGTCTCCTACTTGAAACTTTAAAGGTCTCCGTCGTCGATTAACATAACTCTTTTGCCAACTAAAAGCCATTTTCATTCGTTGACCAATTAACTTTACCTCTTCCGTTGTTTTATTAACAAAATCTATTGTTGACAACGCCTTTTCTTGGGTTTCGTAACAATGTAAAGGTGGTCTACATCTCTTTCCATATAGAGCTTCATATGGAACCATACCAATGGAGCTTCGATAACTATTGTTGTATACAAATTCGATCAGAGGAAGCTTTTTATCCCATCCTCTCTTAAAATATAGCACACATGCTCTTAACATATCCTCTAAAGTCTGGATGGTCCTTTCTGATTGACCGTCCGTTTATGGGTGGAAGGCTGTGCTGAACGTCAGCTTTGTTCCCATCACTTCATGAACACTTCTCCAAAACTTGGAAGGAAATCTACCATCACAATCATAAATGATAGACTTCAAAACTCAGTGGTATCTAACTATTTGGGTTACGTATAGTTCAGCTAGTCGTTCTATAGAACTGCTGAGTTTAATGGGTATGATATAAGTTGATTTAGTCAATCTATCAATCATTATCCATATAGCATCATGCCCACCCGTAGTTCTAGGTAGCCCAGGTATTAGGTCCATAGTTATCTAATTCTATTTCCACACTAGGATATCTATCTTTTGTAATTCGCCCGTTGGTCGTTGATGCTCATCTTTCACCTTCTGGCATGTAAGGCATTTGCCAATATACTATGCGATATCGTTTTTCATTCCATTCCACCAATAGTGTTCTTTCAAATCTTGGTACAATTTGGTAGCTCCTGGATGAGCCACATATGGTGCTTCATGAGTTTCTTCTAATACTTGCTTCTTTAATCTTTCATCATTGGGAATGCATATCTTACTCTTGTAACGGAGGATACTATCTTTCAAAATGCTAAATTCTGTTTCTTTGTTTTCAAGAACTTCATTCCTAACTTTAAGTAGCGACGGATCTGCTTCTTGTCGCTCTTTTAAGTTCTCCAACATAGTTGGTTGAAAGGATCAATCAGCTAATCTTCCTGTGACTAGCTCTATTTCTGCTTCCATCAAATCCTTTTTGGAGAGGTTTTGGTATCATCTATACCGTTACTAGCAAGGACGTTGTTCTACGACTAAGGGCATTGGCTACTCGATTAGCCTTTTCTGGGTGATACAAAATCTCACAGTCTAGTCTTTGACTAACTCTAGCCACCTTTGTTGCCTCATATTGAGCTCTTTCTGATGAAGATGCACTTCAGACTCTAATGGTCTGTATAAATTTTGCATCTTGCTCCATACAGGTAGTGACACTATATCTTCAACACAAATACAACCACTGCTAACTCTAAGTCATACGTCGGATAATTCCTTTCATAATCCTTTAACTGTTGGGATGCGTAAGCAATCACTTTTCCATTTTACATCAATACGGCTCCCAATCCTATTTTTGATGCATCATTATAGATCACGAACGTTCCATGGTTCGGATCTGGTATTGTCAGTACTAGTGTACTTGTAAGTCGTCCTTTTTAATCCTTGGAAACTTTCTTCGCATTTCTTAGTCTATTCATACTTTGTTGCTTTTCATGTAAGTGCAGTGAATGGTGCTGCAAGTCAGGAAAATCCTTCTACAAACGTCGATAGTAGCCTGCTAAATCGAGGAAACTTCTAATTTTTGACACACTTTTCGGTGTAGGCCACTTATTCACTGCTCAACTTCGGATGGATCGACAGATACTCCTTCTTGTGTCACCACGTGTCTGTGGAATTGAACCTTCTCCAGCTAAAACTCACATTTTGAGAACTTGGCATACAATTGATGCCTTCTCAATAATTATATTGCAATCCTCAAGTGCTTTTCATGTTCCTCTGGCGTTCTTGAGTATATGAAAATATCGTCGATGAAGACAATAACGAACTTATTGAGGTATTCTTCGATTCATGAGATCCATGAAAGCTGCTAGGGCATTGGTCAGTCTAAAAGGCATGACGTAGAACTTATAATGCCCATAACGTGTTCGGAACACTATTCTCGGTATATCTTATTCTTTAACTCAAAGTTAATGATATCTTGAGCGTAGATCAATCTTTGAGAATACTGACGCTCCTTTAAGTTGGTCAAACAAATCATTGATCCTTGAGAGTGGATACTTGTTCTTAATCGTGACCTTGTTTAGTTCCCGATAATCAATACACATTCATAACATTCCATCTTCTTCTTAACAATTAGAACAGGTGCTCCCCATGGAGAATAACTTAGTTGGATGAACCCCTTGTCCAATATTTCCTTTAGTTGCACCTGAAGTTCCTTGAGTTTCCCTGGAGTCATTTGATATGGTGCCTTAAAAATCGTGGCTGTTTCGGGCATCAATTCGATTTCAAACGAAATTTTTCGTTCCGGTGGTAAGTCTGCAACTAGTCTGGAAATACATCAATAAATTCCTTTACTATGGGGACCTTCTCTGGTCCTAACTGAGCTTCTTTATCTTTCCTTATTATATTCATCAGATAACCGGTACATCCATTTTCCAATATCTTCTTTGCTTTTAATGCTGAAGTCAACGCCTTGGGAGCTTTGGGAACTTTCCCTAAATACATAAACTTCTCACTTCCGGAAGGTTGATACGTAACCTTGCAGTGTCGACGACTAATCTTAGCCGTGTATTTTCCCTAAGAAATCCATTCCTAGGATGACGTCATAATCTTGTATATCGATTATTATCAAACCAATATACAATTCCCTTCCATGTATGACTATCGGTACATGACGTAACCAATAATTGGCACTTAATAACTCCCCAGAGGGTAGTGCAATTCTAAAGGTTTGCTCTATCCTATCTCTTTTACCTCTTTTTCGTTTTGCAAACTTAAGCGATGCAAACGAATATGTTGCTCTAGAATTAAATAAAATATATCATCAGTACTGGCAATAGAAAACTAACTTATCACCACCGATGAGGTTCCTGCATCTTGTTCCTTCTTCATATAGGCATAAATTTGCCCACTTGGTTTCGAAGCTTCTAGTCACCCTTGAATGACACTAGGGACTTCAATTTGTGCCTGAACTTGAATCGTGCGCAATTGGTTTCCTTGAGACCTCTGCTGAGCCTGATTGTTTTGACTTTGGGAAATAGAAAAACAATTACTGGCATAATGCCCTTCTTTCCCACAGATATAGCACTTGTTCGTGCCAGCCTTGCATTCCCCTGCATGTCTTTTCCTGCATTGACTGCAAAGGGGTTTGTTGTTTCCTACATCTTTAATCCTCTTATAGGATTGAACTTTTGGATTCTTTGAATTATTCACGTTCCATTTCCTCTTGGTGTTAGCAGTGTAGTTGCATCCCGCTTGAACGTTCTAGGACGGCCCTTGACTTGGAACACTTCCTTGTCCTTTTACTTGTACAACTTGACTTTGCTTGGCTAAAGCTTTCTCCTCCTTCTATGCCTTGAAAATCCTTGCTCTTTCTTCCTTATCACGGGCAATTCTAAACTCAACTTTGGTCGCCCGTTTGATGCAATCCTCTACTTCCTTAGGAGCTTGCCCTCCAATATCGACCACAAGGGCAATGTCGGTTTTTAACATCCTTGTTAACCGTCTTATTCGTTCCCGATCAGTGGGTACTAACTCGGGACAAAGCCATGCTAGCTTATTAAACCTCTTTACAGCGTCAGCTACGGACCTATTCCCTTGCTTAAAATTATTGAATTCTTCTTGTTGGGCTGCCATGATTTCTACATTAAAATAAGCCCTGCCAAATTCTTCAACGAAATCTGGCCTTGTCATTTTGTCTACATTCCTTTTACTCTCTACCGACTCCCACCGTCTCCTAGCATCTTTAGTGAGAGAAAACAAAACGCATAGGACTTTTTCATAGTCGTTAAGTCCCATAAATTTCAGAACCCTTTCTATGCCTGTAAGCCAATCGTCGGCCTCTAAGGGTTCTGTAGATCCATCAAATTCTGGGGCCTTTATTCTCCGGAATCTTTCATAAAATTCAGTAGTAGATGCTACCGGAATAGCTGTAGCAGCTGGTATATCAGCCATTGATATCAATTATTATATATCTATCGTGTATTTCCGTTACTATGTTAGTACATATTATTAACTTAATAGTATCCAATCAATAACTGCATGTATTCAAACAACATCAATACATGCAAACATACATAATTACATGAACTCAATATCTTACGTCATACATTTCATTTCCTTTACCTTCATACATTTCATTTCATTAGCATTCATACATTTCATTTCCTTTACCTTCATACATTTCATTTCATAAGCATTCATACATTTCATTTCATTTCCTTCCGTACATTTCATTTAATTTCCTTTCGTACATTTCATTTCATTTCCTTTTGTACATTTCGTTTCATTTCATTTCATAAACATTCACTTTCATCTATTTCATTTCATAAACCTCTTTCATTTCCTTTTTACATTCTCCATAACATTACATGCATAACTAACATACATACATACATACTTTCCTTTCATACATAACTATTCATTTCATCTCCGGGAGCAATTATCACTTCCGGCTACATATACCTTCTTACCGAGAAGGACACCACTAGCCAACATACATGCATATACAAAGGCATCAAAGCCCAAAACTTTACTAATATTTCATCTATGTATGTCATAATACACAAAGATTTTCTTATGAATTTTTTTTTTTTGTCGAACTCGACTTTAGACATGTCACTATGTTCGGAATCCTCCTTAGGATTCCTCTTCTTCCTCCATACTCAAATCAGTCGACTTATCATCACTTGCGATTATAGGTTCTGAAGGCACATGCTCTTCATCAATGTTATCATTATTATCATCATCCGCATCATCATCATCATCCATACCTACTGGAGGATCTTCTAATGGTGCGGCTACATTCTGGTCTGCATGTAATACCGCCAGAAGAGAATCATGGATACTAAGGTAATATTGGGAATATGACATTTGCTGCTGGACCGCATTGGGAAGATTTCTCCAAACCAGATCGTAAATGCACCGTAAGGGTAATTGTGGCGGAATCAGTGGTATCTTAGTACGGCGAAATTTAAGAATGTAATGATCTATCGGTTCACCTACGTATCTTCCCCATATCGATTCTACTTGCAGGTACAATCGATGTCTCCCGTCCACCCATAACATCAGAATCACCTAGACTGGAATATCGTTTGCTAATGGTAAGGGTGAAAACTCAGCGAGAATCTGTCCTTTAAAACCTTACCAATCCCGTGGTTGCTTGTCAGGTTCAATCCTTAACCATCATACTAAGGCTTCCCTCATCAACAATCCTGAGGCCAATAAAACTAGAAGATGCGGTGGCATATGACAAGCGTTAAAAATCACTTCAACTAAGCCATTCGGTCTACACCATTGGCTGCCGACTCCCATAATGCCGCGGTGGCATCTCCTCTTGAAAAGCAATGCTGGCTCTTCGATCAGCTTCCATATCACGATCATGATGCGGCTTCGCCATATACCATATTTATTGTCGTAATTAACATAAGTGTCATATAAAATAATACTGAACATTCTTATACTGAAAATCAAACTATCTTACTTGAGCTATGGCAATGGAGCAGACGACGATGTGCAATAAGATAGCAAGATTTCCGCTCTGATACCAACTGTCACAACCCGCCTTTTCGGGCTGTGATAAAACTCTTTCTTACTTACTTTAGGGCAAAAATTTAGGAAATTTTTTTTTAAACGGGAATAAATATTTACTTACATTAACTTTGATAACTCCCAAAATACTTTCACATACTTGTATTTACATAATTAATACTTTTACTTTCATAACATCTTTCTTTTAATCATTTCATATCAAAATAACTTTAAACATGCGTAGCGGAAAACATTACAGCAGCGGACTCCATACCCAATCTGCACATCATCCACCCCTCCGCCAGCTCACCATTTGAACTTATTCTGACCTTCTCGTCGGAATACCTACAGCATGAAATACTTAATGAGCTAACGCCCAGTAAGTCTCATAAATCCCACATGGATATTCATATGAATGCATGAATCAATTATGCTTTCTTATAAACTTTCTTTATCCTCATCATTTCTTATCTTTATTAGGGCCCAAGTGTTCGTACCATTGTGCAATTTCATTTAGGTCTACATAACACCGTGACCGTAACATATCCTTTAAACTCCCCTTGAGTTAGGAGTCGGTACGACACTTTTCTTAATTTCTGGTGATACATTTACCAGTCCATTTATTATGGTTGACATACCATGCATGAAGTGATAATCACATATTATCCATGAAACATAAATTCTCTTGCATAGCATAGTACACACAGGTACTTACTTTTTATACACACTGGTACACATTAATATACGCATAGGTATATAGCATAATGTACTCACAGGTCCTTAACATAAAATGTACACACAGATACCTACTTTATACATACTTAAGTATTTATCATTATACACACAGGTATGAAATCATGATACACATGCTCATTTTCATTATTGTACACACAAATACATAACATGTTATACACACAGGTACGAAATCATGGTACACATGCTCATTTTCATTATTGTACACACAGGTGCATAACATCTTGTACACACTGGTACACATTAATGTGCTCATAATTATTCATACATGACTATACCCCTAGGTATTCATATCATGGTAAACATACAAGTTTACGCTTCATTATACGCACATGTATACATATACATACATTGCTTTCTAAACCTACATTTCATACTGTAGGTGGGAAGGGTACTTACTTGATGTGAATGTCGGGCAACTTAACCTCGATTTTCCTTCTCCTAGACTCCTAGGATCCTGTTGGCCAATTACAAAGCCATTAGCCAAATTCCACTATGTTTCGATACGAAACATCCGTTAGTTAATAAATTGAGTTGCATTACTATGTACAACTCTAAAAACCACTGGTTTTTCTTATTTCTATCTAACTTTACCCTATCGTTTGTAACTAAGGGCGGGAACCTTTTTAGTCCTTTTCTTATTCCATTGGAAACATTTCAAAACGGTTCGGATTATTTGGACAAAAATGACGATTTTGCCCTTCGTGGGTTTACTAACCTACCCGAGCTCGATTTCGTTATTCTTACGAAAATAACCATATACTAATTTTAAAATAACACCCTAGTGGGTCAAATCTCTTTATTTCTCAATTATGCCCCATTTTCATAAAACTTTGCGGTTTAGTCCTTGAACTGAAAATTTTGACGATTTTAGCCCCGGGACTAAAATTTACTTCTTTGCATCAAAATTTCCTATTTCTCTCAAGGATTATTTTTGCTTAAGGTACCATACCTTAAATCATTTTGAAAAATGACATTTTTGTCATTTAACACTTTTTTCACTTTTAACATATTCTTGAAAAATCAAAAACTCATAAACGATTGAGTTTTTGGACAAACCGTAATCATGCATTACCTAACAGTTTCATCGAGATCTACAACTTTCATGTTTTAAATTTTTCCAAAATCTCACTGTACAGGGGCGTTTTTAACTATTTTTCAAATCTGCCGAGAAGGAGCTTTTTCTTTCAATTTAGTCCCTATGGCATTTTTACAAAAAGCCATTTCAAACTTGCAATTCTACCCCTGCAGAAACCATTCCATGCCTTAATCAAAAGATTCTCATGCTCAAACATCACTTTTACAAAGTCTAACATCAAAATTACAAAAATAATACTTTTTGCAAAAATTACTATTTTGCAGTATAAACCAAAGTTTCACAACTCAAACTTGTCAATCATCACATATACATAAAATTCCAGCAAATACATGCTCAAAACCCCTCATGGGTTTGAAAGAATAAAATCAAAACAAAATTCAAAACTTTAAACTTTAAAACTTACCCAAATAAAACTTTTTTGGATTTCTAGCCTTCAAAGGCTTCTTGAACTTCTTCTTGGACTTCCTTTTCATGCAAAAATAGCATGGATTAATCTTTGCCCTTTACCCATGAAAAATCCCTTGAAAACTCATGAAAAAGTTTAGGATTTTACCTTAAAACTTGTGGGAAATCCTTGTACTTGCTTGTAAAACTTGTTTGGGGTTATTTTTGCAAAGTTTGGGGGCTGAGAAATTTTTTTTAGAGACCTGGACATGGCTGCCGGATCTTGGAAGGAAAGAAAGGAAGTGAATTTTTGTGATAACTTTGCCTTAAATGCATCCTTATCACATTTGGTGACTCATGATAACCCATGAGTATACCACTAGGTGTCCTCATCTTATTGGGCCACATTGCATGGCTTGTTGGCCCAATAGAATTCAAGCAAATGTCCACTTTGTGGAGTTAAAAATTTATACTGTGTAATTTTTCATCACACAGTATTTTTCCTATACTGTCGTGGTCAAATCAGTGTACCTTCTATCCTTAGACTGTATAAAAATATTTAACTTACTTTTCGTTTACTTTTGGAGGCCAATCACAACATTTTTCGTATCTGTGTTTTCATTTAGCAGTATTCTTATACTGCTCTGGCCTCCTTTCTACCCCCGGTTAGGGTTAGGACAACCTCTATGTCCTATTTACATTCTAATCATTCATTCGTTTATATCACAATTTCATAATTAATTGTGACATGAAATTCATTTTATGGATATTATACACAAATCTCTGAGTCATCAAACTCATAAAATTTGTATTTTACAATATCCACCATTGCATTACATATGCCATAAAATTTGCAATCAATGCCGCTCATTCATATTTTATTGTAATTTTCACATAAATTACAATTTTTACAAAATTTCACATTTTTAAGAATAAATTTATTAATTAAACCTAATTAAATATTAGATTTTATTGATGACGTTTCCTCTGTCATTACAGAACGTCTCTTCTTAGTAAGCATCTCTAAGTTTGATTCTATTTTGTAACAAGTTCTATAGGTCATCGATTAATGATGCCAAGTATACATCAATGTCATTCCCCAGTTGGTGAGGACCCGAAATCAATAAAGACAACATTAAGAACTTCATCTTCATACACATTTTTAGAGAGATATTGTAGTTGAGAAATATTGCAGGACAGATGCTGGGCCTACTACTCATGTTACCATCTTGGATCCATACTAAACTCAGGATGATAGGCTTCAAAGGTCTTCATTTGTGGTGAATTCGTTGGATGTCTAAGCGTACCATCGTCAACCTATTTGTCAAGACACTATGTCAAATTCTTGGCATGCTTTGCGTTTTTGAATAAACAACTCAAACATGGTATAGGTGGAATGTACCACAACACCTTCATTGGCACTCCATTCTTACCATTTTTTGGCTCTTTTCTTTTCTTTGACCTTGACTCTTTACAAACCAGGCAATAATTCTCGTCTTCATACTCATTCTTATAAAGAACACAATCATTTTCACAAGCATATATTTTCTTATGCTCTATTCCCAAAGTGCTCAAAGTCTTCCTAGCCTCATCCTACTAATTGGTAATTTTTTACCCTCCAGTAGAAGCCTTCCTAGAAATTCTAAAAGATTTATAAAACAAGAATTTGACCACACACCTAACGCTTTCAAATTCCATAATCCAAGTGACAATTTGGTGAAATTGGAACACTCTACATACATGGGTGTCTCGGCATTATTCCTCATTGTCTTAAATAAGCCCAGACAGTATAAAAATGTTCTTCCAAATCATTGAACATGTCAACCATATTGTCATGGCCATCCATATTATCTTTCACAATAGCTTCTTTTTCTTTATTTATTAAAGTTGGATTGAAATTAGACTCGTCATGAAAATATCACGTTTGATAACTACTTATAATCTAATTTTGAAATAAATGTCCTCTAACAATTGGATTTAAATGAGATATATGGTTTCCACATTAAATACAAGGACATCGAATTTTATCACCATGGGCATGAGTTTTAGCAAAATCCAAGAACTCTTCCACACCATTCATATATTCTCTAGTAAATCAAAAATCCCATATCCCTTTCCTATCCATTTCACAAGTCCTAAATCGAAATATATACAATGTAATTTAATTAAAAACAATTTCATAAATTAAATAACCTACCATATGTAAATCATACCATAAATCCACAAATTTCATAAATTATTCATACCCAACAATTTTAATATAGCTAATCATGCTCAGATATCCACAAATTACATAAACCCCATCAAATTCAAATAATAAATCATATTTATAAAACAAATCAATAATACCCATATCTAAGTAACTTATCATATTCATAAAACATTAAACATTGATCAATAATACTAATTGATCCATAAATTAATCATATCCAACATATCTAAAAAACTAATCATGATTTTAAATTCATAAACCAAAAAAAAAAAATCAACAAACTCAAAACCTATTTATAAATATATCTAATAAAAGACTTACAATTAGGAAGGAGATTAAGGAGGATGGAGGTGATGAGGGACAACGACTGTAGTTTCAGGAGGTTTTGGATGTGTTTTTGAGAGCTGGGTTTGTGATTTGTGTCTAATTGTTGAGATGAAATAGAGATTTTAATGCACCTTCCATGAAAAACCATCGTGGAAAGACTAACCTACCACTATTGTCTTTCCTAGACTCTAGACGAGCCCTGGTTGGGAGTAGATGCTACGTGTGCATCGAGTGGGCTTCAGGTGTGATCCAACGATCGAAATGGTGAATTTGTGCATTCTTTGTGATTTGCGGAAGGTGCTTCTTCTACAAAGGTTATAAATTTGAATTTTTTTAATCCATTTTGAACTTTAGCTCCAAATTTTCATGTTTGACCATTTTCACTTATTCAACATACACACATGAGATATAATAAATTAAATAGCAGGAAAATAACAACAACAACAACAACAACCAAATCCAAATAAAATGAAATAAAAACAAGTAAAAATCAAATAAACAGAAATGACATAAAAAGTAAAATATGTGCATAGCAAAAATATGTGCATTCAAGGACTTAAATAACTCTACTTTCATAGTGTTCATGTTGAGATTATTTGATGACGACTCACTCGATGACATGAGTGTTTAATTATGGTCAATATTTATATATGATAATTTTAAAGAATGTGACAGGATATGACAATATATGCTATAATAAAAAATGATCACACTTATGAATGAAGTCACTATGGATCCTATAATCACTCGATTCAAAATCTAACACAATAGTTTTTCTCAATGTGAGTTAAAAATATGAGAAAATTCCTTGAGACTATTAATATGCTATGATGGATGAAATTTATAATCTCATTGGTGATGAATGAGTATTTTACTCATAAATCAAACATTCTAAAGCTTAAATATTGTGAAAATTTTCAAGCATTTGTGATATTTGATTTTTTTGTGTGTAATTTTGTAGGAAATTAATAAATTGAGGTTTAATAGATTGTACGACAATAAAATTGACCTGAAATGAAGTTTTCATGTGTAATTAGGCCATGCGATGTACCCGTGGTGTTGAAGACGAGCAAAATCAGCCACAAAATTCTGAATTAGATAGACCTTTGAAGCTAATAATAGTGAAAAATTAATTAAGGTTCATCCATGCAATACATGGAGGATTGAATGAGAAGAATTATTTAGGTATGGGCTATTGAATAGGAAAAAACAAGGAGAAAAATTAAAAGAGGTTTGCATAGTAAAAAATGTAGGTGTAAAGAAAAGGAAAGTGACTGAAATAAAGCATGGCTTGGAAGATTTAGCCAGGGTCAGATTGCCTTATGATGACCCAGCGGTAGTCACCTTAAGATTCAAGACCGCCAGGTTGAAAAGAGTACTAATCGACGGAGGGAGCAATGGAGACATTCTGTTTTAGTCCATGTTCAAAAACATGTGGTTAAATGAAAACATGATAAAACCTAGCAAGATCTTATTAGTTGGGTTCAAAGGGTGCCAAATAAATCAAGAGGATTCATGACCTTAATGGTGGAAACAACGAGCAAAACTTTGAACGTAGACTTCTTAATGGTTGATGTTAGATTTGATTACAATGCAATCATGGGTCGAGGATGGATAAACAAGATGGAGGAAGTGCCATCAACGCTACATCAAGTGATGCAATGTTTATCTCTAGATGGTACAAAGACTATAGACATTAGAGGTAGACAAAGTATGGTGCATCATTGCTACGGTATCACAATAAAAGGAGAGAAAAAGTAGGTAGAGAATTTGGAGAAAGGTGAGAGCAGTAATAGCTAGAAATTAAAGAAGGGCTAACCTAAGATAGTGAAAAAAGAACCAGACAAAAAGGAACCTATGACAGTCGAAGGTCTAGATCAAGTGATCTTAGATCTACTAGAACCAGAAAAAACAGTTTGAGTGGGTAATCTCCTAGAAGAAGAAGCAAAAAAAGAAATTAATAGATTTTCTAGATAAATAATAAAGATATATTTCCTTGGAGCCACACAAACATGGTGAGGGTAAACCCAATTGAAGCCCAGCATTTCTTAAATGTAAGGATGGATATTAAACCAGTAAAACAAAAACAAAGAATATTTGCTTTAGGAAAAAAACCAGATCATAACAAAAGAAGTGAAGAGGTTACTTGACGCGGGCCTAATACGAGAGGTACAATACCTAGAATGGCTATTGTAGACATTGGATCTACAATCAAATATGAAAAGTGTTAATTTAGATTATTATATTCTTTTTAACGAATTTGGGCCCCCAAATTGTCGTTATTTGGATCTATTAGCTTCAAAGAATTTAGACTGCACAGAATATGATTAGCTAATTGAAATCAAATGAAATAGAATAATGCTGGAAAAATAAAAGATACCACATGCATGATTTATAGTGGTGTACTCTTTTAAAAGAGCTACGTCCATTATTCTTCACTGTCGTAAGAATTATAAGTACAGTTTACAAAGTCTGAAAAACGAGAAATAAATTTGATAGAGTTTCTGTATGTTCAATATATTGTCTCTACAACTAATGACATAATCTCTTTATATAGAGAATCGGATAAGTCATGGTCTCCAACCGTCTGGCAGAGTGGAGTGATGTACTGAAGGTAACCATAATAGTAGGACACATATCGATCTGTGATAGGCCGCAAAGATCATGCTTCCCCCACGTTTCAGTTCATGGTCAAGTGTGCTAATAACCGTCAGTCCGTGCTGATCGATCCCATCGAATGAACACTTTGCAAATGAACCTAAGTACAAGACTTCAATACCACATTATTTGAATACGTAGGTCGATTATATCGATCCAATTGAACCCACACTAACATTTATGTAGGTTATTTTATGACAAATAAAAAAGTTGTTTCATTTTATTCAACTCGATTTAATCATAACAATGGGCTGCCATTTTGGGCCTTTAGACAATTTTGGCCTAATCAAATTGTACCCCAACAATTAGCCCCCTATTCCTTAGTCAATTTAATCGGCTACTGGAGTGATTTGATCTCAAACTTTAGTTTGACGAAATGTCATCATAATCGAAGTTTCACGTTCACACTTGAATCATCGCCCTTCCTCGAGAAATTACGATGCTCAATTACCTGTAGCATGTGTCACAATGCGATTGGAAGGCTCCAAAATATCTCTATAGCATTGACGTATATGTTTGATTCGAAAAGGCAAAGCCTCAGTTTGAGCGGGAATTCGAAACGACGCAAAATCATAGCCCTTAGATTAATTCCGTCTAATTGATCTCAGTCATTGATCAAACTCCTTCAGATAGCATATAAGGCGCATTTTTTCTTTCCTCTCCATTTTGCTTTTTCTTCTTCAAACTTAAGGCTATTTTCCTCCATTTTCTCGAGCTTTCTAACAATTTCTAGGTAAGATTCCTCTCTTTTCTTCTAATTTTCTTATGATTTTCTCTACATAGGTTTGTTTTTCCTTTGATTCGAGCATTTTAGTATAGTTTCTAACTCATTTTCTGAGAAAATCTGCATCTTCTGGCCTGTCTGGGTTTCACGGGTTTGAAACCTTCAAGAAATGTTGAGTTCCTTTGGATTTTATAAAACCTTTAACCTTTAAATCTTCGAAACCCTAGATTTCCCTTTGAGAATCTGTTTTGAGAAAAGATGTTGAAACAATTGATATTAACTTAAGGATAAGTAGTGGCAAAGACCCTTGGTCGAGTAATGATGATAGGGAAGTTGACGAATCGATTCTAGAGCAATCTAGAATCGAATGATGCTCCAGGATTGGGGGCGTTAGGACCAGTACAAAAGCACCGAACCCAGTGGAAAAAAGAAACAAGCCAACAGGGCCTTCAACGCGAGTCAAGCCGATCAAGGAGCTCAAAAAAAGGAAATACGTCTCACCGACAAGGGAGTATCATTTTTCTCGAAGAATCTAAAGTCAATTTTAACTAAAGGGACTTGTCGATAGTTAGGTCGAAGTACAAAATCCCATTCTCAGTCAACATCCAACTGCCTTACACGGAGGAGCGAGCTGACACGTAAAATGAAAACTGGCTTTGCGTGTACACCAATTGGTTTGAACTCAGGCTCAGGTTGCCTATTTTGGAGTTCATGTTAGAGATTGTCGGCCACTTCGACATCACCATGACTTAACTCATGCTGAATGGGGTTCGATTACTCATTGCCCTTATGGTGTTGATAGAGGAAGCTGGCATCGACTTCGACATCTATGACTTCCTATGACGCTACTTCCTAAAACCGAACAACAAGAACAAGGGTTGTTTTTACTTATTTTACAGTAATCCAAACAACTCATTTATGAGTTTGTCAATGCGAATAGACATTAGGAGGAGAAATATTTCTTTAAGTCGATAAACCGTGATTCAGTCGAGTTGACTACTTGATTCCCCTCCCATTTACGTTTGGTCATATTGGTAAGTGTCGACACTTGTATTTTTTTCAAGCAATAATTCCAACTAATCCTTAAAAATATTGTCTTTTTGCAGATTATGAGCTGAATCATCCAGCTCCAATCGGGGAGAGGTTCTGTGCGAGACTTGATGCATTGCTTGCTCTTCCAAGACATACTTGGATAGAAATCTCCAACCCCGATCAACTCAAAAAGTCATCAATTTGGAAAAGGTTTAGAAAAATCCTAATTAGTATTCCTATTCGATTTCCAAAACAAGTCGATTGGGCCTTTGAATGCCATGGTGCACTTCAGCTGCTGTACGGTCCATCAAAATTCATTACTCATCTCTCTGATGAAGATGCTCATCTCACAAAGGCTGCACTTTCAACAATGAAGGTTATGCTACCTTTGGTCAAGGACATGAAGAAGAGGAGAGTTGTGTAGAGAACAACAAAAAAGAACAAGAAGACCAATGCTGACAAGCCTTCGGTCCGAGAAGAAAGAGCTCCCCTAACCGATTCTTTAGATCTTCCTCCGTCACCTCCATTTGACATCCAACGCCCAATGTCGAAGAAAAAGAAAGCTATTGAGTCTTCTACTCCCATCGAGGACGTCGAAACAAGAACTACGGATAAAACCCTCGACGTCCCAAAAAGTACGAGCGTCCTTCAAGGTAGAGATACAATAATGAGGGCAACAAGGAGTATTAACTTCAAGCTTGACGACTTGGCTAGGCAACGAGTCAACTTTGGCCCTCATATAGGTAAAACATCAAATCCTGACTTTCTGTTTAACTAAGTTTGCTTCATCAATTTGTACTAAACTATTTTGTTGTACAGGCCCTTCAGCTTCATAATATTTTTGTGAATAAGGCCTCTTAGAAGTATGTGCAAGCGGTTTTAAAAAACAAGGATCTTGAAGAAGATCTTGAAGAAGAGCTTGAGAAGGCCAAGTCCAAGAGAGATGATAAGAAAAGAAAACTTGACGATGCAATTGGTGCTTTGACAAGGCCCAACGAGAGGGTCCTCAACTTAAGCAGCAGCCTCTGCTTGGAAGAAGAAAAAGTCACCAATTTGACCAAAGCTGTGGAGGCAAAGGACAAGGACATCAAAGAAATCAAAGAACAACTGCTCGACGTCCACGTCACTTCCTCCCTTAAAGTGAGACTTGAGGCTTTGAAGGAATTTAAGTTGGGCAAACATAGCACCTCAACTATTAACAAAGAAATTACAGAGTTGGAGGAACTGCTGTCTCCTGACGAGTCCAATGTTAAGTCATTGACGCAAACGAGGTAGCTAGTGAAGGAGACAAGGTTGAGGCTGCTGCTCCTAAATCAGGAATGGACGTGTCGATGGTAGGTGATCGAGTTGTTGAGCCCCCAGCTATCGAGTCCATCAAAAAAGGAAACAATCACAAATGGAGGGAGAAGACACTTGAGACAGTTTATGTTTTGTTTTGCTTTGTAATATTTGAAGAATTTACACTTTCATATGAACAATTTGTATCAAACACCTTTTATTGTTGCGAATGTCGAATAGAATTTTATTTTCCATCAACTTGAGCTTTGGATCACTTTAGTATAAATGGCAATTGAGAGATAGCCATTCACATCAATCATAAGAAGAATTAGGCATTAAAACTTAAACCAGGAGAATTGGTTAAGTATGCCAAAGTTACAAGTATTCAACCATGCTAATGAACCATGAAAATGGTGAGCCGTTTAAGGTGGTAGTATATGATCAAACTTAGTATAATCGATCAAGCCACGGAATCGACTGTATAGGCTTGGGCCATGATGATGGCAATGCAAGATCGAACACTGAGTCATCCAAGCCCAACGTTAAGACTGAGCCGTGGCTTTGGCAATGTAAGATCGAGCTCGTGGCTAGTTGATCAAGCTAGTAGTTGAAAAGGAGCCATGATGATGGCGATCAAAGAACGAACTCAAGGCGAGTTGATCAAGTCCAATGTTAGGACTGAGCCGTGAAAATGGCAATGTGAGATAAAACTCTAGGAGAGTTGATCAAGTCCAATGTTAGGACTGAGCCATGAAAATGGCGATAAAAGTTAAATTCGAGGCGAGTTGACCATGCCCAAGGTTGTGACTGAGCCATGACGATGGTGATTAAGGATCAAATTTAGATCGAATTGATTGAGTCCAAAATTAGGATTGAGCCATGATGATAGCATTGTTAGAGCAAATTCAAATCGAATTGATTGAGTCTGTAATTGGTATCGAGCCATGAAGATGGCTGTCAAAGTCAAGCAAAGTTGTTTAAAGAACTCCTTGATGGTAATCCTGGGAAAATAGTATTTGAATTAATAAAGTGGCTGCATCCTGCCAATGGGGCTGTAGGAGGATTGTTGTCTGCTTGGCTGTGGTGTCTGAAACTACCACTATGTAGTCGTAGTTGCTGGAAATGTTGAGTACCCAAAGTACGGGTAATAGTACGACATCGAGGCCATCTGTGAGTTCTGGTAACTGATTTGGCTTCTCAAGGTTAAGTTCTCACTGCTGAGTTGCTCTAAACTCCTATCGCGTTCCTGAGAATGCGTAGCTTGCTCCTAGAGCATTTTCTTCAGAGCCTCCACTTCAGCCATTAGGGCTTCTGTTTGTTGATTTGCTTGAGTTACTTCAGTCTCTTCAATCGAAATTTCTGGAGCGTGTTGGTCGTAGGAGTTGTCAGCCATTTATGATTAAGCTTAAAGATCCCAGAGTTGGCAATTTGAAGGCTCCACGGTGGGTGCTAAACTATAGATGCTGGATCTATAATCAAATACGAAAAGTGTTAATTTAGATTATTATATTCTTATTAACGAATTGGGCCCTCAAATTGCCATTATTTAGATTTGTCAGCTTCAAAGAACTCAGACTGCACAAAATATGATTAGCTAATTGAAATCAAACGGAATAAAATAATGCTAGAAAAATAAAAAGATATCACATGCAGGATTTATAGTGGTGCACTCCGTTAAAAGAGCTATGTCCACTATTCTTCACTATCGTAAGAATTCTGAGTACAGTTTACAAAGTGTAAAAAATGAGAAGTAAATTTGATAGAGTTTTTGTATGTTTGGTCTTTCATCTCTACAATTGAAGATATCATCTCTTTATATAGAGAATAGGATGAGTCGTAGTCTCCAACCGTCTGGCAGAGTGGAGTGATGTACTGAAGGAAACCGTAATAGTAGGACATGTGTCGATTCGTGATAGGCCGCAAAGATCACGCTTCCCCCATGTTTCAGTTCATGGTCGGGCGTGCTAATAACAGTCAGTTTGTGCTGATCGATCCCATCGAACGCACACTTAGCAAATGAACCTAAGTGCAAGACTTCAATACCACGTTATTTAAATACACAGGTTGATCAGATCGATCTAATTGAACCCAAACTAACGTTTATACAGGTTATTTTATGACAAATAAAGAAGTTGCTTCGTTCTATTTGACTCGATTTAATCGTAACAATGGGCCATCATTTTAGGCCTTCAGACAATTTGGGCCTGACCAAATTGTACCCCCAAAAGAAACATAGAAAATGAAGAATGTGCATAGACTTCACTGATCTTAATAAAACATGCTCAAAAGACAACTATCCACAGCCAAAAATTGACCAGATGGTATATGCGACAATAGGATTTAAAAGATTGACTTTTTGGGATGCCTGCTTAGGACATGTAAGTGAAGAGGGCCAAGAAAAATGGCTTTCGTAACAGAGCAAGGCTTGTTCTATTATACAACAATGTCTTTTGGTTTGAAGAACGTGGGGGCAACAAATCAGATTTTGGTAAACAAAATGTTCAAGGAACAAATAGGGAAAACAATAGAGGTCTACATAGATTACATGGTAGTGAAAAAGCAAAAAGAAGATCAACTACACAATAGATCTAAATGAGACATTCAAGGTAGTAAGAAAGTACAAAATGAAACTAAACCCAGAAAAATGTGCTTTTGGAGTGTCATCAAGATAGTTTTTAGGCCATATAGTAAGTCGGAGTGGAATCGAGGCTAACCCAGCCAAAGTAAAGAATTTTCTCAATGTAGAAATACCTCAAACCATGAACGATGTCCAGTCTTTGGTAGGGAAGATAGTGTTACTCAGTAGATTCATTTTAAGAGTTTCAGACAAATGTAAATTATTGCTACAAAGCCTGAAAAGGGACAAGGAAATTGATTAGGAACTAGAGCAAAATGAAGCACTCTAGAAAATCAAAGACTTCTTCACTTCGCCATAGATTTTATCAACGGCAAGCCTTGGGGAGAAAATTTACCTCTATCTGGAAACCTTAGGAGTGTCAATCATTAGGGTGATATTTAAAGAAAAAGAGAAGAAACAAAAGCCGATTTTGTACATTAGCAGGACGATGACTGAAGCAGAGCAAAGATACAGAGTAATGGAAAAATTAGTGCTGGCTATGATTGATGTGAAGAGGAAGCTAAAGCATTACTTCATGGAGCATTCGGTAACTGTACTGACTAATCAGCCTTTGAAAGCGGTGTTGTCAAAGCTAGATCTGACCGGAAGATTAACAAAGTGGGCAATGAAACTAGGAATGTATGATATCAAAATAAAGTCTTGAAATGCTAAAACAAGTTCAGTGTTGGCAGACGTTATCTTTGAATGTTGAGCTTTGGAAGTTCAGAGGAAGAAACAGAGGAATGAAAGGAAAAGAATGAATATGAGCTACTCATTAATGGGGCAAACAATCAATACAGATCAAGAGTCGGAATAATCCTCAAGAAATAAGACTTAAGACTAGAATATGTTGTCAAGTTAACTATTGAAACGAAAAATAACGTTGCGGAATATGAAGCTCTAATTTTGGGATTAAAACTTATAAAGGCCATAGAGGGAGAGATAGTCTGAGTGAAAAGCCAAATCACAGTTGGTGGTAAGCTCGGTTAATGGGCTATATGAAGTGAAAAAGCCAAGAATCGCAGAGTATCATGTGCTCGTAGGAGCTCTAAGTTGGAAGTTCAAAGGGTTTTCCATAGAGCAAATTCCCAGGAGCAAAAATTCAAAGGCCGATGACTTGGCCAAGATCGCAACAATCACCAAAGAAGGGGAAGCATATAGGATAACTCCGATTCCAGAAGTAAAAAATGCAACTATAGACGAGGATATAGAAGAAGGTGTCAAAATGACTGTAGTGGTAAACCATACTAAGAAAAAAGAACTTCGAAAAAATCCAATAGTAGATTATCTGATCAAAGAAAAGCTCTTAGAATATAAGGTTGGAGCCAGGAAAATTAGAGTTAGACTAGCTAGATTCATGATGATAGACGGAGAACTGTATAGAAAATCTTACAGAGGACCACTTCTAAGATTCCTTGCCCTAACCGAGGGGCAGTTGGTGCTTTCCATGATACATGATGGGATGTTCGAAAATCATTTGGGAGGAAGAAAATGCTAGTGCTTCGCTCATTTAAGTCATATGCCATCAAGGAAATTACACCACGTCGTCAGCCCATGGCCTTTCGCTCATTGAAGAATTAATAGTGGAAATCCTACCAAAAATACCGTTTGGAAAAAGATATGCCCTCGTAGCCATAGATTATTTTTCCAAATGGGTAGACAGACATATGCAAACATCAACCAGACAGACATGATAGAGTTAATTTGGAAAAATATAATCTGTAGATTTGGGAGGCCCTATAAGATCACAATTGATAATGGGACAATTTTCCGAAGGAAAAGTAGCAAGGTTCCATGAAAATCGTTAGAGTCCGAAGTATCATCTTTTTGATTTGTAGATCTTTCCCCTTGAACCTCGGTCTACTCTTTTTGATTTTCTTTGGATCTAGCCAAGTAAGAACACTCTTGGTTTTCTTTTTCCAAAATCTTTCCCTCCTGTTGAATATTCTTCATAATGGTCTCAAGAACTTTCTCCTGCACCTTATCCTTTGAATTTTTTTGCACCCACTGAGTTTGGGTTCACCTTTGCTTTTTTCAGAAAGATTGGCTTCGGGTACCCTGTTTGGAAGACTTGCTCCCCTGCCTTTTGAGGATTTACTTTTTGAAACTAAACTATGAGTACCAAAGTCAGGTGATTGCTTTTTGGCAGAGGTTTCAATTAAGGAAGGAATGTTAGGAATCGTGTTCCTTTTCTTTGATCTTTAAGATGAGACATGTCAGAAGACAAGTTGGTCTGGACTATCTTGGGATCAGCTTCAACAGAAGAGATTGGAGCAACAAACTTTTTAATGACAATCCCTAGAACCTTTTGGGTGTTAGATAGATCAGGCTTAAAATTGGAAGTCTTTTTTTTATTTTTTATTTTTTTTGGTAAAAAACTGAAGCAGTTTTATTGTGTAAAAAAACATGCTTTTTAATGAAAAAAATCATTTGTTCAATTCATTTTTTTTTTTTGCTTTTTTGTCAAAATATCCCGCTTAAAGAATTGTTGGTGGACTAAGGAATTGTGATCTGGGGAGAAAAACTTTTCTCTTTACCTCCCAGAGCTTGAAAATCTAAAGCACACCAAGCTAGATAAAAGTCTTTTAATTTAGAGCTGCTGAGGAGTTAAAAAAATGGGTGGGAATGATTGACCACAAAAACCAAAATCTTTCAAGACGAATAAAGCACCATAGGTCGAAATGGGCAGATTCCAATAGGGACCGGATAATGGATGCCCTAGCTTTGGACAAATCAGAAGATAGGGAAGAAATGAAACCTAAAATACCAATGAAACACAAATTGTCAAAATTGGAAATGAAGGACCCAAAATAATAAGATTAGTTATGTATGAGAAAATCAAAAACCACAAACCTGAAGTATTCTTGAAATGAGGAAGGGAGGGGTATTTTGGAAGGAAGAGCCCTAAGGATCATGAAGAAGAAAAATGCTATGGGACCAACTCTTTTTAGGAAGAAGTTGATCCTAATTGAAACAAGGGTTTGGGGGAACCATTCTTCTTGTGACGAGATTGAAGGTGGAATGTTCAATTAGCATTGTTAGACAGGCGAAGGAGAATCGTGTTTAGGGTCAAATTTTTGGACAGACTTCATCAGGGATCCAACACACCCTTTTAAGTTACAGCGAGCCATTGGGCATCTATTCTTATCAGATTCAGTCTCAAAATTTCAATTAGAATCAAATCTTGAAGTGAAAATACGTGATACGTGTATTTGGATGGAGCAAGTGTTAGATATGTTGTGACACCCGTTATTCTTCTAACGGGTATTGAGGTAATTAAATTAATTTTTAATGTATAAAAAAAATTGCTTCATTTAAATTTATTTTATAATATTTATTTTTATCTATTTTTAAATTTTCTAAAATTCTCCTATATTTATTTAGTATGATTACTAAAAAGCCTTAGAACTTCTAATAAATATCAAAAATGTCATATTGGCATTATGTGTGTTAAAGTCTTTAGATGAGACATAAGGATATCTTTTCCAACTACTCTTGACCCTCATTTTCTTTATTTCCTCCGTGACATGCTTCAACATGTCTCCTCTATAATTGTTTCTATCACTTCTTTTCAAAGACTTCATCTTTTCTTCCTTTTTCTTCCACGGTTCCCACACTCTTCTTCTCATTTCTTTGCTGAAGCAAAATACTTAGAGAACTTCTTCAAGGCAGCCATAAAAATCAGCCACCATCACCTCCATTTGAGCAAGAATTTCAGTCATACCGAAGTAAAGGAACCTGTTTTGAAGCCATTTCAAGCTTCCAACTAACCATAATCCGAGGTTAGAATCTTATGAACAAATTTAGTCTTTCATTTATAAATTTTCTTTTATACTAAAGGATTATTCAAATTTGCGTTCTTAAACCTAAGTATATGTTTGTTGCTATTTTGGAGCATATGTATGAAGTCTAAGTGTATATGCCCTAGACAGAAAATTTATATTGTTAAACTTTATAATACCTCTATGGGCAGTGGTTATTTCTTGAAATTCTAAGATTAAATTAAAATAAATTTTATGAATGTAGTTGTATGTTGTGCTTTAGTTTTAATTGTCCTTATGCACGCCTTAGGATCAAGGGAGTATGGAGCTAACGTTAATTGATTCCAGGATTAAGAGACTGTTGATAAGCTTGAAAGGTAGGGATTCTATTACTCATCTTTTGTGAGGTTTTTATAGAATTAAAATTGATTGTTTTGCCGCAATATATATATATCTATGTTGAACTGATATTATATGATTATCACATATGAAACTATGACATGGACTCGTCTTGTATTGTACGGCGAGGAACATAATGAATTGACACATGTTATAAATTGAGAAGCATGGTTAGGAAAACTGACTCTATTAATAATGATTTAATATAGAGAAATGGTGAGACATGAAGAGGGCGGCGATTACGTCCTTGGGCATGAATACCTTAAAAGGTAAAATAGGGGGAAGGTGATGACGCTTCCTTGGGTTGAAAGTCCCAGAACACACTGTACAGGAATCGATTTGGTGAGGACTCGGGGCTTGATGTCCCCTCACCGGAACACCCTTGGAATGTTTATAGGGTGATCAAGTGCGTCCATTTGGGTTTCGATGAGTTGAGTGATACTCAATTTAACATGGATACCTAGGAACAATGATGATTGGTAATATTTGTATAAATGTGTAATTATGACACTTGGTAATGATTAACTACGGTATCCATAAGATGTGATCATAATAAACCTCATAATCTGGAATATGATGTGACTTACTAACCATGCAGGTTTTAATGTGGTAATGATAAAAACCTAAAGGTGAGTAATGGCTTTCTCTACTGAGCATAGTGTTGCTCATACCCTTATATTTTTATCTTTTCAGGACTCACTAAGTGTGAGGTGGCTACGAGAAATATAGTTGAGGAAGTGATGTAGCTATATTACATTGGGACTGCTTCAATTGTTGAGAATGTTCTTCATGATAATGTAAGCATCAATTGTTACTTTCTGTGACTGTATTACAATGTGTTGAGGGTTAAAATGATGATGACAACAGTTTATATTATTAAATTTAAGGTGCTACATTAAAACTGTGGTTTATTTATCGTTTATATTTTTATTTTTGAGTTGAGAGTTTTCATTTAAGTCCCGGGCAAATTTTATTTTTAAGGTTTTACTTTTATTATTTATTTTTATTTTATCTCATTAAAAACTGTTAACCCCCATATAGGGGCGTTACAGAATTTTTGGTATCAGAGCCTAGGTTCGGTTAACCTAGGGAGTGTAGCACCACTTTAAAAAAATATATTTTTGAGATGGTTTTGAAGCTGAATTTTTATTGTCATCATCAAAATGAACCTTCACATTGATTTATACAGTCTAGAAGGATGTAACATGGAAAGGCCATAGAATGAAAATATCAATAGTTATATGAGTACAATAATTATATAGAAGGAAAGTATTAATAGTTATAAGGGAATGATAATTATATGGAATGAGTTTATAAGTAGAATGCTTATGAGAGATTCGTATAATATTTGGATCTATAAGCATATCTAATTCGTATAAACGATGAGAAATTCGTATAGATACGAGGATTTAAAAGCCTTTTGTCTCGTGAAAAACAATAAGAAATATAAGGCTTGATTTATTGATTTTAAAGTTTGGCATAGATATGCCAAATTTTTCATAATTGATTCAAACCTAAGTAATGATTATGTGTGGATTCGATGGAGCACATAAGTGTCAATAACTTTTCTTGAAAGTTCTATTTATTTGAGGAATATGATATAAGTTGGGAATCATGGTATTGAATCTTGAGAGAGATAAATGTTAGACTTTTGGTCTATTGAGACTGTGTAAAGTCTAGAATGCATGAATCTCAAAATTGAAATATTTCGTTACGTACATTGTATTTAAGTGTATCAGTGAATCTTTTGGTTACCTAAGGTTTTGTTATATGAGGAAATTATATATTGTATGAGTAGAATTGTGGGGATTGTAGATGTTCTTAAGTAGTAACATCAAGTGTCTTTGTTCATTGATATGGTCTACGTTGGAAGACGTAAATCGTATTGATTTCAAGGTTAGTCGCATTCTAAACCCTTGGTAGCAATGATGATGAATCCATTGATAGATGTTGAGTATTAGGAATAACATATGGGTGTATGCATTGTTCAATAAGGTTTTGATTAAAACAAAATTATTCGAGTTGCTGGAAGATTATGTTGTTATGAAATGATTTTAAATATCATTCAGGAAGATCCTTGTTGTCGTTAAATTAGATTTGTTGTTCATAATTAACTTTATCTATAGTGGGCTTTAAATTGGGTTTAAGATTTATACAAATTGGTTTTCAATTTTATGTTTGTTATTTAACTCGTTCTAAATGTGTTAAGGCCCGAAACAACCTGACTATTTTCAACTAAGAACATTTGGGCCTAGTTTAAATCCTAAATCAGTTTGATTCACACTGTCTCTCCCACGTGGTCTCTATACGTGTCATATACAGTGGTTTAATTAATGTTTACAAATACGGTTACTGTGCATAGGAGCTTATTTCTCCGAGTTCACTTTTTCTCTCTTAATTTGTTATTTTCTCTCTAAATCGCAAATCCTCTTCTTTTTCATTAAAAATTCTTCTTTTTCTCTAAAAGAAGAAGGAATTCTAGGATTCTGCAATTTACTATCTTAATTTTTCCTTTCTATTTACTCTTCTTTCATCTCATCATGGACCCAAAGTACCAACATCTGAGAAAGTATTTCCCATCACTCTCCCAAAAGATTCTCAAAAAGAAATACAAGGCTAGAATTACTCGGTTGTGGATTCTTATGCGTTTTGGTATCCCTTGTGATGTGAGAATGTTAATAGAGGGGAAAATCCGTCCGAGTGACTTTAGTCAAGATGTCGGTTTACCAGGAACAGGTACCAGTCGTAGTGCAATGAAAAGAAGAGCCCGTGCCATCGTGGTCGCTTGTAACAAATGTGGAAGACAAAATTGTAACGGTAAATGTACTTCACCTGGTTATATGTCAACGAATAGAGAGGATAAAATAAGGTTTTGTAGGGAAGGACTTTCAAAGGAGAACTTGGATAGCATCCATCCTCCTCTCCACGGTCACCCTAGTGGATATGTTCAAGGAGCTATTTTTAAACTCTGGCCTAAATTTTATACAGAAAGACAACGCCTCAGGAATATGGTATTTCTAGATCCTGTTTGCCAAGCCATAAGAAAACTGGATGGGGAATAAGTCATCGCTCTATAAAGGTTATTTAGTCTTTACTTATTTGAAGCAGTTTTAGCTGATGTTCAACAGTTTGTGTTTTTCTA